>CM040422.1:59719335-60319335 GCA_022702705.1 Papilionanthe hookeriana x Papilionanthe teres
ATGCCGACAGATTTCGGCGACTACGGGGGGAAAATTCTCTCTCCATTATAATCAAATAATTCTGCTTAAAAATCGGTAGTATCATGTCCCTAATGGATCAAACTACCTTCTTTCCTATTGAATATGTTCATTTCATTCGAACAAGTATAGCCAACATTCTTCGGATTTAGGAGCATCGTTTAGACATAACTTTAAACAAGAGGTTCCGCATCCTTTTTACCTCATTTCTCGAGGTGGGTGGACTCCCAATAGGTGTTAGTTTAGGAGTGATCTCGAGTCGGGAAGTTCGCTTTAAGACTTTCTTTTCCTTTCTTTCCCCGAACCTGATTCCTTACCTTCTCTACACCTTCGAACGTTCCGTTCCAAATAAACAAAACCTCTAATAAGTGATTCTTTAACGAATGATAAATAATGAACAAAGAATGAGTTCGGACTCTTTTCAATTCCTTTCTTTTCGTCCCGAAGAAAAGAAGACAATCGGGATCGACAAATCCGCAATCTACCTCGAAATGGAAGCCCCGAAACCGCTCTTTCTCACTAACCTGACTCAAAGGACTTCGCTCGTCTATATGACGAGCCGCTCGACACGAAATAATCCGATTCTGACACAGGACGCAAAACATCGAACGTCAAGGTCACCGACGTCTCCTTTGCACTTCACACATATCCGGTCGAGAACCAATCGCTCGAGTTCAACTCAGTACGACCCAAGAGCTTCTCAGAGCGTCCCCACTAGATAGAGTATCAAATGTCCGCAAAGAGGACTGCTCGTCACCTCATCGGTTCAGCTGCTTCTGTCTACCTTACTTCACAAATCAAAGGAAATCCAAAACTATATAAACCCAAGACAAGCAGGTGGCATACTGACTTCAGAAGACTGCTTCGAAACTATCCAGCTTTCAACATCGCTTCAACACAAAGACCCAAAGAAGAAATAGAAATAGAAAGATTCTGCTTGTGTAGCTTGAAAGCGGCTGGAGATTGGAGCTCGTTTCCAACGAAAGCGTCAAACATACACTACTACCGTAACATACACTAACACACACTAAAGAATTACCAAAAGGAAGCAGGTTCCATCTGCTCTGTGAATGTTAAAGGTAGATTTGAGGAGAATGCTCGCACATTGTTGCCATGATTACTGACTCCGCATACTACAATGATGTAATCCCGCAAGAAAAGAAATCCAACTACGCGTTTCCAACTGCAAACTTTGCAGAATAGAATGGCACAAACAGAGACTTTCGAAATTCTACGAAGGATAGACACAGTGCCGCTGAATCCTGCTCGGGCCTCACAGAATCCCGCTCACATGATAGAAAAAGCTACAAGAGAATGACAGTCTACTGCCGAGTAACGGTGGATTGAGTGACAGAGGACACACCTTCCAAAGATTCTGCCGATAAAATTTACCCGGCCGCGTAGACCTTCAGCCGCTGGGGACATGGTGTGGCGTCCCCAATTACGGGGCGCTGAGACCGGGGGCAACAGCCTCGAGAGAGGTGTCTCGCCAGGAGGCCGAATCCGAAGAAAGCGCTACCGCGATGGAAGGACTCGTGAAAGGACCCGCAACCATCGCATGACAACCACAAAGATACGTTTAAAGCTCCGCTAGAAGATGCCATGAAAAGTCGAGAACCGAGCATCCGACGGTCAAAAGAAAGAGAAGAAAAGCCCGGAGATAAAGATCGTACCCATCTAATTCATGGACAACGAATATGCAGAAATCAACATGGCCGAGACACCTATCACCATCTTCTGCAGTTCTTCGCAAATTACAGAAGAGGGAGCCGGAATCGATGAAGAGATGTACTGTGAAAAAGGATCTACACGACCTTCGATTGGCGAAGAGGAGCTAAGAGATTTGCCGTACTTTCAGCCGACTTCCAAGTCAAGTACAACCACATGTAGAGACACTTCGTGTCATTCAACGGACGGAGGGAAGGAAATCACATCCGTCACCTAGATGACTCGCCTGAAAAAGGATACAACACAAAGTATGATCCCCGAAAAGGATATCAAGAACTCGTGCAATGGAACAGGCGAGAAGCCCTAGTACAATCGAAGAACGGACATCCATTCGGACGGGCATCTTTACCTGTATGACCCGACGCTGTCCAATACCCGGGCTGCCTCGTACCAATCTCTCGCTAAGACCTTCGACGCGACCGGGAACCCCACGACAGCATGCTCGCACACTTTCGCGCGCGCTTGTTGCAACGCCGCGGCGGGAGCGGATGCGCTGCCCTTCCGACGCTTGTTAGCGCATCCTGTCAGTGATCGCCCGACCGTGTGGGCAGCAATTTACCCAACGGACCCGGAAGACATTCTCAGAGCTAGAGAGCCTCTTCATTAAGCCGATTCGCCGGAGGCTTTCCAAGACCACATCACTATAGGCGATTTAAAGTGGTAGTAGAAACAAAGGCCGAATGAAACTCTAGTGGATTACACACTTCGATGGAGAGACCTATAGCATGAAGCGTGAACCACAATCGCAAGAACAACATGCGCGCAGATTCGTCTAAAAGCATTCACGTGCCCGACAAGCACTTCTCCGCAGGGATTCCACTATTGGAAGACTTTGAGAAGTTGTTAAGCAAGGCCGAAAGCTTCGGCAAGAAGAGGCGAAGCTAATTGAGGCCTTGCCGACAAGACGCGACAAGGCGTGCCGTCAGAAGACTTTCGCGAAAAGAAATCCGGGATCGCTGGGCAAAGCAGCTTGGACAAAGGCAAACAACCGATGCAAATACCACCAGACGGGCTTCGCAAGAACTACAACAAAATTACCAAGAACTCCCTGGCCCACCATGGCCGCCGTCTACCGCAAAGATGAACAACCACCTCGTCCGCAACGTACATTAAGGGAGCCCCGAGCGCAGAATATCCGTTCAAAAATGAAGCACAGCACCAAAGATGTTCCGTAGCTTAATGAAAAACTCCAGATTTCCACCGGCCAGAGCCTAAAAGACTTTCAGTAGGGAAGTCAACAAGAAAGGTGATCCCAACTTTCGCCCCTACCATCGGATGCCGGGGCACAAGATGTAAGACTGCATTACCTTTCAAAAGTCGAGGCTTAACGAACAACCTTCGGAAAGGAAATATAACAATCCCGAAGGAGCACATGAAGGAACCCCGTAAAGGAGGTTCCGTCAATGTTATTCCTCAACCGATCCCGCTCATTCCGCATAGATCCCTATGCAACTCGACGATGGATGGACTACGGCTCACGGACGAGATCTTCGAAGAAGATTTTAGACAACATCCGAACCGCTTCGGTGCGAGCTTCAATTCGTGAAGTTCGAGACCTCGTTAAACCGGCACTATCACTCGCGATAGAAGAACCACATCGACAGAGACAATCGAAGAGAAGAAGAAAATCGATCGAAGAAGAGGGGACCGAGATTCCTAAGGCGTACGTAGGGGGTCGCTTATCTCTGATAGGGCATCGCTTCCCGATTCGGGGAGAAATCCCTCGAATCCTCTCGATTTTGTATGATTATCTCGCCACTTCGGTGGGATCATATAATGATAAGGGTGATGGCGCTTGTCACGTTCTGATCATGCTTTAACGATTACGTAACTCAGCGACAATCCGGGCGTCGATTTCGATACCAACAACAATTCTCAAATCATACAAGATCTCGACGATCAAAATGACGAAGAAGGCATCCATCAAGGAGAAGCATGGCGAGAGTTCAACAAGCAACGGATCGATCCGCGAGTTTCGAGGAGCTCCACGAGCGATGCGTTGCAGTTAGAGCCTTCGCATTTCGGGGGGATAATCCAGTGAGAGCGGGGCCATTCCGATTCAGAGGAAACACCTAGCAGAACTCAACACTAGATTCGAAGAAATTACAGAAGTCAACCTAAGAAGTGGAAAAGTTCTACCTCCAAGAATGGGTCCAAAAGACAAAGGAGGCGTGTGGTTGTTCAAGAAGAACCAACCCCACGGAAGACATACCTGCTCGAGAAGAAGCCGAGACGCACGAGAATAAAGTGGACTACAACGTGCGTAGCCCATCTTAGGAAACTACCGGCCAACCGAGCATTTACGATGCTCTCATCTTATCAAAGGAGATGAGAGTAAGCTCGATCAAGGCCTTACTCGATCCGAAATCATTAGCTCAAATGGCCGGAGATTCCTTAGATGAGGTTTGCTCTGTTAAAGGAACGACAGGTGTTACCTTCTAGCGTACAATGACCTACTACTTGGGATGCAGATCACAACCGACCGTTGTACATTTCGCCATGCACAATCGGGAAGTTTACGCTCTCCGCAGTATTGTGGATCCAGAGCATCAATCAATATAACGAGTCTTCGAACACTAAGATACTTGTGAAATCGATGCTCGTGAGCTCGAGGCCGACAAAATGTTATTAAGAGGATTCAACCGTAAAGGAGAAAGAGCCCTCTAGTCAATAACGCTATCGATGAAGACCGGTGATTTAGCAGAAGACAACCGCAAAATTTCATATAATCGATTCAAACGTCGTTCAACGCTCTAATCGGCCGACCATTAGGATACATGAAAATGTGACGGTACCATCATCTCTACATCAAAGCAATCGAGCATTACGATAGGGGAACGATGGCATCAAAGGAGACTTACAACCATTCTCCGTACATGAAATTGGAATCCATGAAGATGCGGCTTATTATGCACCGCCAAAGAAAACAATCTTCTCAAGAGATACCATAACAAATGAAGCAAAGAAAGTTCGGTGACAACGAAGAACCCAGTTCCCTAGTCCACTCACCTCACCACTCCCTTCCGGCGAGATGGTGAAGGTTTCTCCACAACTCGCATCCGAGGTCGAGGCCGGGGACGAGGCCGTGGTGTAGACACTGTGACAACTCGACGAAGAAACCAGACCATCAATGTTGATCGGGAAGATAGCTCAAGAGGAAAAGAAATCAAGCAAGAAACAACGAATAACAAGTCGAAAGAAGCCGCAATACAAGATCTCCTCGAAGATGAAAAGAACGAAGAATACAAATCGATGTACGAGAAGATTAACCACTACGTACATACTATGACCCTAACTCCGATCCATTCTAATAAGATCGAGGGTAGTGGAGGTCAAAGAGGTACGTAGTGACGGTGCAAAGCCGATCAAATTCTACCGTGGTGCTTCTTCTTCCAAAACCGAGAATAATGTACACTCCGAAGATGTCACTTCATCGAATTAATGGAATTACCTTTTCGAGTGGTACTCTCCCCGTGTTCAAAATTTAATTCAACGTGGTTTCTTACCTCGACAATGGACAAAAGGCCAATCACAACATTTTGAAAAGTTATGGAATAACTCCGCCGTCCTCCCAATTCAAAGTACGGACTCGGATCTCGGCACGCAGGTCAGTCGACGATACTGAATTTTGCTTGGTCGTCACTTGCAAGTCCAATGAAAACTGCATGGAAACTACAGACGAACTCGAAGATTTACAAATCGAGACGCTCCACCGTAATTCGAAGAGGAAATTAAATCCATACTGATGAGTTAACGGAAGTTAACTTAGGTACTAAATGAAGAGCCTCGTACCTACCTTAGCATACTCCTTACTCAATAAAGAAGACTCCAAAGAAATAATCAAATTATTAATGGAATTTAAGGACCGTTTTGCTTGAGCTACGATGAAATGCCGGATTAGCCCTGCAGGTCATAGCTTCCATAAGCTAGGAGCGGATCCTACTTCTGTTCCTGGCCGTACAAGGTCCTGGAAGAATGCGTCCGAAATCGAACAACAAGTCATAGCCGAAGTTAAAAGCTAATACGCTAAATTTGTCCGCGAAGAATACTCCGACCCGGCTAGCCAACGTAGTGCCGCCGAAAGAAGAATGGTCGACGTAATTCTAGGTGACTTCGTAGATTTAAACAAGGCATGTCCAAAAGATGAATTCCCTCTACCGATTCCGTGAATCGATGATCGATATTGCTTCGACATACGAAATATTCTCATTCATGGATGGATCTCTCGTGATACAACCGTATAAAAATGGCTCCGTAAGATGAAAAGCTTACGCATTCGAACGCCGATCGGAGTATTTTGCTACACGGTGATGCCATCTCGACCGAAGAACGCAGTAGAGCAACTTACCAAAGTGAGCAATGATAAGAATTTTTGATGATCTCATCCACAATCAAGTCGAGTGCTGCGTGACGATGTCGCCATCAAAAGCAAAGTAAAGGAAACCACCTGTATGATTTGAGAATTGTTTTCGAACGATTAAGACAATTTAACCTTAAGATGAATCCCTAAATGCGCCTTCGACGTCACTCTCCGGAAATTCTTAGATTCGTCGTCCGACATCGTGGAATTGAAATCGACCCGAGAAGATTAAAGCCATCTTAGAAATGCCGCCTCCCAAAACCTTAAAACAACTACGATCTTTTCAAGGGAAGCCGGCATATTCGACGCTTTATCTCAAACCTGCTGGGTAGGGTCAGCCTTTCGCACTAGTTAAAAAGGACGCCAAATTTATTTGGGAAGAGAAATGCCGAAGGTGCTTCGAAGACATTAAACAATATTTAATGACACCTCCCGTCTTAGCAAACCTGGGCTCGTGCATCAACGATACTTTACACCGCGGCTTCGTACGACTCCCTGAGCCTCCGTAGCCTGTGTCATCGACGAGGGTAAAGAAAATGTCTTCACTACTTAAGCCGTCGTTTACTCCGATTATGAGGTATCCGCAATTGAAAAGCATTGTTCGTCCGATCTTCGCCGCTCAAAAGCTCGTGCACTACATGCTTTCTCATATAGGTCAACTCGATTTCGAAGTTTAATCCATCGTAATACTCGATGACTCGTCCAACACTCTTCCGGCAGACTAGCGATGGTCAATGATATTATTGCAATTCGACATAACTTCGTGCCTCATCGCGTGCCGTAAAGGGACAAGTCTTACAGATTTCCGCAAAGACACCCTTCGCCGGCCGAACTCTCCTCTCAACGACGCAGACCGCAGCGATGAACAAATAATGAACCTAGAAGACCCCGATGATCGACGTTGGGAATCGTATTTCGACGGAGCATCTTCAGCACACAAAGACGAAGAATCGCAAGGGATAAGGGCACCGGTAAGGCAGAATCTGGCTAATCTTTATAACACCTGAGCGGGATGTTAAGATACTCCTACCACTACGTAATCCGCGTACAAACAACGAAGTGACATCGATGGCCTCATAACGGGATTGGAATTAACCATTCAAATGGGGGTAAATGCAGACATCAACATCTACGGGGATTCACATTAATCATTCAACAGATCGCCGGACAGTACAGAATTTTTAAACCAAGACTCGAACAAGACTTCCAGAGCTACACACTGCTGAACAGATTCCAAATGTGACAATCTACAAAAATTCCTAGAAAAGAGAATGCTTTAGCAGATGCTTTAGCCTGCCTCGCAAAAGAATTTGCCTGTTTGCAAGATGAATCAGTGGAAGTGTCAGTTCACTGACGTCAGGTCCTATCACAAATTGACATGTACTACGACACAATAATCAACAAAAGAAAAAGAATCACCAGTAAGAAGTGACGCAAAAACACAAGATCGGCGACAGCCATCGATAGACTACCCGCAAACAGAAAGCTGCGACGCACGATAGGTCGCCGGCCCATCGCATCAAGAAAAGAACTCGTCTTACGCATTAATAAACAACACATTATACGATAGGTCTTTCGATCAAATGCGGCTAAGGTGCCTAAGCTGGTCCGAGGCCCGTGAAATTGTTAAAGAGGTGCATTCGTGACTCGTGGCGCTCACCAGTCGGGGTCCAAAGATGAAGATGAAAATTAAAAGACTAGGGTACTACCGGCCCTCGATGATGACCGATCGCATGAAAATCGCCAAGAGCCGTCACCAATGCCAAGTGCACGGAGTGGTTCTACATCAACCTCCAAATGTGCTACACCCGACAATCGCGTCGTGGCCATTCGAATGTCGAGGCACGTATATAGTGGGTCCGATAGAACCACCATCTTCAAAAGGACATCGTTTCATTCTTGCGGCTACAGCATTACTTTTCCAAGTGGGCATGAAGCGTTCCACTTAGAGAAGTGAAAGCACACCACGTGCTGCAGCTTTTCAAGAACCAAGTTGTCTACCGTTTCGGAGTGCCGCGCAGATCATCTCGTATAATGGGTCAGCATTCGAAGCACACAAATCAACAATTTTGTCAGAGACACGGAATCGACCGGCGATACTCAACAATTTACTACCCAAGAGCAAACGGTCTCGCCGAGGCTTTTAATAAAACTCTCGTTCAAATCTTAAAGAAAACCCCGGACGATAATAAGAGAAATTGGCACGAGAAATTGTTAGAAGCCTTATGGGCCTACCGGACAACCTTCGTAACTCCTACTCAAGCTACACCTTACGCTCCGGTGTATGGGTCCGAGGCAGCGGTTACCTTTAGAGGTTCAGCTTTCCTTCACTCGTAATTGCAGCTGCAAACAAGATCACGACGAAGAAAACGCCGTACTACGACTCGAAGAATTAGAAAGCTCGGAAGGGAAAAGACTTGCAGCAGACAACGTGAATTTAGAACTATACTAAGCTAAGATGGTTCAAGCCCATGACAAACCTGGTCCGCCCAAGAACCTTCAAAGTCAGTGATTTAGTTCTCGTTCTCAAGAGACCTATTCTCGCACACCGCAAGATAGGAGGAAAATTTGAACCCACTGAAGGACCGTTCGTGGTCGAAGCAAAGATACTCGTGGAGGTTCCTACCAGCCTAGTGAATCGCTGTGGAGAACGACATATGCTTCCAATCAATCTGACGATACTCGAAAAAGTATTACGCTACCCGATGTTTCGAAGGAATGAATTCTTCATCCCTAAGAAACACGGGTGAAGTAATTACTTATGATCGGGTCCGAACTCAAAAAAAAAATAATAAAATGTGCTAAAATAAATAAAATCATGATAATTAAGTTTTCCTCGTTTTCTTTCTCCAAATCAAGATCTCTTCCCGGATCTTATCTTACTTCATTCCCGTTAAATTTCAAAATTTAAGAATAATAAAAAATGTATCTTTAATAAACATTTTCTTAATGTTCTTGTTCTTAAGATAAACTTCCATCCTTTTCTCCTTGTCTTTTCGCAGGGAAATGTCGAACCGGCGGTTGGTCTTGAACTTTAAGAATGGCGTAAGCCTCGCACTCGATGAAAAGAGGGTGAAAGATGGAGCGATAATCGAGATTGACTCGCGATTTCGCACCACAGCCTACAAGCACGAGGAAAGTGATCGGGTCCCGCTAACCGAGAAGAACTACCCGGCAGTACAAGGATGAAAGTGGGTGGCCCAAGCCACCAATCCAACAACAAGAAAAGAAAAGCAAACACCGAAGAAGACAAGAAATGAAGTCCGTAGTCACTACAAATGGAGGGCGAGCTTAGCCGACACGCGCCCGCAGAGATTCAAGAAGTTCGGAGGGCTACCTCACGCCCACGCAACGAAGAAATAAGAATCGCCGCATCCGTAAAATGTTAACAAAACTAGTCGTGACCAACATGACGAGACGAGACACTCGCCAATGCGCACTCACATTTCAAGGACACCGGTTCACCAGAACTCGAAGAAAGGAGGCCACTCCTAGAATAACAGAAAGAACTGTGGAAATCTCCGAAGATCGAAGAAAGAAGGCTACCACGCCATCGTGATAGAACCACCAGCAGCGGCATGACCTTGTTGCGTAAGCAACCCCGGGGATGTCCCGACGTGCATCATCCCCGAGGAGCCGAGGTATGCAGGGGAACGTGAAGGGATTGAACCATATATCCCACAATATGTCACAAGGCCTCGCCATCTCGCATCATTCCGGAATACGAGCCGGAGAGGATGCGTAATGTTGAAAAGAAAACTTTCGAATACTTCGAGAGAATTAAAGGAAGAAGAATCAACATACCAAGGCCTCGAGCTACACACCGACGTATTCTCGTAGTATGAACAACAAAGAATCGTGGATCGTATCCGGATTCGAAAAGAATGGGCCGAGCAGCCGCCCGAGGGAAAACACATACTCGAACCCCGGAGATGGATGCCGTGGAAAGGAAGAATCACAATACAATGCGGATGCTGCTACAACTTTGTCGAAGACAGAAGGGAAACCCACCAGTGGATACTTCGTCATGGGCAAGTAGATCCGATGCCATTAGTTATCAAGAGAATGGTAAAAAGATTGATAACATGGAGGGTACCACGCTACAGATTGCATACCCAATACCGCATTATCAACATCTACAAACAAGTGATCGCATACCCCCACATATCGATCACCACGACTTCGTCAGACCTTTCGCACGGCTTCTTTCTTGAATGAGTGCAACATCATGTTCGGATCCGACCTCCGGACAGCAGTGCCCGGTGAGTTCCGAGGGCCAAGCAAAGATACCTTTACCGTGGGTTCCGTCATGATACTACAAGGTAACGGAGCGTATATCGCAAAGCATTGCATACCAGAGTGCCAATGGAGCGAATCTCGCTTACTTTCAGGAGGATGGACGACAAGCAAAATACCTTACCATTTCCAACCGCATCCGTAGCTAGAGAACCTCCCACCTTACGAGCCGCGAGTTACATGGGAAATATCACACCTCCAACGTACATCCAACTGGCATCCTCGCCAAGGATGGCTTGGAAGGTGATGTTATCGACCATGTACCTCACTATTCGTACATGGATTTTTGACAGATGATTCTTTCGATGGATCAACAAAGATCATACACAAATCTGTTTCGAGTCTACATGGATTGTATGAAATGTATTCCGCATCGAGTCGTACGACGTATTTTCAACATGATTGGAATGAAAGTGACCATGTCACGTTGGCCTTTCACCTCTTTTGTGCAAATTGATTGGGAAACGCCATTAAAGTTAAATGAACTTCGAACAAAGAAATCGTAAAAGAAAAAAAGAGAATAAAAGAAAACTTTCTAAAAAAAAATCGAAAATGACAAACACCAAGTTCACATGAACATTAAATAAACAACAAAATAAATTAATCTTAAAAGACAAACAAAATGAACATAAATTTCAAATCAAATCTCGATCAAAATTCAAATTCAACCTTCCAATCTCAAATCAAATCTCAAATTCAATCTTTCCAAATTCCGAATCAAATTTCAATCTTTTCAAACTTCAAAATCAAATTCTATCCTTCCAAACTTCCAAATCAAACCTCAATCAAAATCTAATCCAATCTCGATCAAGTTTCAAACTTGATCTTTCAAATTTCAAATCAAATCTTAAATCAAATTTCAATCGAGTTCAAACTCATCCTTCCAAATCTCAAATTCAATCTTTCCGCATTTCAAGTCTCAAAATCAAATTCAAAATTCAAAACTTTTGGGTCGAGGATTTTACATCCAAGATCGCACCGCTTTAGGATTCTCTTCCTATCAGCACCGAAATACATCAAAATTCAAATCTTTTGGGTCGAGGATTTTACATCCAAGACCGCACCGCTTTAGGATTCTCTTCCTATCGGACCGAAATACATCAAAATTCAAACCTTTCGGGTCGAGGATTTTACATCCAAGATCGCACCGCTTTAGGATTCTCTTCCTATCGCACCGAAATACATCAAAATTCAAAACTTTTGGGTCGAGGATTTTACATCCAAGACCGCACTCGCTTTAGGATTCTCTTCCTATCGCACCGAAATACATCAAAATTCAAACTTTTGGGTCGAGGATTTTACATCCAAGACCGCACCGCTTTAGGATTCTCTTCCTATCGCACCGAAGCATACATCAAAATTCAAACTTTCGAGGTCGAGGATTTTACATCCAAGATCGCACCGCTTTAGGATTCTTTTCCTATCGCACCGAAATACATCAAAATTCAAACTTTTGGGTCGAGGATTTTACATCCAAGACCGCACCGCTTTAGGATTCTCTTCCTATCAGCACCGAAATACATCAAAATTCAAAACTTTCGGGTCGAGGATTTTACATCCAAGACCGCACCGCTTTAGGATTCTCTTCCTATCGCACCGAAATACATCAAAATTCAAACTTTCGGGTCGAGGATTTTACATCCAAGACCGCATCGCTTTAGGATTCTCTTCCTATCGCACCGAAATACATCAAAATTCAAAACTTTCGGGTCGAGGATTTTACATCCAAGATCGCACCGCTTTAGGATTCTCTTCCTATCGCACCGAAATACATCAAAATTCAAAACTTTCGAGTCGAGGATTTTACATCCAAGACCGCATCGCTTTAGGATTCTCTTCCTATCGCACCGAAATACATCAAAATTCAAAACTTTCGGGTCGAGGATTTTACATCCAAGACCGCACTCGCTTTAGGATTCTCTTCCTATCAGCACCGAAATACATCAAAATTCAAACTTTTGGGTCGAGGATTTTACATCCAAGACCGCACTCGCTTTAGGATTCTCTTCCTATCGCACCGAAATACATCAAAATTCAAAACTTTCGGGTCGAGGATTTTACATCCAAGACCGCACTCGCTTTAGGATTCTCTTCCTATCGCACCGAAATACATCAAAATTCAAACTTTCGGGTCGAGGATTTTACATCCAAGACCGCACCGCTTTAGGATTCTCTTCCTATCGCACCGAAATACATCAAAATTCAAACTTTCGAGTCGAGGATTTTACATCCAAGACCGCACCGCTTTAGGATTCTCTTCCTATCAGCACCGAAATACATCAAAATTCAAACTTTCGAGTCGAGGATTTTACATCCAAGACCGCACCGCTTTAGGATTCTCTTCCTATCTGCACCGAAATACATCAAAATTCAAACTTTCGAGTCGAGGATTTTACATCCAAGACCGCACCGCTTTAGGATTCTCTTCCTATCGCACCGAAATACATCAAAATTTAACCTTCGGGTCGAGGATTTTACATCCGAGACCGCATTGCTTTAGGATCTTTTCCCTATCGCAATGAAATACATCACATCAAAATCAAACTTCGAGGTTAAGGATTTTACATCCAACACCACTTTGCTCCGAGATATCTTCTCATTGCAACGATTCAATCTAATCAATTCAATCTTCTTTCGAGGTCAGAGATGTTACATCTAAAACCTCAAAATCCTAATTTTCATTTCAAATCAAATCCCTCAAATTAATTTTCGACAAAACTTCAATCTAAATCGAAACTCCAAACTAAAATTTAAACTCACACATCAAAACATAAATCGAAACAAAATAAAATCTAAATCGAAATTCCTCGCATCATGTGATTTGGGATTTACCTCCTTTTCCTTTCCTCAACGAGAGTTCAAGAAATCTCCGGCTCCGCAGATATACTCGACACTCCCCGCAGAAACTCTTCTACTTCGTCCCAAGTTCGTCACTCGACATCCGTGCTGGTTTCGTTGATCGCTTCGTCAACACCAATACGCGCGGTGTGCTCCGTCACTCACCACACCTATCGGGGTCCATTTGTCGACCTCATTTTCGATGAGGTCTTCCTTCTTCTTCTTGTTGCCAGATCTAGCCTTCAGCTTTTCCTTTCGACTATCTTAGAGGACTAGAATCGGGACCCGCCTTTAGAAATTCAAACCACTTCTAAACTCCCCGCAAACTCCACAAACTCGACTATAGACCCCTAATCACCTGTAGGGTCGAAATCAAACGTGGAAGTTTAAAGGATGAGTTCCTATATGACTCTTCGTCTTAGATCGCCCGCGGCGGCCCGGTCTCGTGAAGGGGCCGATATACACTACACTTACACACTACATTTCCACACACTTCCTAAAACCACACCCATACCCAACTTGACCTCCCGACTCATGTAGGTGATTCACATGGATGGTCCTTAACCCCTAAGCCCTCAGCTAAGAGGGTTAGAACAACATAAATAATGCCTCAAATGAGTCCTTTCATGGCTCATATGGGCTTGAATGGCTTCATGGCTCAACCAAAATGATTTCACCCCACCCAAATTCACCCAATCTTCAATTTCCCAAATTTTCAATTTTTCGACCCTCGGACCCTACACCTACTAAACCTACCCAAAACCCTCGAATTACCCAAATTTTCGCAAAATCTCCAAATTACCTAAAATTTTCCAAAATCAATCCCAAACACCTCCACATCACTCAAATTGATCATCCATACCCAAAAATACCAAAAATTCCAAGAAAACCCCCCAATACCCTCCAAATACCCAAAATACCCTTCTTGCCTAAAAATCCAAAAATTCAGAAAATTCCCAGAAAATTCCAGAAAATCCCAAATATTCCCAATTTCATTTTGTCCAACTACACCATGGGCCAATTTTGTCAATTTACCCTACTTTTGTCAAAACCCCCAAATCGACCCATTTTAACCCAAAGTGGACCCAATGTCAAACCAAACATACCCAATTGACCCCAATTTTGGTCCAATTCAATTCTAAACTTCAATTCAACATTCCCAATACCAATTTAGACCAAATCCAAGTCCAATTTGATTGACATTTGGATCCAATTTCACTTTGGGCCTTAAAGCCCAAATTTGGACCCATGACCCAAACTTAGCCCAAACTAACCCAATTCAACTCCAATTAACCCCAAATCTTTTCTAAACCTTCCTTAACATCCTCATAAACAAAACACTAACATGATTTGCCCAAGATTTTGACCCAAACCCCACTCAAATTCAACCCAAAATCAAAAAGCCCAATTTCGACCTAAACCCAAATCTAACCCAAATAAAGCCCAAACCCCAAAATTAAAACCCAACCAAAGCCAAAACCTCTTTGAAACACTCCCATAAACATTTCTTAATATTTATTTTACATCAATTTCAACCCTAGCCCAACATTGGCCCAAGTTAGCCCAATTCGACCTACATCGGCCCATTCACCAAAAGAATTCAAATCCAACCCAATTCAAGTCCAAACTACCCCAAATTTGCTTCAAGTCACTCATGACACATCCATGAGCTAAACCCAATAATTATTTGGCCCAACCTCTTTACAAAATTTCATCCCAAAATCCATTTTAAAATTCAAGAGCCCACTTTCCTAATCCATCTTAAAAGCCCATCTAAAACCCTTTCAAAAAAGCCCAAAATTCTTCCAAGGCCCATATGACATTTCCCCTCATCATACTTTCAATTAAAATCATCCCTAAGTCCTAAATTCATCATCAAATAATTCCAAATCAAGCCTCATGCCAAATCACCCCTAAATACCAAAATTTTCCTTAAATCCATTTCCATGAAATCGACTTTACTTTTCCCAAGCCAAATGGAGCCATGGAGCCATGCATAAGCCATATGCAAGCCATGAGAGCCTCTTTACATGTCACCATGCCATTTTGGGCAAAAGGAGGAGGCTCTTTCCTTAACTCCTAAAGGTGGTTAACCACTTACATGATTCCACTAAACCATGCTTAAGCCTAATCGTACTTGATCGTGACTCGACCCCACTAATCAAGCCGATCCAAATCACTTTCTCCTCACCTAAACTGTGCCTCGGGTGGTGCACCTAGCCCAAATGGGTGGGCTCGACCCATTTAGGTCCAAATCTAGCCATGCCCCATTCCACTTCGGATCAAAGCCTTTACACATGTCCATGGCCAATCGATCAGCACAAACCTCCAGCTCTCGACCCACCCGACCTCGAGGGTGACCCATGCCTGGCCGGCCGGCCACCAGGCCGCCGGAAAACACCATGGCCGAGAGCTCACATGTGAGCCAACATCGAAATTCTCACTTGCTGAGCCGCCCCATCCCTAGTGGTCACCATGGCCGATCTTCTCCTCACTGTAGCAACTCGATCCCAAGCCCTAACTCTCCCCGGAGGCCCCCCAACCAATCTCTATTTAAACTCCACCCCTCTCGGCCATGAGGAGAGCCAAGCACAAACCTTGCCGAAACTCGCCAAAATTGTTCCAAACCCTTCACCATCCTGTGAGCGCTTGATCTCAAATGTCAATTTGGCTCTAATCCCCACCAACAGAGCCCAATTTCTCAACTGAAATTCCACCCAAAACCAGTGACACTTTGCCACAGCGAGCCAATCCTCAAATCGACCGGTCCTACACCTTCACTCGGACCAAGAGGAGAAGTTTCCCACCGAAAGCCCCATCTCCAAAGCCACCTGAGCTTGCTCCAGCCTCCAAGCTTTGGATCTGCCGTGGTCACTTTCATAGCCAGTAATCCACTGCACTCGTGAGACTTCATCCGGAGCTTCGTCGGGACCCAATCGAAGGTGCAACAACTCTCGATCAAGCCACACTTCTCCGAGCTAAGGTATGAGTTAACTATCCATCCCGAGCTTCGGAGATTCTCCATTTCAAATGCCTTAGTTTCAATGCATGTTAGCCGTATAGATGTGTTCGTCTCTTCAAGACGAATCCATGAGTATAAGAACATGAAAATCCATCGAGAATCGAGCGAGATCTTATGGATTTAGTGTGGACGCGCTCTCGGCGAGAACACTCGGGACGATGAACGGATGCCGTCCATTCGATACACGCGCGCACGGACGGCCAGATCGCGCTCGACCAGAGACGCGTACGAGAACCGCGGGCCCGGCCGCCGACTCAGTGGCGGCGTCGAATCGGAGCGCGACGCGCGTGCGTTCGGAGTCGCCGAGGTCGACGCGGCGCCGCGCGGATAAATAGAAAATTAGGGTATTTTCTCTATTTATTTAATTCCCTAAACTTCAAAAATCCATATCTCTGTGTAGAAAAATCACAAAAATAAAATAAAAATACCCCTCGCTCAGAGGAATGTAGGAGAATAATGTGGAAAAGAAATCATTTAATTTAATTAAGTATTTTATTTTTTATGATTTATTTACTCTCTCGCATACATTTAATTCTCCATGCATGTATACAATTCACCATGGCATGAGACCATGTAGGCTTAAGCCTCCGAACTCGGGAACATTCCCCGAATTTTCCAAGGTCGAGGCCACCTCTCGTGAAAAGTTATTTATTTTTCAAATGCATGTTGCTGTTTTGAGTATTTTAATTCCAAAAATTAGCATGTTGCGAAATAAATTCTAGAAATATTTGGTGATGTTCCTTATGACCAGCAGAACCCTAGGAAAAATAGGACTTGAGTTAATTCACTCGCATTAACCCTAATCGGCTTAAACACCCAAAATAGGTCTTTAATTAATTAGAGTTAACCAGGCATCAAATTGACTTGAAATCAATTCTCCACTGACCTTTAGGATCAGAGGAATCCACCATAAAAATTTGAAGTCAATTGACTCTAGTTAGCCCCACTAATCGGGTCGATTAAGCCACTTAGCCATTTTAAACTTTAAAAATTCATAACTTTTAAAATACTTTTTAAAAATTCACCAAATTGGTTTTGGAGCCTCTCTGATATCAGGGGAACCTAAGAAAATTAAAATTTCAATTTTCTAAAAAAGTTGATTTTTAATAATATTTTAATATTTTTAATAATTAAAAAATAATAAAAATCACAAAAATAATAAAGTTCACCAAAATGTCACATTTTGAATTTTAATCACTTAGGAACAAATCCCACATTTTTCCTAAGTCTATTTAGTGAGATATTAAATTTTAAAGCCCTAGGGTAATTTTAAAATTAAAAAAATGTATTTTCTAGCATTTTCACTAAAATAATTATTATAAATCATAGAAAAATCAGAAAATTGCAAAATTTGATTCTCTGGTTTCCTTGATATCAGAGAGATTTTTGAAAAATATAAAATCCATTTTTCAACATTTATCTTATTTTTAAATTAATTAACACTCCAAAACTCAAAATAATTATAATAAAAATAATATAATTCAAAAAATCACCAAAATTGGTCCAAGTGCTTCTCTCGGTCATTAGGAATGTCCCCTAATTTTCTTAAGGACAGTAAACTTTTCCCTTGGTCATGTTATCAAATTTTCCTTGAAAATCTCTATTTTCCACCAAAAATAATTATATAAATAAATTAAATACAGAAAAATCACATTTTCTCCTCTCATGTCTTTATTGACATATGAGTAAAGTCACATAAAAATTTCAAGTTCATTTGAGTTCAATTTAGTGAGTTATGAAATTATTAAGCTTAAAGGGTAAAATGGTAATTAAAATCTTTAATCCTTAATTAAAACTTTAGGTTTAATAAAAAATCAACAAGTAAAATATTTGATCCTAATCTGATTTGGATGATTGAAATTTAAATAATTAAAGGGTAGAAACCCATTAAATAATTTTAAAATGATTAAACTTTAATTAAATAATGGATTAAATTCGAAGAATAATAAAATCGAATCATTAAAATAAGGGATATTTATTAGGAAGAGATTTATTCTTTAATTTAAAAATCCCTAAATTAATTATATCAACTAATACTCAATGTTTAATTAAAATGATAACTCAAATTTAAAATATTAAAAGACTTAATTTCAATTAAAATTAAAAATAAAGTAAATTAAAGATAAATTAAATTAAGATTAAATTTAAAAATTAAATTAAATTAAATTAAATAATTAAATTAAATTAAATTAATTAAAATTAAATTAAATTAAATTAAATAATTAAATTAAATTAAATTAAATAATTAAATTAAATTAAATTAAAAAAATTAAATTAAATTAAATTAAATAATTAAATTAAATTAAATTAAACAATTAAATTAAATTAATTAAAATTAAATTAAATTAAATTAAACAATTAAATTAAATTAAATTAAATAATTAAAATTAAATTAAATTAAATTAAATAATTAAATTAAAGTTAAATCAAATCAAATTAATTAAACATCAAATCAAATTAAATTAAATTAAACTAAATATAAAGCAACTTCAACACTATTCCAAATTTAAACCCTTTAACTTAAATCAAATCATTCGAATACTAATTTACCCTCGAAAGCTTTTGATTATTGTAACTCCTAAATGAAACATTAAATGGAGTGTTACTTTACTCATGTGATATTCAAATGTCCTAGTTCATCGAGCAAGTTAACAAGACTCGAAAACCTCTGACGATCGATTCATTTATATAATTAAATTCATTCGGACTTAAAATAATTCTAGAAATATCGAAAAGATGTTTAAGATCCTTCTTAAGCACTTCCTCAATATGATATGATATTTACAAGAACAATCGAATTCGATTATTCTTCGATGAAGAAAATCGTCCTTAAACCAAAACCCAAAGAACCTAGACGTCATAGGAGATGACTAAGCTATGTGATTTAGAATTTGCGTAGAAAACCATAACCTTTCCCCTAGCTTTTACCTAGAACTTGTTTAAATATTCTAATTGTGTTTTAAGTGCACTTGGGATGACGGGAAGACCCTCCGTGTACGCTTTTATTTTATCGCAATTTACTTTCTGCAATTTACTTTATTGCAAATGCATCTTACTTTTTCGCATGATAAAACAACTCGTTGCATGAAAACCCACACCTTTAGGATAATCCCTAAAACTAAAACCAAAACTAAGTTAAAAGTCATCACAAGATAAAATTCACCGCCACAACATTTCAAAAGATAAAACAACTCAAAATTTAATCACAAACAGTAACACAAAACTACAATTGCAACTAAATTAAAACGTCCCGTCTGATGATCGGAATACCTCTGATGATGTAACCTACGTGTTAGCTAACCGGATTTCCCACTGCCTAAATGAAAGTGTGGAACTCATTCAACTGAGTTTAACAGAATTCATCTCGACTAAGTGAATCCGATAAAAATAATGATGCCGGAAGGATGGAACCGCGGGATCTTAACCGGTGTCGTTATAATCAACTTTAAGATTTGTTTTAATTAAAACACAAAAAACACTGGAAATTAAGATTTTCTAAACCAAAACACTTCTCTCATCCCCCGATTTATGATTTCTAAAACTAAACCTCCGCAACAACAAGGAGCTCGAGCATGGCATGGGCAAGACGACCATCGTCATCAAGAAACCTCGAGTCTACATCACATAAACATTTCTTAGAATTAAATAACTAAACCATAGGACTTCGAGGTAGCTTCGCTTAGTGCAACATAAATCCTCAACCTTTGTTAGCATTTGCATTGCAAATTAAGCCCTAACCGGTCTTAGATTCCGAGGTAGCCGTCCGATACGACATAAACCCTCACATCTTCGAGGCTATTTGTTTGATTTTATCATACAAATATAAGCCCTAATTAATTAAAATCGGCAAGATCAAATACTAAATAAACATTAGGACTTTCCTAAATTCAAGCCAAACGATAGGATAGTCGGGAAATTATCGAAGTTCACTTCGAATCGCTGATTTCTCCTACCTTTCTTCCTTCGGATTCACAAAACAAAATGTTCCAAAAATTTGATCCATTCCCTATCAAAACTCCAAAATTCAATCTTCGAAAACCTTAAACTTCAAATTCTTGAGAGCTTAATCATCGATTATTATCGAGAGTTTTCTTAGGTGATTCCCGTCACTTAAGATGTAATTAACTATAGTGGCTTGCCCTTATGTGGAATTTTAAAGAACCTGTGTAATATAAACCCCGTTTAATGTTTTCATATTAAGCAAGTGGAAACTTGTCGGCTTATAAAATTGGTCTACGTACCAAACGGATGTCACTAATCTTCTAGTTTATTTAATCAAGCCCCACCATCAAGCAAGGTGTCTATCCTTAGTGATAGTACACAGCTTGTGGTGCGTGCTCGTTTATATAAACTATCTGGGATGTGAGATCGGCTTGATTTCATATCTTAAAATCTTCAAATTTAAAAATTATTTTTAAAATCAAATACTACTTTTCAAATTATTTATTTAAATTAAATTAAAATTCGCCGACAGATTTCTCGTTAAGCGACCCCTCTTCAAAATAAAACACGACCTAAAAAAATAATAAAAAAATAAGCCGCACAGATGCTGAGGCCTGGCTTAATTTCATATCTCAAAATTTTCAAATTTAAAAATTATTTTCAAAATCAAATACTACTTTTCAAATTATTTATTTTAATTAAATTAAAAATATGCCGACACCACAACATTCCAAAACATAAAACAACTCAAAATTTAATCACAAACGAACAACAAAACTACAACTATAACTAAGTTAAAACGTCTCGTCGAATGATCGGGAATACCTAGATGATGTAACCCACGTGGCTGCTAACGAGATCTCCCATGTTCTAAATGAAAGTGTGGAACTCATTTAGTCGAGTTTAGCAAATTCATCTCGAACTAAGTGAATTGGATGAAAATAACTGCGTCGGGATGGCGGAACCGCGAGATCTTAATCGATTCCGTTTTAAACAACTTTAAGATTCTGTTTTAATTAAAATATTAAAAATATTTGGACTTTAAGATTTGTAAACCAAAAAACTTCTCTCATTTCCTGATTTTTACCTTCTAAAGTAAACCTTTTGCAACAACAAGGAGCTCTGAGCATCAAGTAAGACGACGACCATCGTCATTAGCAAAATCAATCTACATCACTAAACTTTCCTTAGAATTAAACAATAAAGCCATAGGAATTCGAGGTAGTTTCCGCTTAGTGCAACATAAATCCTCAACTCTTAGTTAGGCATTTGCATGATCATGTCATGTAAATTAAGCCCTAACCGGTCTTAGACTCCGAGGTAGCTGCTCGGTACGACATAAACCCTCATATCTTCTGTGCTATTCTGTATGATCATGTCATACAAATATAAGTCCCACTAATTAAAATCGCAAGATTTAAATATTAAATAAACTCCCAAATCTAAACCAAATAATGTGATAGCTCTGGGAAGTTTCAAGATTCTTCCGGGATCCTCAACTTCTCCTACTTCTCTTCCATCAACTCTCAAATAAACCGTTCCAAGTTTCGAGCTAATCTTTTCGAAATTTCCAAAATCCAATTCATTCGATACCTTAAACTTCAAATTTTCGAGAGCAAAACCACCGATCATTATCGAGAGTTTTCTTAAGTGATTCCGCCATTTAGGATGTAATTATCTATAGGGGCTTGCCCTTATAGGGAACTTTAAGAACTCCAAATATAAACCCCCGTTTAATTTTTATATTAAACAAGGGAACTTGTCGAATTATAAAGTTGGTACACGTACCAAACTGATGTCACAAATCTTCTAGCTTTATTTAACCGAGGCTCATCATCAAGTAGTGTGTCTATTCTTCGTGGATAGATATACAACAGTAGGTGTGAAGGCTTATTTATATAAACTATTCGGGATGCGAGATCGGTTCGAGTTCATATCTTAAAATTTTCAAATTTAAAAATTATTTTCAAAATCAAATACTACATTTAAATTATATATATATTTAAATTAAATTTAAAATCTAAAAATTTGCCGACAACTTCCGTAGGCAACCCCTTTTCAAAACACATAACCTAAAAAATATGCCGACAAGAAGTTTCGATCATCAATTTTCTAAATTCTTCGAAATTTTTAAGAAACCTACTACAAATATACCTTGCTGAAGCCTTGGAACAGATGCCAACTTATGCAAAATTTATGAAGGATATATTAAGTAAAAAATGAAAATTTGAAGCTTGGAAATCGTCAGCACTAAGTAAGAATGTAAAGCAATAATTCAAAAAGAAATTACCTCAAAAACTTAAAGATCCCGGAAGTTTTACTATACCTTATACTATCGTGAGAAAAATTTCAGGAAAAGCTTTACGTGATTTAGAGCTAGTATTAATCTCATGCCATTTTCTATTTATCGAAGGTTGAATTTAGAGAGATTTCTCCCACCACCGTAACCCTTCGCTAGTCGATAGATCTATCACTTATCCTAAAGGAGTTATAGAGGATGTCCTTGTTAAAGTGGATAAATTTATCTTCCCCGTAGATTTCATAATACTTGATATGGAAGGAGATAAAGAGATACCTATTATTTTAGGAAAACCTTTTCTAGCTACCGGACGAGCTATGATTGATGTGCAAAAAGGAGAATTAACCATGAGAGTCAATGATCAAGAAATTAAATTCAATGTTCTTAAATCAATGAAGTACCCTGATAAAGAGAAATGTTATCGAATGGATATAATTGATTATTTAATTGAAAAACATTATCAAGAAAATTGTAAAGTTATTTCTGAAGAAAAATTTGAATTTTTAACTGATGAAGATGAAATAGTAGAAGAAGACGAGACTCATTTTATTAAAGATAATTGGGAAACTTTAAACATAACTCAAAATGATATACTTTTACCCTCAATTAAAAAAGCACCTGAACTGGAATTAAAAATGTTACCTTCCCATTTAAAATATACTTTTCTTAGAAATTCGTTAACTTTACCTGTTATTATTTCTTCTAAATTGAGTAAAGATCAAGAAGAAAAATTACTAGGTGTGTTAAAGAACTATAAGTAAGCTTTTGGTTGGACTATTGCTGATATAAAAGGAATAAGCCCTTCCATTTGCATGCATAGAATTTTAATGGAAGAAAATTTTAAACCTACTATAGAATCACAAAGAAGATTAAATCCTATTATTAAAGAGGTTGTAAAAAAAGAAATTATTAAGTGGTTAGATGCTGGTATTATTTATCTTATTTCGAATAGTCAATGGGTAAGTCCTATTCATTGTGTTCCGAAGAAAGGAGGTGTAACTGTCATTTTTAATGATAAAAATGAACTTATTCCTACAAGGCAAGTTACTGGATGGCGAATTTGTATTGACTATAGGAAACTAAATAAAGCCACTAGAAAGGATTATTTTCATTTACCTTTCTTGGATCAAATGCTCGATAAATTAGCTGGACACTCATATTTCTGTTTTCTGGATGGATATTCTGGTGATCATCAATTACTTATTGCTCTCGAGGACCAAGAAAAGACAACATTTACAAGTTCTTATGGAACATTTGCTTTTAGAAGAATGCCTTTTGGTTTATTTAATGCACCTGCAACTTTTCAAAGATGTATGATGTCAATATTTTGTGATTTGATTGACAAAGGAATTGAAATATTCATGGACGATTTTTCAGTCTTTGGAACTTCTTTTGAATCTTGTTTGGAAAACATAGCCAAATTTCTGAAAAGATGCGAAGAAATAAATTTAGTTCTTAACTGGGAAAAATGTCAATTCATGGTCACATAAGGCATTGTACTTAGACACAAAGTATCACGGAAAGGGATGGAAGTAGATCAAGCAAAAGTGAAAATTATTGCCGAATTACAACCACCTACTACTGTTATTGATGTGAGAAGTTTTCTACGTCATGCTGGATTTTATAGAAGATATATAAAGGATTTTTCTAAAATTGCTAAACCTCTTTGTCATTTATTAGAAAAAGATGCACAATTTGAAATTTAATGAAGAATGTATTAATGCTTTTAATATTCTAAAAGAAAAATTAATAACTGCACCTATCATTGTTGCACCTGACTGGAATAAATCTTTTGAATTAATGTGTGATGCAAGTGATTTTGCAATTGAGTCGTATTAGGACAAAAATATGAGAAAGTTTTCAAAGTTGTATATTATGCTAGTAAAACTCTCATCGAAAAACAAAGAAATTACACTACCACCGAGAAAGAGCTTCTAGCTATAAGTATATGCCTTTGATAAATTTAGACCTTATCTTCTTGGTACTAAATGCATAGTTCATACCGATCATTCTGCTATTAAATATCTAATATCTAAGAAGGATTCTAAACCTAGACTTATAAGATGGGTTTTACTTCTACAAGAATTTGATTTTCAAATAGTAGATAGTAAAGGAACTGAAAACCAAATTGCTGATCATTTGTCTAGAATCAAAAATGATATTATTTCGGAAGAAATTATAAATGAGAAATTCCCTGATGAATCTTTATATGTTATTCAAAGATACAAAACACCGTGGTATGCTGATATTATTAATTATTTAGTTAGCAATATTTTGCCTTATGACTTGGATAACAAATTTATAGAAATTTAAATATGATGCTAAATCTTATATTTGGGAAGAACCTCATTTATTTAAAATTGGTAAAGATTCTATGATTCGAAGATGTGTACCTTATGAGGAAACTTTTGCTATTTTTCAAAAATGTCATGATTCCGATTTTGGAGGACACTTTGGCATAGATAAAACTGCATTTAAAATTTTAAATTCTGGATTTTATTGGCCTACCTTATTTAAAGATGTGAGACAATATGTGAAAACATGTGATCGATGTCAAAGGATGGGAAATATACCTAGGAAAGATGAAATGTCGTTAAACTATATATTGGAAGTTGAAATTTTTGATATATGGGGATTAGACTTTATGGGACCATTTGTTCCATCATCTGGAAAAATTTATATTTTATTAGCAGTCGATTATGTTTCAAAGTGGATCGAAGCTGTTGCTTTACCAAACTATGATTCCAAAAGTGTTTCAAAATTTTTAAAGAAAATGATATTTTCAAGATTTGGAATGCCTAAGGTAATTATCACTGATGGTGGAAGTCATTTCAGGAATATAAGAATTCAATCATTACTACAAAAATTTGGAATCAAACATAGAATTGCAATCGCTTATCTCCCTCAAACTAGTGGAATGGCTGAAGTATCAAACAGAGAAATTAAAAGAATTTTACAAAAGACTGTTAATCCTAAAAGAACTGATTGAGTTGATAGACTTGATTCTGCATTATGGGCTTATAGAACAGCTTATAAGACACCAATCGGAATGTCACCTTACCTGTTAATTTATGGTAAAAATTGTCACTTACCTGTAGAACTTGAACATAAAGCTTATTAGGCGATAAAGGAATTTAATTTTAATTTCAATAAAGCAAGAGAAAAACGATTATTACAACTAAATGAGATGGAAGAAATTAGAAACAAATCGTATGAAAATGCGAGAATTTATAAAGAGAAAATGAAGATGTTGCATGATAAGAAAATTTCAGGAAAAATTTTTTAGCCTGGACAAAAAGTTTTACTGTTTAATTCTCGTTTAAGAGTTTTTCCTGAAAAATTAAGATCTAAATGGATTGGACCTTATTTTGTTGAGAAAGTATACCATTATGGAGCTGTGGATATTAAAGATCCCAAAACTGGAAAAACTTTTAAAGTAAATGGATTAAGATTGAAGCCTTATTTGGGAGATATTAAGAAGATTTATAAAGAGGCTTATGAATTGAGTGAACCTGATTAAAGATTTACTTAAGTCGGGCTGACGACGTTAAACCAAGCGCTTTGTGGGAGGCAACCCATAATTATCTTGTGTTTTTGTGTTTTAATGAAAGGTTATGCCTCGATCTTGATTAATTTTATATTACTTTAGAAAAATTTGATGCTCATAAGTCTTGGTTGACTTAGACTGAAAATTATTTTAAGGTATTGAGATGTAAAAATAAGATCAATCTATTTTAAATATGAGTAAAAAGGAGATCAAGTTAACCTTCATTATGATAGTTTACAATGTGAGTTATCGAGTCTAAATTACTATTACCAGTATAATTTACCTATCTTGGAGAACGAAATTTTAAAAATTTGACGATTAGGCGAAACAGAGTTGAACATAGTTCCGGCGCCTAGGCGCCAGAATTCGGCACCTAAGCGCCAGAATCAACTATGTATCAATAGGTCCAGCGCCTAGGCACCAGATTTGGCGCCTAAGCGCCACGGTTACTGGGTCGTGCAAAATCCAAAAATTTTCAATTTTTCACACGATTTTCCCCTTTAAATCAACCCATATTCTTCTCTAACCATCAAACAATCAAAATTACGTCCCTTACATTTCATTCTTGAGAGATTTGAGAAATTTTTGAAGAAATGGAAAGGAGAAATCATGGAGAAGAGGCTAGGGACAAGGTCTTAAGGGATCCTCAACCTTACTTCAATGGTTTCATCGCTGTAAGTTTAAAGAAAATTTCTAGTCGTTTGGATAAGTTTGAAGAAGATTTTAAAAGGATTGGAGATCGCCTTCATGAGATGTTTCATCAAGTTGAACATCTAGAATGGCAAATGAAACTTCAATTTGATCATATTGCGGCTTATCAAGATGCTCAAGTTGAAATGTATGCGAAGAACAAGTGGATTGATGAAAAGACAGCTACAGATTTCCCGAGAGCGTTAGTATTATTTCCAAGTGAAATACACAATTTCCCTTGTGAAGATTAGAATATTCTGGTAAAGAGATACTTATTATGGTTTGTTGAGTCGTTGTATCGATTTAGAGAATCGATTGTGTTTGTTAGTATATTTGCTTTCATGTTCAATGTGTGTTGTATGCTTTTAAATTGTTATGATTGAGTGTGTATTAGGAACTTGAATCAAATGTAATACTTATCTGGAATGTATAAAGTCAAAATTGAAGATTTTAAATGGAAATTAGTGAGTTTGAATGAAAACCTTATGTTTGATTGGTGGATTCAATATTTAATTTTTATAAATTTTTGAAAAATGTTGTGGAAGTTAGAAACTGAAGCTCTACTCTGATATGAGTAATTGAAAGTTGAATTTATGAATTTTGGTGGAAAAATAAATTTTAAAAATTTTTTTTGTGAAAGGCGAATCTGGCGCCTAGGCGCCAGAATTCGGCGCCTAAGCGTCAGTTCGGCATGTACTTGAAAATTTACTTAAATAACCCCCAAAAGCCATTTTTGACGCCTAAGCTTCATCTTCTTCCCCATTCTCACGAAAAAACATCCTCTAGATCCATTTTGAGGTCAAAACATCAAGGATTTGAGCCAAAACCACTCGATTTCTTCGTCTCAAGGTCAGATCAACACTTTAAACCATTTATTTTCAATTTTCACCATAGATTTCCTTAAGTTTTGCTAAGAATCGAAAATTTGAAAAAAATATTCTATTTTTAGTAATTTCTTTGGATTTTTAAACTAATTTTAAGTTTTATAAACTTAAAAAGAGTTTAAATCTTTGATTCCTAAATTAGTTCTTGTTATCTTTCACGTTTAGATGGCTCCAAAATCTAAGCACGGGAAAGGACGAGAAAATTTTGATAGCAGCAAATTTCCAACTGCGGCTGCGCATTTTCGCTTCCACGAACTTGCGTCGTCGAGAAAGTTCATCTCGAAACGAAGTTTTTATCATCCTGGGGAGATGATCGAAAACACTATCGTTGCACACAATTGGCAACGATTTTGTTAATTTACTGCTATTGCTGTTATCCCGATTGTTCGAGAATTTTATGCAAATTTTCTGGATGCCGAGGATTATGAAGTCTTTGTCAGAGATATCGGAGTAGGATTTAGTCCAGAAAGAATCAACATATTCTATGGTCTGCCACAGACTATTGAGTGCTATTATTCTGGATTATCACCATTTGAGGGAGATTTGGACATGATTATTGCTTATCTGACTACGTGCATCGGATCTTGGAAGATCGAGAACGGAAGAGGGTAAACTTCAAATCCTCTGAATTAAATGGTGTATCTAAAGCATGTCACTACTTTATTTCTTCAAGATTGTTACCTTCCAACCACCTGAGTGAAGTGACTAGAGATCGAGCGATCTTAAATTACTGCATTCAGGAGAGGAAACCTATTGATGTCGGGAGCATTATTTATGATTCTGTGGAGTCTACTGTAAGATCCAGCACTTCTGTTGGATTGGGATTTCCATCTTTAATCTATTCACTATGTGTTAGTAATGGAGTCACTGTTGATATTTCTGAGAAGCTGAAGTCTACTAAGCCAATTAGGCAGGAGAGTGTTAGTATCTATGATCGTCTTCTAGGGAAGAGATCGACTGCTCCTTCTACTTCTGCACATACTTCAGGTAGACCTTCTACTTCTAGACCCTCTACTTCTGCTGAGCCACCATCAGATTTCTGGGAATCAATGCATGATCAGTTTTTAGAGCAGCAACATGAGTTATTTCAAACTCACTGCAAGATTGATACTATTGATAGAAAACTAGATCATTTATCTGATTATACCCGCAGGAAGAGTAATTATGATGCCGAGTATGATGAAGCCCTAGTAGATTTCTGAAGGGTGAACATGATGTTAGTTTTCCTACTTTTCCTAGATTCACACCATTTGTTGATCCTAAGGACGTAGAATTTTCCTTTGGTGATGAAGATGATGATGAGGCTACAGCTAGTGATTAGTTGTTATCGATTTCTTTGATGTGTTACTCGTTAGTTTGTTTTATTTGGATTGTTTGTTAGTTTTGTATTTGATGTATGTTGATCGTTTAGTATTAGGATTCTGTTGTATTGAGACCGAATTTAGAATTAGTTTATATGTTGTTTTAGTTTAATGTTTAGTACTTAATTATTTTGCTCTCTGTTTTAATTTCGTTTCAAATTTAATATCATCATAAAATTAGCCTGCTTACTTTTCTATATACATGCTTCAATTTTATCTTAATTATTTATAAAAGCATGATTAGAAGTTAATTTTTCTTTTTAAGATTGTTTTTACATACTTACTAAAAATACTTCTGATTTTCTTTCTCTCATACTTTCAAATTATCATAGTATACCAAAACATAAGTTTGGGGGAAGGGAAAATCCATTGAAAATTAAATTTTATTTGTCCTTAAAGAGCTAATACTTTCTTAAAAATAGAAACTTTTTAACATAACTTAAGGAATGAAGAATTTATTTGAGATCACTATTATTTTTGAAATTATAAACAATTTAGTGAAAGTAACCAAAATTTTACTAACTTTGATTGATTTTAAGAATAGAATTATTTAACTTAAAGAAGAATGAGAAAAAGAATTTTTCTATTCATGGTAGAAATAATAGAATTTTAGAAATATTAAGTAATAAAAAATTATCACTTGAAAAAGAAAAGATTGGAATTCTTTTTGAATTTATATTTATGTTATAATAATTAAGTGGAGATGTATAAGTTTTGAAAATATAAGTTAAGGATAGTGAAGTTCAAAACCATTAACAGGCTATCCAGATATAGTAATCCTCTCTATATAAAAAAAAAAAAGAAGAAGAAGAAGAAAAGAGATAGAGAGGTGAAGCTTGAGGAAATGCCTAATCAAAAATTGGCTTCACTTGAATTATCTTATAGAAAGAAAACTAATTACATACTTTACTTAATTTTTATGCATAAATATTTATTTAGAAAAGATTTTTCAAAAAGATCTTTTCTTGTAAATAATCTATGAAAGCTTAATATAATAGACTTCTATTATTTTCAAAATGAATGAAAATTTTGAAATCTTATGATTTGGTAGTTAAATATTCTTTAAATTCTTAAAATTAAACCTAGTTAGTGAAATTGGGTTAATAATTTACTAAAAACTTTATAAAATAAAAAATTATAAGGAATCTTAAATATTTATCTTTTATTTCCAAAAGTTATATTTTATGTAGTAAAAAGAGTAACTTGAGGACAAGTAACATTTAAGTTTGGGGATTTTGATCTATAAAAAATACCTATTTCTTTATGTCTTAATTCTTATTAATTTCTAAGGATATTATGCTTTAATGAAAGGTATTTTTTGTGTTTTTGGATGTAGGTAATGTAAAAAGGTCTAAGAAGGAAAAAGGAGCAAAAAGGAGCAAAAATGGAGCAAAATACCAAAAGTATAAAAAAATATGGCTTGGCGCCTAGCGCAAAAACTAGCGCCAGCGCCAAAAACTCCGGACTCGATACGAAAACCGTCAAGTTTTCGACAACGTTTCGATCAGTTATTTTGACGGAGTGAGCGGTTATCGGACATTCTAGAAGGCCGTCAGTTGTTCCTTGATAATAGGACATGTGATACATTGCATTTGGACGCTCCAAAATGGTTTTAATCGCGAAGAGGTGCGAGCCAAAGTGAAGAGGTACGAAGAACTGGACGTGGTGTCTGGTGCCTAGGTGCCAGATTCCGGCGCCTAGGCGCCAGATCGACCTTCTAGAAGATTCATTGAATGTGGACATGTTTTGAAGAGGTGCCTCAAGGCAACTCTTGAAGCCTATAAATAGAGGTCAATTTCTTCAGAAAACGTGCCCCTCCCATTGTACCACTTTCTCTTATCTACTTTAGGATCTCTCATCCTTAGAGAGAGAATTAGAGAGAGCAATTTAGGGCCACTTTCGTTTAGTTTAGTGAGTTTATTTTCAAGTTATTGCATCTGGAGTTAATTACACTGTGGAGTCAGAAGGAATCAGAAGATCTGTAGAAGAAATATTTGAGATAAGTATATTTTTACATTTGATTAAAAGTTTAATTATCATGTTCTATTATTTATTTTCAATGTGTTCTGAGTAGTTCGTTACTTTCTTACTTCAATTATGAAGAGATAGATAAGATAATATAAAGATTCGATGGAGAATTAAAATTCAAAATATTTTCAAAACATTGTGATGACATTAATACCTGATCTTACTTTACTTTTTAAATTGGTTGTTTAAATTGTTAAAACCTGTTGAAGAGTTTAGAAAACCTTAAAGGAAAAGGACTCTTAACTTGTAAATGTCGCATGAATCCTTGGGTAGTCGAAGCCCATGTGTGGGCTATTTATGGTGAAGTGCAAATAAATAGGAAGATAATATTTAAAGGGCGTAGAATTGATAAGTTTTTAGAGTGACAAACTAAATTCTTATAATTTGATTTATAGACTAGGAAAGGGTCACTAGTAGGGCCGACCATAGCCACCCTTGGACATCTAGAGATGTGAGCCTAGATTAACCCATTCTACTAACAATACATCCGGACCTATTCTGTAAATTAGCCAATGTTCTTTGCACTCTGATCAAAGGGTAAAGAATATGAATGCTTCTATTCTGCACAATACCATAAATTAAATTCTCCAACGAATATTAAATTATCTTAAAAATCTTAGATTAATTGAAGGAAAGAAAGTTGTTTATTTTATATAGAGTTCATAAAATCATTTTCTTATTAATGTTTTCTTTAATTGCATCTAGTAAATTAATAAGTAATTTATAATTAAAACAAAAATATTTTTACTATTTTATTTCGCTTTCACTTTATAGAAAATTTATTTCTATAAATCTTCCCTGTGGGATCGATACTAGGATCTTTGTTTAAAAACCCTATATTACTTGAAACGATATGTATACTTGCGTAGTACCCCTAGTGTGTAAAAATATTACTAAATTATATAATATTAATTTTATAAATCGAGTTAAAGATTTTTGGCTATCTTTTGAAGCAAACATTACTGCGTTAAGTGCGGCGGTCGGGTCAATACAAATGTATTCTCAGATTACGAACAATAGCAAATTGTACACTGCATCGTTGAACTTCAGAAAATGGGCCGAGCTCGTCGCCTAAGGGAAAAGACCTATTCAGAACCCCGAAGATGGATGCTAGGAAAAGGAAGAATTACAATCCAATGCGGATGTTGCTACAACTTCGCGGTAGACAGAAAAAGGTAATCCACCAGGAATACTCCGTCGCACTGAGGTGGATCCGATGCCGAATATTATTAAAAGAATGGTAAAGAGGATGCTAACATGGAGGGTATCGCTCGCAGTATCGCATACCCAACAACTGCATCATTAACATATACAAGGAGGGTGACTGCATACCTCCACACACATAGATCATCATGATTTTGTTAGACCTTTCTGCACAGTGTCTTTTGTCAACCAGTGCAATATCATGTTCGGATCTGACCTCCGGATAGCAGGCCCCGGTGAATTCCGAGGGCCAGTAGAGATACCACTACCTGTAGGTTCCGTCATGGTGTTAAAAGGGAATGAAGCGAATATCGCAAAACATTGCATTCCAGGAGTGCCTGTTGAGCGGATCTCTGTTACTTTCAGGAGAATGGATGACAGAAAGATTCCTTTTCACTTCCAGATCGGATCCGCAGTTGAGAGAGCCTCCGACCTTACGAGCTGTGAGTTACATGGGAGATAGCACACCTCCAATGCAAATCCGTACGACATTCTTGCCAAGGGTGGCTTGGAAGGTGATGTTATTGTCCACGTATCTCACTATTCAGACATGGATTTTCGCAGATGCTTTTAGAAACAATTTGCAAGAATCTTACACAATCCGTTTTGGATTTATATGGATTGTATGAGATATTAAATTCTCAAAGAAAATATTATCATGTTTAGGATCAAGTTGAAAGATATATTTTCGACGAGATTGGAATGAAAACGACCGTGTCATGTTTTGCCTTCACCTCTTTTTGTGCAAATTGATTTGGAAACAACATTAAATTAAAAGAACTTGGAACAAAGAACAAAGGAAAAATAAAAATAAATGAAAACTCTTTTTTTTTAAAAAAAAAATCTGAATGTCAAAATAAACTTCAAATAAACACGAACTCTAAATAAAAATGAACTATAAATTGAAAATAAAGCTAAAAATCAAATCACGATAAGCGACTTCGGCATATTTTTAGATTTGTGTTGTATTTTGAAAAGGGGGTTGCCTACAGAAATTGTCGGCGAATCTTTAGATTTTAAATTTAATTTAAATATATATAATTTAGAAAGTAGTATTTGATTTTGAAAATAATTTTAAATTTAAAAATTTTAAGAGATGAAATCAAACCGATCTCACATCCTAAATAGTTTATCTAAACGAGCACCGCACCACAAACCGTATATCTATCCCGGAGGATAGACACACTGCTTGATGATGGGGCTCGGTTAAATAAACTGGAAGATTTGTGACATCTGTTTGGTTTGCGAACCAATTTTATAAGCCGACAAATTCCCCTGTTTAATATAAAGAAATTAAGCAGGGTTTATATTACCTGGCTTCTTAAAGTTCCCTATAAGGGCAAGCCCCTATAGTTAATTACATCTTAAATGACGGGAATCATTTAAGAAAACTCTCGATAATGATGAGTGGTTTTGCTCTCAAAAATTTCAAAATTTAAGGTTTCAAAGGATTGCATTTTGGAAATTTCAATAGGAAATGGATCAAATTTGGAACAGTTTATTTTAAGAGTCCAAAGAAAAAGAAGTAGGAGAAGCTGAGGATTCAAGAAGAATCTTGACAACTTCTCAAACTATCCTATTGTTTGGTTTCAATTTGGGAGTTTATTTAATGTTGCAATCCTGCCAATTTAAATTAATTAGGGCTTATATTTGCATGACATGATCATACAAATAGCCTCGAAGATGTGAGGGTTTATGTCGTACCGAACGACTACCTCGGAGTCCTAAGACCGGTTAGGGCTTAATTTGCATAATATGATTATGTGAATGCCTAACGAAGAGTTGAGGATTATGTTGCACTAGGCAAACTGCCTCGAAGTCCTATGGCTTGGTTGTTTAATTCTAGGAATGTTTAGCTGATTTAGAGTTGTTTTGCTGACGAAGATGGCCGTGCTGCCCACCATGCTCCAAGCTCTTTGTTGTTGCAGAGGTTCAGTTTTAGAAGTCATAAATCAGGAGATGAGAGAAGTGTTTTGGTTTAGAGAGAATTTTAAAATCTAAGTGTTTTTAATATTTTAGTTAAACAAATCTTAAAGTTGTTTAAACATAACCGAATAAGATCTCATGGTTCCGTCATCCTAGCACCGTTATTTTCATTGAATTCACTTAGTCCAGATGAATTTGCTAAACTCAACTGAATAATTTCCACACTTTCATTTAGACCGTGGGAAATCCAGTTAGCAACACGTGGGTTACATCATCCGAGGTATTCCCGATCATTCAACGAGAAATTTTAATTTAGTTGTAATTGTAGTTTTGTTGTTCGTTTCGTGATTAAATTTTGAGTTGTTTTATATTTTGGAATGTTGTGGCGGTGAATTTTATCTTGCAATGACTTTTAATTTAGTTTTGGTTTCAGTTTAGGGACTATCCTAAAGGTTTTGGTTTTCATGCAACAGTCTTGTTTAACATGCAAGAAAAAGTAAAGTACGGTGAATGTAAGTAAATTGCAATAAAATAAAAGCGTACCTGGAGAGTCTTCCCGTCATTCCAAGCTGCACTTAAAACATATGTTAAGGCATTTAAATATTTCAACAGATACCTAGGTAAAGCTAAGGGAAGGGTTTTGGTTGTCTACCAAATTCCTAATCCTATAACTAGTCATCTTCTATGACGTCTAGGTTGTTGGTTTGGTTTAAGGATGATTTTCTTCATCAAAGAACAATTAAATTCAATTGTTCTTCTAAAACATCCCGTCATGTTGAGGAAGTGCTTAGGACGAGTCCTAAACATCTTTTCAATATTTCGGGGATTGTTTTGAGTCTAAGTGAATTTTTATTGTACGGATGAATTGATCATCCAAGGATTTAAGTTTTGTTCCCTTGCTCAGTGAACTAGGACATTTGAATATCCTTTAAGTGAAGTAACACTTCACTTGATACTTCATTTAAGAGTTATAATAATAATAAGAGCTTTAAAAGGGCAAATTAGGTATTTTGATGATTTAAACTTAATGATTTAATTTCAATTTTGACTTAATTATAGAAATTAGCTCAAGTTTGGAATAAGTGTTCAAGTTATTCTTAATGATTTCATTTAGGTTTGTTATTAAATGATTTTGATTTAATTTATTTCAACTTAATTTTAATTTAATTTATCTTAATTTTAACTTAATTTGATTTGATTTTGATTTTAATTTAATTTGGTTCAATTTAATTTAATTTAAATTTAAATTTAATTTAATTTAATTTAAATTTAAATTAAATTAAATTTAATTTAAATTTAAATTTAATTTAATTTAATTTAATTTAATTTTAGTTTTAATTTAATTTAATTTAATTTAGTCTTAATTTAAATTTAGTTTAATTTTAACTTTAATTTAATTTTTAATTTAATTTATGTAATTTAATTTAATTTAGTTAAGTTTTAATTTAATTTTAATTTAATTTAATTTTAATTTAATTTAATTTTTTTAATTTAGTTTAAATTTAAATTTAATTTAATTTTAGTTTAATTTTTGTTTAATTATTAATATGGATTATTACTTTAATATTTTTTAATTAAGAATTAAGTATTATTGAAGTGATTTATTTAGGGATTTTTAAATTAAAGAATAAATATCTTCTTAATGATATCCCTATTTTAATAATTCCAATTTTTTATTATTCTTCCAAAATTTCAATTAATTAATTAATTAAAGTTTTATTTTAATTATATTAGAAATGGTTAGTAGGTTTCTACCCTCAATCATTTAAGTTTCAATCATCCAAAATCAGTTTGAAATCAAATATTTTACCCTACCCTTTTTGATTAATCCTAAAATTTTAATTAAGGGTTGAATTTTTTAATTACCCTTTTGCCCTTCAAGCTTAATAATTCTATAACTCACTAAACTAAACTCAAATGAAATTGAAATTTTTATGTGACCTCATTCACATGTCAATTAAGACATTAGAGGAGAAAATGTGATTTTTCTGTATTTAATTTATTTATGTAATTATTTTTAATGGATAATAGGGGTTTTCAAGGAAAATTCAATAACATGACCAAGGAAATGTTTCTATGCTTAATAAAATTATGGGATGTTCCTAATGACCAGAGGACCATTTGAACCAAAATTTGGTGATTTTTTTATTATATTTTATTTATTATAATTATTTTGAGTTTTGGAGTATTAATTAATTTAAAAAATAAAATTGAAGTTGAAAAATAGGTTTTATATTTCTCAAAAATGTCTCTAATATCAGGGAAGTTAGAGAACAAAATTTTATATTTTTTTTATTTTTCTTTGATTTATTGGAATTATTTTAGTGGAAATGTTAAAGAAAATCATTTTTTAATTCAAAAATTATTTTAAGCCTCTAAAATTCAATATCTTACCCTAGAGACTTAGGAAAAATATTTGGTTTGTTCCTAGGTGATTAGAATTCAAAATGTGACACTTTGGTGATTTTTAATATTTTTATGATTTTTATTATTTTTTTATTATTAAAATATTAAAATAATGATAAAAACCAACTTTTTTAGAAAATTACAATTTTAATTTTCCTAAGTTCCTCTAATATTAGAGAAGCTCCAAAACCATTTTTGTGAATTTTTGAAAAGTATTTTGTGAGTTATGAATTTATAAAGTTTAATTTTGGTTATGTGGCTTAATTAATCCATTTGGTGAGATTAATCAAACCCAATTGACTACAAATTTTTATGTGATGTTCCTATTATTCTAAAGATCAGTGGAGAATTGTTTTCAAGTTAATTTGATGTGTAGTTAACCCTAATTAATTAAAGTTCAATTTTGGGTGTTTAGGCCAATTAGGGTTGTTTCATGTGAATTAACTCAAAACCTATTTTTCCTAGGTTCCTCTGGTCATAAGAAACATCACCAAATTTTCCTAGAATTTATTTCTCAACATGCTAATAATTGGAATTAAAATACTCAAAACAGTAACATGCAATTGAAAAATCAATAACTTCTCATAGAAATGGCCTCTGACCTTGGAAAATTCAGGGGATGTTCCCAAGTTTAGAGGCTTCAAAAGCCCTATGGTCTCTTTCCATGGTGAATTGCCTATGCAAATGGAGAATTAAAGCAATGCAGAGAGTAAATAAATCATTAAAAATAAAATACTTAATGAAATTACTTGATTTCTTTTCCACATTATTCTCCTCTGTTCACTGAGCAAGAGGATATTTTTGTTTTATTTTAATGATTTTTCTACACAAAGTTATGGATTTTTGAAGTTCTGATAATTAAATAAATAGAAAAATACCCTATTTTCCTACTTATCCACGCGGCGCCACGCAATCCTCGGTAGCTCCGAAAGGCCATGCGGCGCGTTTTGATCCGGCGCCGCCATCTGAGTCAGCTGCCACGAGGCCCACGGTTCACGTACCATCTCCTGGTCCGACGCCATCTGAGCCGTCCGCTCGATACACGCGCGATCCAAAGGCTCCTGGTCATCGTCTACGACTGGTGTGCACCCGTGACCGTCCACACTAAAACCTTAAGATCTCACTCGATTCTCAATGGATTTTTATGTTCTTATACTCTATGGATTCGTCTTGAAGAGACAAACATATCCATACGGTTTATGTGGCATGAAATTAACCCAATCAAAATAGAGAATGTTCAGAAGCTCGGGAAGAAGAGAGAGCTCATACCTTTGCTCAGAGAAGTGAAGCTTCGATCTGAGAGTTGTGTCACCTTCGATTGAGTCCAAGCAAGCTCCGGATGAAGTCTCTAGCCCCGAGGAATCGCTCGCACTCGATTTCCACCAGACCCGATTTCAACCTTTAGAGGCTAGAACAAATGGGTGGCCTGGAGAGGGGGCTTTCACTGGGGAACTCCTTCTCTTGATCTTGTGCAGGTGTGGGAGAGTTTAATTTGATTTTGGTGGAGGATCTGAAAGTGTCCTATTCTGGCATGAGAATTGAGCTCCAAAATTGAGCTCAATCAGTGGGAATTAGGGCAGAAGGAAAGTGGGAATCAAATGCTCTTGGCTAGGGGAAGCTTTGTGAGGAGTTTGGAGGGATTTTGTGAAGGTCTGGTTCAGCTGACCTTTTGGCCGAGAGGGTTGGCTGGCTTAAATAGCCATGGCCATGGCCTCTCAGGGGGTGTTAGGGGCGGGATCACCTGCTTGGTGAGGAGAAGAACAGCCACAATGGCCATTTGGAGTGGGGCAGCTCAGCCATGGATAATTCCAAACTTTGGCTCCTCCCAAGGTCTCGGCCATGGTGTTTTCCGGCGGCTGTGGTGGCTGGCCGGCCAAGGTCAGGTCACCATCTTGACTAGTGAGGGCAGGTCTTGGCAATGGTGAAGTCAATTGGAGTTGGCCTTGTCTAAAGGAGTTGGATTGATATGGAATGTGGAGGGAATGATTTTGGCTTGGTTTGGGTCAACCCATGGTTTTGGGCTAGGTTCACCTCTCCATGGCTTGCTTGGGCTGAAGAGAAAGTTGTTTGGTTCAGCTTAATCAGTAGGGTCAAGTCACCATCCAAGTATAATTAGGCCTAAGCATGGTTTAGGGGAAACATGGGAGTGGTTAATCACTTTAAGGGAATATGGAAAGAACCTTCTCCTTTTTCCCAGGATGGCATGGTGACATGTAAAGGGGCTTTCATGGCTCCCATGTGGCTTGTGTATGGCTTCATGGCTTGCCTATGGCTTGCACATAGCTTAGCTTACTTGTATGAAAATGGATTTTGGCATTTTTGATAAATGTATGAGAGGTTAACATGAAGCTTGATTTAGAATAAATTGATATTTGATTGGAACTTTAGGGATGGTTTTAATTGAATTCATGATGAAGAAGAGTGTCATATGGGCTTTGGATGAATTTTTGGGCTTTTGGAATTGGTTAGGAATGGGCTTTTAAATGATTTAAATGGGTGGGCTTTTAGGTTTTGAAAACAAATTTGTGGATGGGAGTTTTGTAAAAGATTGGGCCAAGAAATTGTTGGGTTTAGTTTAGGGATGTGTCATGAGTGATTTGAAATCAATTTGGAGTGATTTGGAATTGAATTGGGTTGAATTTGGGTTTCTTTGGTAAAGGGGCCAAAGTGGGTCAATTTGGGCTAACTTGGGCTAATGTTGGATTTGATGTAAAATTAATGTTGAGAAATGTTTAGGGGAATATTACAAAGAGTTTTTAACTTTGGTTGGGCTTTGATTTTAGGATTTGGGCCCATTTGGGTTAGGTTTGGGTTTAGGTCAATTTAAGGAATTTTGGGTTTGGGTTGAATTTGAGTAAGGTTCGGGTCTAAATTTTGGGCCAACTATGTTAGTGTTTTGTTTATGGAGATGTTAGGGAAGGTTTAGAAAAGGTTTGGGGTCAATTGGGGTTGAATTGGGTTGGTTTGGGCTAAGTTTGGGTTATGGGTCAAAATTGGGCTTTAAGCTTAAAAATGAAATTGGATTCAAATGTCAATCAAATTGGGTTTGGATTTGGTCTATATTGATATTGGGGATATTGAATTGAAGTTTAGAATTGAATTGAACCAAAATTGAGGTCAATTTGGGTGATTTGGTTTGACATTGGGTTCATTTGGGTTTAAAATGGGCTAAATTGGGGGTTTTGGTAAAAGTGGGGTAAATTTGAAAAATTGGCCCATGGTGTAGTTGAAAAAAATGAAATTGAGAATATTTGGGATTTTCTGGAAATTTCTGGGAATTTTCTGAATTTTTGGATTTTTGGGTCAAGAGGGGCATTTTGGTAATTTGGAGGGTATTGGGGGTATTTTGGAAATTTTGGTATTTTTGGTTGTAAATGATCAATTTGATTGGTGGGGAAATGTTCAAGGTTAATTTTGGAAAAGTTTTGGGTGATTTGGAAATTTTGGTGGTTCTGGGTAATTTTAAGGGCTTTATGTAGGCTAGGTGGGTCCGGGGCCCCAGGGGTCAAAAATTGAAATTTTGGAAAAATAAAAATTGAGCAAGTGTGAGTGAAATGGAATCATTTTGTTTGAGCCATGAAGCCATATTAAGCCCATAGGAGCCATGAGAGGACTCATTTGAGGCATTCACTATGTTGTTCCTAACTCTCTTAGCCAAGGGCTTAGGGGTTAAGGCCCATCCATATGAATTATCTACATGAGTCAGGAAGTTAAGCTAGGCATGAATAGTTTTAGGATTTGGAATGTGTGTAAAAGTTTAATGTGTGCAGGTGAAACCTCACTGCACTGTGCCACCTGCGGTGATCTTAAGGCCAAAGAGTCCTATAGGGAACTCATCCTTTAAACCTCCACATTTGATCTCAACCCTCTAGGTGATTAAGGGTTTACAATCAAGCTTGTGGGGTTTGCAAGGAGTTAAGAGGTGGTTGAGTTTCTAAAGGGGTAGGTTCCATCTCTAGTCCTCTAAGATAGTCAAAGGAAAAGCCTAAGGCTAGATCCTAAGTACTAAAGAGGGAAGAGGAGACCTCATCAAAAATGAGGTCAACAAATGGATCCCCAATAGGTGTGGTGTGCTAACCAAGCACACCGCGCGTATTGGCGTTGACCGAAGAGATTAACAAAACCAACACAGATGTCCAAGTGACAAACTTAGGACAGAGTAGAAAAATTTCCGCTAGGGAGTATCAGGTATATTTCCAAGAGCGGAGATTCCTGAACTCTAGCTGGGGAATGGAAAAGGAGGTGAGCTCCAAATCACAAGATCTGGGGAATTCAATTTAGATTTCGTTTCATTTCATGTTCAAGTTTTGATGTGTGAGTTTAGATTTTTGATTTGGAGTTCCAATTTAGATTGATGTTTGATTTAAAATCAGTTTGAGGAAATTTGGATTTGAAATGAGAATTGAAACCCGAGTTTCAACCTCGGGATTGCGAAGAGAACCGGAATTTAGGTACTAGCCTCAGAGTGAGAATCAGAGTTTAAATGTCGATTGAAAAGGAGGAGAATCAGAATTTAGGTACTGATCTCGAAAGAGAACTGGAATGTAGGTACCCGTCTCGAAAATTTTGAATCAAAATGTAGGTATCAATTTGGATGAGAATCGAAATGTAGGTATCGATCTTGAAATGAGAACTGGAATGTAGGTACCAGTCTCGGAAATTTTGGATTGAAATGTAGGTATCAATTCAGATGAGAATCGAATTGTAGGTATCAATCTCGAAATGAGAACAGGAATGTAGGTACCAGTCTTGAAAATTTTGAATTGAAATGTAGGTATCAATTCAGATGAGAATCGAAATGTAGGTACAGATCTCGAAATGAGAACTGGAATGTAGGTACCAGTCTCGGAAATTTTGGATTGAAATATAGGTATCAATTCAGATGAGAATCGAAATGTAGGTATCGATCTCAAGATGAGAACTGGAATGTAGGTACCAGTCTCGGAAATTTTGGATTGAAATGTCGGTATCAAATCAGATGAGAATCAAAATGTAGGTATCGATCTCGAAATGAGAACTGGAATGTAGGTACTAGTCTCGGAAATTTTGAATTGAAATGTAGGTATCAATTCGGATGAGAATCGAAATGTAGGTATCGATCTCGAAATGAGAACTGGAATGTAGGTACCAGTCTCGGAAATTTTGAATTGAAATGTAGGTATCAATTCGGATGAGAAACGAAATGTAGGTATCGATCTCGAAATGAGAACTGGAATTTAGGTACCAGTCTCGGAAATTTTGGATTGAAATATAGGTATCAATTCAGATGAGAATCAAAATGTAGGTATCGATCTCAAGATGAGAACTGGAATGTAGGTACCAGTCTTGGAAATTTTGAATTGAAATGTAGGTATCAATTCAAATGAGAATCGAAATGTAGGTATCAATCTCAAGATGAGAACTGGAATGTAGGTACCAGTCTCGGAAATTTTGGATTGAAATGTAGGTATCAATTCAGATGAGAATCGAAATGTAGGTATCGATCTCGAAATGAGAACTGGAATGTAGGTACCAGTCTCGGAAATTTTGAATTGAAATGTAGGTATCAATTCGGATGAGAATCGAAATGTAGGTATCGATCTCAAGATGAGAACTGGAATGTAGGTACCAGCCTCGGAAATTTTGAATTGAAATGTACTCGTGGAGATTTGGATTTAGCAGAGATTGAAATGAGATTATGAAAGTGTTCCACATCCCACGAGAATCAATCAAAGTTTGATTATTTGGTGAAGGGTATGTATCCATGCCATCAGAACCAAATCGAAAATTTTCCGTGGTTCTGAAATCATCCCGAGAGAGGGTTTCAACGGAGGTCTGAAGTAGATCTTGATTTGAAGAAGAATTGGAGGATTTGAAAAGATGGGTTTAGACTGGAATTCAATTTGAGATTTAGATTCGTTTTGTATGTACTTTAACGATCCCATTTTTATTTGTTGTTTATTTAGTGTTCATGTGAATTTGAAGTTCATTTTACTATTTAGATTTTTAGGAAAAGTTCTCATTTATTTTCTTTTCTCTTATGATCTTCATTCAAAGTTCATTTAACTCTAATGGCGTTTCCAAGTCAATTTGCACAAAAAGAGGTGAAGGCAAAATATGACGTAGTCGTTTTCATTCCAACTTGCTGAAAGTACATCATACAACTTGATCTAGTCATGATGACATTTTCCTGAGAAATTTAATGTCTCATACAATCCATGTAAATCCAAAATGGACTGTGTAAGTTTCTTGTTAATACATCCAAAAGCGTCTGTCAAAAAATCCATGTCTGAATAGTAAGAAACATGGGTAATAACATCACCTTCCAAGCCACCCTTGGCAGGAATGCCGCATGGATGTGCATTGGAGGTGTGTTATTTCCTATGTAACTCACAGCTCGTAGGGCCGGAGACTCTCCAATTCTGGATCTGGCTGGAAGTGGTAAGGCGCCTTTCTGTCGTCCATCCTTCTAAAAGTAATGGAGATCCGCTCCACTGGCACTCCCGGTATGTTTTGCGATGTCTGCTCCATTTCCTTTTAATATCATGACGGAACCTACCGGAAGTGGTATCTCCACCGGCCCTCGGAACTTACCCGGGCCTGCTATCCGGAGGTCAGATCCGAACATGATATTGCATTGGTTGACGAATGAAGCTGTGCAGAAGGGTCTGACAAAGTCATGGTGGTCTATGTGTGGAGTTATGCAGTCGCCTTTCTGGTAAATGTTGATGATGCAACTGTTGGGTATGCAGTCTTCTGCGAAGTTGGAATTGGATCCACCTTACTGCGACGGAGTATCTCTGGTGGATTTCCATTTCTATCTTCTGCGAAGTTATAGCAACATCCGCATTGTATTGTGACTCTTCCTTTCCCTGGCATCCATCTCCGGGATTCTGAACAAGTCTTTTCCCTTAGACGGCCTGCTCAGCCCATCTCCTGAAGCTCTAAGATGCAATCCATAATCTGCTGTTTCTCATGTTCTGAGAATACATCTGTGTGTAACTCGAGGCCTTCCAAAATGTTGATTCTCTTGCCTTTAATCCTTTCGAAGTATTCGAAAGTCTTCTTCTCAACATTTTGCATTCTTTCTAATTCATATTCTGGGATGATCTGCAAGTGACGAGGCCTAGTAACGTACTGCGGGATGTATGGCTCAATTCCGTCACGTTCTCCTGCATACCTTGGCTCCTCGGGGATTGTCTCTGTCGGGACATCCTCCGATGTTGCTTCCGCAACAAGGTTCTTCAGATCTGGTATCTCTATCCGGCATCGAGGCACTGACTCTATTTCTGTTCTTCTTGGCACTTCTTTGATTTGTTCTGATTTTCTTGGCATTGACTTTCTTCTTTCTGGTTCCTGACGAACCGGTATCTTTGAAATGTGTGTGCCGGCAAAAGTGGTTGTTTCCTCGTGTTAATCTGCTGCTAGTTTAGTCAACATCTTGCGGATACGGTGATTCTTATTCCTTCTTTGGGTAGCAGTGATAGTAGCTCTCCTTACTCCTTGAATTTCTACGGGCGCGGCGCTGGCGAGCCTGCCCTCTGCCGTGGTAACTACAGACTTGATTTTCTTGCTTTCCTCGATGTTTGTCTTTCTTTTCTTGTTGCCGGATTGGTGGCTTGGGCCACCCATCTTCATCACTGTCCGGCTGTGAAGCTCTTCTCGGTCAACTGAGACCCAATCATTTTCTTCGTATCGTAGGTCGGCCGGTGTGAAGTCGAATCAATTTCTATCACTGCTCCATCCTTCACCCTCTTTTCATCGAGTGCGAGACTCACTCCATTTTTAAAGTTTAGGACCAACCGCCCGTTCGACATTTCCCTGCGAAAAAGACAAGGAAAGGATCAGGGGCTCTACTAAGAACAAGAACATTAAGAAAATACTTATCACTGAAGATTCTTATTCACTTATTTTAACTTTAAGGAAAGTAGGAAAGGATGAAGAAAGATCAGGAACAAGAGTTGATTTGAAAGGAAGGGTAAAACTTTATTATTATGATTTCACATATTTTATTTTTAGCAAATCTTTTTTTTGTTAATGATTTTTCTTTTGTCATCCATTTTTATGTTTTTTTTTTGTTTCGGACCCAGTCTCAAGTGGTTACTTTACCCGTGTTTCTAGGGATGAGAATTCATTCTTTAGAAACATCAGGTTGCGTAATACTTCTTCAAATATCAACCATTGATTGGAAGCATTTGTCATTCTCCTTGGCAATTCACAAGTTGGTAGGAGCCTCCTGAGTAGACTGTCTCGACCACAAACGGCCCTTCCCAAGTCGGTTCAAATTTACCACCTATCTTGCGATGTGCAAGAATAGGTCTTCTGAGAACCAAAACCAGGTCACCGACTTTGATGTCCTGGGGCGGACTAATTTATCATGAGCCTGGATCATTTTGGCTTGATACAGTTCCAAATTCTGCTGCGCGGAAAGTCTTTTCCCTTCCAAGCTTTCCAGTTCTTCCAGTCGTAATCTGGCATTTTCTTCCGCAGTGATTTTGTTCGCAACTGCAATTCTGAGTGATGGGAGCTGAACTTCCAAGGGTAGAACTGCCTCAGACCCGTACACTAAAGCGTAGGGCGTAGACTGAGTAGGAGTCCTAAAAGTTATCCTGTAGGCCCATAAGGCTTCTAACAACTTCTCGTGCCAATTTCTCTTGTTGTCGTCCAAAGGTTTCTTTAGAATTTGAGCGAGAGTTTTATTAAAAGCCTCGGCCAAGCCATTTGCTCTTGAGTAGTAGATCGTTGAGTATCGCCAACCGATCCCGTGTCTTTTGACAAAATTCTTGATCTTTGTACTTCTGGATGCGGACCCATTATCTGAAATGATTCTGTGCGGTACTCCGAAACGGTAGACAACTTGATTTTTGAGAAACTGTAGCACGTGGTGTGCCTTTACTTCTCTGAGTGGAACTGCTTCTACCCATTTAGAAAAATAGTCTGTAGCTGCAAGAATGAAGCGATGTCCTCTTGAAGAAGGCGGTTCTATCGAACCCACTATATCTGTGCCCCAACACTCAAATGGCCATGACGCGATTGTCGGATGTAGCACATTTGGAGGTTGGTATAGAACCACTCTGTGTACTTGGCACTGGTGGCAACTTTTGGCAACTTTCATACAGTCGGTCATCATTGAGGGCCAGTAGTACCCTAGTCTTTTAATCTTCATTTTCATTTTCGGACCCGACTGATGAGCGCCACAAAGTCCTGAATGTACTTCTTTAACGATTTCACGAGTCTCGGACCCGCTCAGGCATCTTAGCCACATCTGATCAAAAGACCTTCTGTATAATGTATTATTTATTAATGCGTAAGATAGATTTTTTTTCTTGATTTGATGGGCTAACGACTTATCGTCCGGTTGGTTTCCTGTCTGCAAGTAGTCTATTAATGACCGCCGCCAATCTTTTGTCTTTTCTGTTATTGCTGCAACTGATTCCTCTGCTTTTTCTGATTTTTGTATCATATCCATGTCGGGCTGTGATAGGACTTGTCGTCCCTGAACTGACACTTCAACTGACTCATCTTGTAAGCAGGCAAATTCTTTTGCAAGGCGAGCTAGCGCATCCGCGAGAGCGTTTTCTTTTCTGGGGATCTTGTAGATCGTTACATTTGGAATTTGTTCCAACAGTTTCATGGCATACTGAAAGTACTGCTCGAGTCTTGGCTTTAGAATCCTATACTGTCCGGCGACCTGTTGAATGATAAACTGAGAATCCCCGTAGATGTTGATGTCCGTTATTCCCATTTGAATGGTTAGTTCCAGTCCTGTTATGAGGGCTTCGTATTCTGCCTTGTTGTTTGTGCATGGTTCTGTTAAGTGGTAGGAGTATCTTAACATCCCCCGCTCCGGTGTTATAAAGATTAGTCCGATTCCTACCTTACCGGGCACTATCGTATGCAATTCTTTGTTCTTCTGTGCTGAGGATGCTCCGTCGAAGTATAGTTCCCAACGTTGATCATCAGGGTCTTCTAGGTTCATTATCTGCTCGTCAGGCAAATCGTTGTCTAGAGGCAAATCTGCCGGTAAAGGGTGTGCTGCAAGGAAGTCAGCTAGGACTTGTCCCTTTACGGCGCGAAGAGGAACGAAAGTTATGTCAAATTGCAATAGTATCATCGACCACCTGGCAAGTCTGCCAGAAAGGGTCGGTCGGGTCATCAAGTATTGCAACGGATTAACTCTCGAAATATGGTTGACCTTATGAGAAAGCATGTAATGCTTGAGCTTCTGTGCGGCGAAGATCAGGGCCAAGCAGTGCTTCTCAATAGGAGGATACTTTACTTCCGTCGGAATTAGACGAAGACTTAAGTAGTATAGAGCATTTTTCTTTTCCCTCATCATTGACCTGGGCTAGCAGGGCTCCAAGGGAGTCGTCTAAAGCCGCGGTATAAAGTATCAATGGTCTACCTGAGACTGGGGCTGCTAAGACAGGAGGTGTCATTAAGTATCGTTTAATGTCATCGAAGGCATGTTGACATTTGGAGTCCCAAGTAAACTTGGCATCCTTCTTAATCAAAGCAGAAAAAAGGCTGACACCTTCCTGACAAATTTGATATAAAGCGTCGAAGATATGCCAACTTTCCTTGAAAGGATCGTAGCTGTTTCAAGGTTTTAGGAGGTGGCATTTCTAAGATAGCTCTAATCTTTTCCGGATCAATTTCAATTCCACGATGTCGGACAACAAATCCTAAGAATTTCCCGGAGGTGACGCCAAAAGCGCATTTTAAGGGATTCATCTTAAGGTTGTATTGTCTTAGTTGCTCAACAACAATTCTCAAATCATACATGTGATCTTCTTTCAGTTTGCTTTTGATGACCACATCATCCACGTAGCACTCAACTTGGTTGTGAATGAGATCATAAAAAATTTTTGTCATTGCTCTTTGGTATGTTGCTCCTGCGTTCTTTAGTCCGAATGACATTACTGTGTAGCAATATATTCCGATTGGCGTTCTGAAGGCTGTGAGCTTTTCATCTTCCAATGCCATTTTTATCTACTTGTATCCTGATGATCCATCCATGAATGAAAATATTTCATGTGTTGAAGCAATGTCAATCATCAGTTCTAGGATTGGTAGTGGAAATTCATCATTTGGACATGCTTTGTTTAAATCTCTGAAGTCTACGCAGATTCTGATCTGACCATTCTTCTTTCTGACTGGTACCACATTGGCTAACCAAGTAGGGTATTGTTCTTCACGGACAAATTTAGCGTCTATCAGCTTCTTAACTTCGGCTATTACTTGTTGTTCAATTTCTAGACGCATTCTTCCGGGAGCTTGTCGACCGGAACGAAGTAGGATCTACTCCTAACTTGTGAACCGCGACTTCGGAGCTAATCCCGGCATTTCGTCGTAACTCCAAGCAAAACAGTCCTTGAATTCCATTAATAGCTTGATTATGTTTTCGGAATCTTTTTTATTGAGTAACGAGCTAACAAAGGTTGGCCTAGGCTCTTCGCTAGTACCTAAGTTAACTTCTATTAACTCGTCTATTGTAGATTTGATTTCTTCTTTGAATTCTGGTGGAGCGACTCCGATTGGTAGATCTTCGAGGTCTTCCGAAGCTTCTAAGCAGTCTTTATTAGGTTCGCAAGTGACAACCAAGCAAAATCCTGTATCATCAACTGATCCTACTGTGCCGAATCCGAGACCATGTTTTGAATTGAGAGGCCAACCGACATTATTCCATAATTTTTCAAAGTGTTTTGATCGGCCTTTTGTCCATTATCGAGGTAAGACACCACGTCGAATTAAATTTTGAACACAGGGAGAGTACCACTCAAAAGGTAATTCCATTAATTCAGATGAAGTAACATCTTCAAATTGTACATCTTTTTCATTTTTGGAAGAAGAAACACCACAGTAAAACTTGATTGGTTTAGCACCGCCACCATGTACTTCCTTGACCACCATACCCTCAATCTTATTAGAATGGATCGGGGTCAGGGTCATAGTATGCACATGATGGTTAATCTTCTCGTACATTGATTTATATTCTTCATTCTTTTCATCTTCGAGAGAGATCTTGAACTGGGGTTTCTTTTGACTTATTGTCGCTGCTTCTTGTCGGCATATTTTTAGGTTATGTGTTGTATTTTTGAAAAGGGGTCGCCTACAGAAATTGTCGGCGAATTTTCATATTTTAAATTTAATTTAAATATATATATAGTTTAAAAGATAACATTTGATTTTTGAAAGTAATTTTAAGTTTAAAAGTTTTAAGATATGAAATCAAACCGATCTCACATCCCAAATAGTTTATATAAACGAGCACCGCACCACAAACCGTGTATCTATCCCGAAGAATAGACACTCTGCTTGATGATGGGGCTCGATTAAATAAACTAGGAGATTTATGACATCCGTTTGTTCTGTGAACCAATTTTATAAGCCGACAAGTTCCCCTGCTTAATATAAATGAATTAAACAGGGTTTATATTACCTGGGTTCTTAAAATTCCCTATAAGGGCAAGCCCCTATAGTTAATTACATCTTAAGTGACGGGAATCACCTAAGAAAACTCTCGATAATAATCGGTAGTTCTGCTCTCAAAAATTTCAAAGTTTAAGTCTTCGAGGATTGAATTTTGGAATTTCAATGGGGAATGGATCAAATTTGGAACATTTTATTTTGGGAATTCAAAGGAAGAAAGGTAGGAGAAATCACAGATTCGAAGCGAACTTCGGTAATTTCCCGACTATCCTATTGTTTGGCTTAAATTTATGAAAGCCCTAATGTTTGTTTAACGTTTTGATCTTGCCAATTTTAATTAATTAGGACTTATATTTGTATGATGCGATCACACAAATAGCCTCGAAGAATCACACAAATAGCCTCGAAGATGTGAGGGTTTATGTCGTGTCGAACGACTATCTCGGAATCCTAAGACTGGTTAGGGCTTAATTTGCAATGCAAATGCCTAACAAGAGATTGAGGATTTATGTTGAACTAGGCAAACTACCTCGAAATCCTATGGCTTGGTTATTTAATTCTAAGAAGGTTTTGTTGATGTAGATTCCAGTTTCTTGATGACGATGGTACGTGTCTTGCCCACCATGCTCCGAGCTCCTTGTTGCAGAGGTTTAGTTTTAGAAGTCATAAATCAGGAGATGAGAGAAGTGTTCTGGTTTAGAGAAAGTCATAGTTTCCAAGTGTTTTTATGTTTTAGTTAAAACAAATCTTAAAGTTGATTATAACAACACCGGTTAAGATCCCACGGTTCCATCCTTCTGGCATCGTTATTTTTATCGGATTCACTTAGTCCAGATGAATTTTCTAAACTCAACTAAATGAGTTCCACACTTTCATTTAGACTGTGGGAAATCCCGTTAGCAACACGTAGGTTACATCATCTGAGGTATTCCCGATTATCCAACAAGACGTTTTAATTTAGTTGTAGTTGTAGTTTTTTTGTTTTGTTTGTGATTAAATTTTGAGTTGTTTTATATTTTGAAATGTTGTGGCGGTGAATTTTATCTTGCAATGACTTTTAATTTAGTTTTGGTTTTGGTTTTAGGGGTTATCCTAAAGGTGTGGGTTTTCATGCAACGAGTTGTTTATCATGCAAGAAAAGTAGAGTGCATTTGCAATAAAGTAAATTGCGATAAAATAAATTCGCAATAAAATAAAAGCGTACCTGGAGGGTCTTCCCGTCATCCCAAGCTCGCACTTAAACACAATTTAGAATATTTAAGCATTTAAAGCAAGTTCCTAGGTAAAGCTAAGGGAAGGGTTATGGTTTTCTACCAAGGTCCTACTCCTATAGCTAGTTATCTCCTATGACGTCTAGGTTCTTGTGTTTTGGTTTGAGGACGATTTTCTTCATCAAAGAACAATTAAGTCCAATTGTTCTTATAAATATCCTATCATACTGAGGAAGTGCTTAAGACGAGTCTTAAACATCTTTTCAATACCTCTAGGATTATTTTAAGTCCAAGAGAATTTAATTATACAATGAATCAATCATCCAGGAGTTCAAGTTTTGTTATCTTGCTCAATGAACTAGGACATTTGAATATCCTATGAGTGAAGTAACACTTCACTTAACACTCTGTTTAGGAGTTATGACAACAAGAGTATTTGAGGGCGAATCGATGTTCAAGTGATTTGTGATTTTAATTTAATTCTAATCAATGGGTTTAAGTTTGGAATAGTTGTTCAAGTTGTTTTAGATTTATTTTGAATTCTTTATGTCTTAAGTGATGTTATATTTAATTCAATTTAATTTGGTTTAGTTTTACTTTCAATTTAATTTTATTTAATTTAATTTAGTTTAATACATTTTAATTTAATTTAATTTAATTTAATTTAATATGTTTTAATTTAATTTAATTTTATTTTATTTAATATGTTTTAATTTAATTTAAACTTAATTTAATATTTTATATCTCTTTTTTTTATATTTTAAAGATGGTTTAATTTAATTATTAAAGTATTAATTTAATTGAAATTTTGGAAGGATTTAATTTAAATGTTTTAATCTTTAATTTAATTTAATGATTAAGTCTTTTAATATTTTAAATCTTGAATTTGTATTATCATTTTAATTAGGAATTAAATGTTATTGAGGTGATTAATTTAGGGATTTTTTTAGATTAAAGAATAAATCTCTTCCTAATAATATCCCTATTTTAATAATTCCAATTTTTTTATTATTCTTCCAAGTTTAATTAATCATTTAATTAAGGTTTATTTTAATTATTTTTATATTATTTGGTAGGTTTCTACCCTTTAATTACCTAAGTTTCAAACATCCAAAATCAACTTAGTATCAAATATTTTACCCACACTTTTAATTAAACCTAAATTTTTTTAATTATAGGTTAAAATTTTAATTACTATTTTGCCCTTAAAACTTACTAATTTCATAACTCACTAAATCGAGCTTAAATGAATTTGAAAATTTTATGTGACTTCACTCATAAGTCAATCAAGATATTAGAGGAAAAAATGTGATTTTTCTGTATTTAATTTATTTATGAAATTATTTATAGTGGAAAATAGGGATTTTCAAGGAAAATTTAAGAATATGACTAAGGGAAAGTTTCTTTCCTTAAGAAAATTATGGGACATTTCTAATGACCAGAGAACCACTTGAATCAATTTTGGTGATTTTTTGAATTATATTATTTTTATTATAATTATTTAGAGTTTTGGAGTATTAATTAATTTAAAAATAAAATAAAGGTTGAAAAATGAATTTTATATTTTTCAAAAATCTCTCTGATATCAAGGAAACCAGAAAATCAATTTTCATAATTTTCTGATTTTTCTTTGATTTATTAGAATTATTTTAGTGGAAATGCTAAAAAATACTTTTTTTTATATTTTAAAATTACCTTAGGGTTTTAAAATTTAATATCTCATCATAGAGACTTAAGAAAAATATAGGGTTTGTTCCTAAATGATTAAAATTCAAAATGTGACATTTTGGTGAATTTTAATATTTTTGTGATTTTTATTATTTTTTAATTATTAAAAATATTAAAATAATGTAAAAAATCAACTTTTTTGGAAAATTGCAATTTTATTTTTCTTAAATTCCCCTGATATCGAGAGGCTCCAAAACCAATTTGATGAATTTTTGAAAAGTATTTTGAAAGTTATGAATTTTTGAAGTTTGAGTTTGGCTAAATGGCTTAATCAACCCATTTGATAGGGCTAACCAAGTCCAATTGACTTCAAACTTTTATGGTGGGTTCCTCTAATCCTAAAGGTCAGTGGAGAATTGATTTCAAGTCAATTTGATGTATGATTAGCTCTAATTAATTAAAGCTCCATTTTGGGTGTTTAAGCCAATTAGGGTTATTACAAGTGAGTTAACTCAAAACCATTTTTCCTAGGGTCCTCTGGTCATAAGAAACATCACCAAATTTTCCTAGAATTTATTTCACAATATGCTAATTATTAGAATTTAAATACACAGAATAGTGACCTAGAATTGAAAAATCAATAACTCTTCATAGGGGTGGCCTCTGACTTTGGAAAATTCAGGGAATGTTCCCAAATTCGGAGGCTTCAAAGCCCTATGGTCTTATGCTATGGTGAATTGTATAGATGCATGGAGAATTGAAATAGTGTAGAGAGTAAATAAATAATTAAAAATAAAATACATAATGAAATTAAATGATTTCTTTTCCACATTATTCTCCTCTGTTCACTGAGCAAGAGGGTATTTTTATTTTATTTTTCTGATTTTCCTACACAGAGTTATGCATTTTCCAAGTTCTGGTAATTAAATAAATAAGAAAATCCCTATTTTTCTACTTAAGTGACGCGGCGCCAGCTCAACCTCGGCAGCTCCGAACGCACACGCGTCGTCTCCTGATTCGGCGCCGCCATCTAATTCAGCGCTCCAGGGGCCCGCGGTTCATGCACCATCGTGCTGTCCGGCTCGATCCAGACTATTCGCTCGATACACGCTCGATTCGACGGCTCCCAGTCATCGTCTACGACTGGTGTGCACCCGTGACCGTCAACCTTCTAACCCTAATTTCTCACTCGATTCTCAACGGATTTTTGTGTTCTTATGCTCTATGGATTCATCTTGAGGAGACGAACACATCCATATGGTAAACATGTATTGAAATTAACTCAAATTAAATAGAGAATCTCTGTAAGCTAGGGAAGAAGAGTGAGTCCATACCTTTGCTCAGAGAAGTGAGGCTTCGATCTGAGAGTTGTGTCACCTTCGATCGGGTCCAAGCAAGCTCCAGGATGAAGTCCCTTGGGTGCAGTGAATTGTCCGGTATGATTTCGACCACGCCCGATTACAAAGCTTGGAGTCCGGAACGAGTGGGTGGCTCCGGAGAGGGGGCTTTCACCGGGGAACTCCTTCTCTTGACCTTGTGCGGGTGTGGGTGATTTTAATTTGAATTTGGTGGAGAGTTGGGAGATGTCCCGTTTTTTGGTGGAATTTTGGTCGAGAAATCTCCGTTGGTGGGGATTAGGGCAAATTGTCACCGGGGATCAACCGCTCTAAGTGTGGAGAGTGGTCCGGAGGAATTTTAGCGGGGTTTCGGTAAGGTCCGGTTCAGCACCTCTCATGGCCGAGAGGAGGTGAGGTTTAAATAGGAGAGGGTGGAGGGCCTCCCGGGAGGGTTTAAGGCCGGGATCAGCTAGCTCGGTGAGGAGAAGAAGAGCTATGCTTGTCCATTTGGCTTGAGACAAGTCGACAAGGGAGAATTGAATTTTTTTGCTCCTCCCAAGGTCTCGGCCATGGTGTTTTCCGCGGCACTGGTGGTGGCCGGCTGTGCACCGGTCACCATCTTGTCCGAGTGGGTCGGTGGCCGGGGTTTAGTGTAGGTCGATCGGGTTTTGCCATGTGTCAAAAGCTTGGATTAAAATGGCATGGGGGAAGGCTAATTTTGGCTTGATTTGGTCAAGTCCACCTTTTGGGCTTGGTTAACCCTTCAAGGAGACTTTGGGTGTTGTGGGGAGTCAAAGGAATCAGCTGGTTTGGCATGGAGAAGTCCTTATCCAAATATACTTGGATTAAATTTGGGTTAAGGGGAATCATGGTTAAGGCTAATGACTTTAGGAGATTAAGGAAAGAGTCTCCTTCTTTTGCTCAAAATGGCATGGTGACATGTAAAGAGGCTCTCATGGCTTCCATGTGGCTCATGCATGGCTTCATGGCTCATCTTTGGCTTGGGAAAAGTTAAGTCAACTTCATGAAAAAGGGTTTTGTGAATTTTGGCATTTTGATGGGAATTGTTATGAGGCTTGATTTGGAATTGTATAATTGATAAATTATGACTTTAGGAATGATTTTAAATTGAATGTGTGATGAGGGAAAGTGTCATGTGGGCTTTAGATTGATTTGGGCTTCTGAATTTGGTGGAAGTGGGCTCTTAGGAGGGCTTAAGGGGATGACCCCTTTAGGTTTAAGAATGAATCCATGGATGGGAATTTTGTAGAAGTTTGGGCCAAATAATTGTTGGGTTTGGTTTAGGGATATGTCATGAGTGATTTGAAATGAGTTTGGAGTGATTTGGGTTAAGTTTGGGTAATTTCAAGGGTTTTGGGTAGGCTAGGCGGGTCTGGGGTCCCGGGGGTCAAAAATTGAAAATTTGAAAAATTGAAGATTGGGTAAATGTAAGTGGATTGAAATCATTTTGGTTGAGCCATGAAGCCATATCATGCCCACATGAGCCATGAAGGGACTCATTTGAGGCATTCACTATGTTGTTCCTAACCCTCTTAGCCAAGGGTTTAGGGGTTAAGGACCATCCATGTGAATCACCTTTATGAGTCAGGAGGTCAAGTTGGGTATGGGTGTGGTTTTAGGAGGTGTGTGAAAGTGTAGTGTATAAGTGTAGTGTGTGTGTAAGTCAATCCTCACTGCACTGGGCCACCTGCAGCGCTCCTAAGGCCAAAGAGTCCTATAGGAATTCATCATTTATACTTCCACATTTGATTTCAACCCTCTAGGTGATTAGGGGTCTACAATCAAGTTTGTGGAGTTTGTAGGGAGTTAAGAAGTGGTTTGAATTTCTAAGTGGTGGGTCCCAATTCTAATCATCTATGATAGTCAAAGGAAAAGCCTAAGGCTAGATCCTAAGTACTAAAAAGAAGACGAGAATACCTCATCAAAAATGAGGTCAACAAATGGACCCCCAATAGGTGCGGTGAGCTGACGGAGCACACCGCGCGTATTGGTGTTGATCGAAAAGATCAATCAAACCAACACAAAAGTCCAAGTGACAAACTTAGGACGAAATAGAAGAGTTTCCGCTGGGGAGTGTCAAGTATATCTCTGAGACTGGTGATTCCTGAACTCTTGCTGGGGAAAGGAAAAGGAGGTGAATCCTAAATCACATGATCTGGGGGAATTTCGATTTAGATTTCATTTTGTTTCAGTTTAAGTTTTGATGTGTAAGTTCAGATTTTAGTTTGAGTTTCAATTTAAATTGAAGTTTTGTTAAGATTAACTTGAAGGGATTTGAACTTGAAATGAAAATTGGAATTTTGTGGTTTTAGATGTAACATCTTCAACCTCAAAAGAAAATTGAATTGATTAGATTGAATCATTACAATGAGGAGAGATCTCAGAGCAATGCGGTATTGGATGTACAATCCTTAACCTCAAGAGTTTGATTTTGATGTATTTCATTGCGATAAGGAAAGAACCTAAAGCAATGCAGTCTCGGATGTAAAATCCTCAACCCCAAGAATTTGATTTTGATGTATTTCATTGCGATAGGAAAGAACCTAAAGCAATGCGAGTCTCGGATGTAAAATCCTCAACCCCAAGAATTTGATTTTGATGTATTTCATTGCGATAGGGAAAGAATCCTAAAGCAATGCAAGTCTCGGATGTAAAATCCTCAACCCCAAGAATTTGATTTTGATGTATTTCATTGCGATAGGGAAAGAATCCTAAAGCAATGCAGTCTCGGATGTAAAATCCTCAACCCCAAAAGTTTGATCTTGATGTATTTCATTGCGATAGGGAAAGAACCTAAAGCAATGCAATCTCGGATGTAAAATCCTCAACCCCAAGAATTTGACTTTGATGTATTTCATTGCTATAGGGAAAGAATCCTAAAGCAATGCAGTCTCGGATGTAAAATCCCCAACCCCAAGAATTTGATTTTGATGTATTTCATTGCGATAGGGAAAGAAGCCTAAAGCAATGCAATCTCGGATGTAAAATCCTCAACCCCAAAAGTTTGATTTTGATGTATTTCATTGCGATGGGGAAAGAACCTAAAGCAATGCGATCTCGGATGTAAAATCCTCAACCCCAAAAGTTTGATTTTGATGTATTTCATTGCGATAGGAAAGAACCTAAAGCAATGCAGTCTCGGATGTAAAATCCTCAACCCCAAGAATTTGATTTCGATGTATTTCATTGCGATAGGGAAAGAATCCTAAAGCAATGCAGTCTCGGATATAAAATCCTCAACCCCAAGAATTTGATTTTGAATGGTAATTGATTTTGCAAAGATTTGTAATGTTGATTTGAAAAGTGTAGAATTTTGGTGTTTCGAGAACTTCATGAGAGTTGTAAAAGATTTTTGTGTAAAGAAACAGATTAGGAGGGAATATGTAGATGTTACATATCCCATTCAAAAGAGTTGATCGAAAGTTGCTGGTTTGGATTGGATACAATTCTCGCCATCGGATCCGAATCGAAAACCTCATGGCTCCGTGTCGCTGGAATCGACCGCTTCCATCCCGAGACAAGGGAGAGAGTAGAACGATTGGATTTCGGATTTGGAATGTTGAGTTTGAATCGATTGAGATTCGATTTGAAATCTGGAAGGTTGAATTTGAATTTGATTGAGATTTGATTTAAAATTTGTGTTCATTTTGTTTGTCCTTTAACGATTCAAATTCGCTTTATCGTTCATTTAATGTTCATGTGAATTTGGCGTTGATCAATTTTTTTTTTTAGATTTTTAAGGAAAGTTTTCTTTTATTCTTTTTGTTTCTTTTCTGTTCTTTGTTCGAAGTTCATTTAACTTTAATGACGTTTCCCAGTCAACTTGCACAAAAGAGGTGAAGGCCAAAAATGTGACATGGTCACTTTCATTTCAATCGTGTTGAAGATACATCTTACAACTCGATCTGGAATACATCTCATACAATCCATGTAGACTCAAAACGGACTGTGTATGATCTTTGTCGATCCATCCAAAAAGGCATCTGTCAAAAATCCATGTCTGAATAGTGAGGCACATGGTCAATAACATCACCTTCCAAGCCATCCTTGACAAGGATATCGTATGGATGTACGTTGGAGGTGTGATATTTTCTATGTAACTCACAGCTCGTAAGGCCGGAGGCTCTCTAGCTCTGGGTCTGGCTGGAAGTGGTAAGGTGCTTTCCGTCATCCATCCTTCGAAAGTAACCGAGATCCGCTTCATTGGTACTCCCGGTATGCAATGTTTAGCGACATCCGCTCCGTTGCCCTTTAGTATCATGACGGAACCTACCGGTAATGGTATCTTTACCGGCCCTCGGAACTCACCTGGGCTCGCTATCCGGAGGTCGGATCCGAACATGATATTACACTCGTTCGGAAAAGAGACCGTGCGAAAGGTCTGACAAAGTCGTGGTGATCTATGTGCGGGGGTATGCAGTCACCCTTCTTGTAAATGTTAATGATGCAAGTATGCAATCTGCTGGCAGTACCCTCCACGTTATCATTCTCTTTACCATCCTTTTGATGACTAATGACATTGGATCTACCTTGCCATGACGGAGTATCCCTGGTGGGTTTCCCTTCCTGTCTTCTGCGAAGTTGTAGCAGCATCCACATTGTATTGTAATTCTTCCTTTCCCTGGCATCCATCTCCGGGGTTCCGAGTAAGTGTTTTCTCTTAGGCGGGCTACTCGACCCATTCTTTTCAAATCCCGGATGCAGTCCATGATTTGTTGTTGTTCGTATTCTGAGAACACGTCTGTATGTAGCTCGAGGCCTTCTAGTATATTGATCCTCCTGCCTCTAATTCTCTCGAAGTATTCAATAGTTTGCTTCTCGACATTTTGCATCCTTTCTAGCTCGTATTCTGGAATAATCTGCAAATGGCGAGGCCTGGTGACGTACTGTGGGATATATGGCTAAATCCCTTCGCGTTCTCCTGCATACCTTGGCTCTTCGGGGATGGTCTCTGTCGGGACATCCTCCGGGGTTGCTTCTGCAACAAGGTCATGCATTACCGGTGGCTTTATCCGGTGGCGTGGTAGCCTTCCTTCTTCCGATCTTCTTGAGATTTCCCTGGTCTCTTCGTTATCCTCGGAGTCGGCCTCCTTTCTTCAGGTTCCTGGTGAACCGGTATCCTTAAAGTATATGCACTGGTAGTAGCGACTGCCTCGTCGCGCTGGTCCGCTGCTAGTTTAGTTAACATCTTGCGGATACGGCAATTTTTATTTCTTCACTGAGTTGCTGTGAGAGTAGCTCTTCGTACTTCCTAAATTTCTGTGGGCGCGGCGCAGACAAGCCCGCCCTCGCCGTAGCGACTACGGACTTGATTCTCTTGTCCTCCTCGGTGTTTGTTTTCCTTTTCTTCGTCTCGGGTTGGTGGCTTGAGCCACCCACTTTCATTACTCGTCCGATCGAGGCGGTTCCTCTCGGTCAATCGGGACCCGGTCACCTTCCTCATATCGCAGTGCCCGCTAGTGCGAAGTCCGAGTCAATCTCTATTATCGCTCCATCTTTCACCCTCTTTTCACCGAGTGCAAGGCTTACGCTATTTCTAAAGTTCGGGACCAACCGCCCGTTCGACATTTCCCTGCGAAAAGACAAGGAAAAGGATCAGGGGCTGTACTAAGAACAAGAACATTAAGAAAAAGTTTATTAGAGACAAAATTTTCTTCCTTTTTTTTTATTATTCTGTTTATATTTTTAAATTCAACAGGAATGAAATGGGAGAAGATCCAAAAAAGATTTTGATATGGAAGAGAGAACAAGGAAAACTTTATTATAATGATTTTATTTATTTTAGCACATTTTTTTTATTATTTTTGGGTTCGAACCCAGTCATAAGTAATTACTTCACCCGTGCTTCTAGGGATGAAAAATTCATTCCTTCGAAACATCAGGTAGCGTAATACTTCTTCAAGTATCGACCGTTGATCGGAAGCATATGTCTTTCTCCTCGCAACTCACAAGCCGGTAGGAGCCTCCCGAGTGGATCGCTTCAACCACAAACGGTCCTTCCCAAGTGGGTTCAAATTTTCCTCCTATCTTGCGGTGTGCAAGAATAGTCTCTTGAGAACGAGAACTAAGTCACCAACTTTGAAGGTTCTTGGGCGGACCAATCTGTCATGGGCTTGAACCATCTTAGCTTGGTATAGTTCTAAATTCCGTCGCGCCGCAAGTCTTTTCCCTTCCGGCTTTCCAACTCCTCTAGTCGTAATTTGGCATTCTCTTCTGTCGTGATTTTGTTTGCAAATCGCAATTCCGAGTGAAGGAAGTCGGACCTCTAAGGGTAACACTACCTCGGACCCATACACCAAAGCGTAAGGTGTAGCTTCGAGTAGGAGTTCGAAGGTTGTCCAGTAGGCCCATAAGGCTTCTAATAACTTCTCGTGCCAATTTCTCTTATTATCGTCCAAAGTTTTCTTTAAAATTTGAACGAGAGTTTTATTAAAAGCCTCAGCCAGGCCGTTTGCGCTTGGATAGTAAATTGTTGAATACCGCCAGTCGATGATTCCGTGTCTCCTAACAAAATTGTTGATTTGCGTGCTTCTGAATGCTGATCCATTATCTGAGATGATCCTGCACGGCACTCCAAAAAGGTAGACAACTTGGTTCTTGAAAACTGTAGCACGTGGTGTGCTTTCACTTCTCTGAGTGGAACTGCTTCTGCCCACTTGGAAAAGTAATCCGTAGCCGCAAGAATGAAGCGATGTCCTTTTGAAGATGGTGGTTCTATTGGACCCACTATATCCGTGCCCCAACATTCAAATGGCCACGACGTAATTTTCGGATGTAGCACATTTGGAGGTTGGTGTAGAACTACTCTGTGCACTTGGCATTGGTGACAGCTCTTGGCGATTTTCATGCAGTCGGTCGTCATCGAGGGCCAGTAGTACCCTAGTCTTTTAATTTTCATTTTCCTTTTCGGACCGACTCGTGAGCGCCACAGAGTCCTGAATGCACCTCTTTAACAATTTCACAGGCCTCATACCCGCTTAGGCACCTTAGCCACATTTGATCGAAAGACCTTCTGTATAACGTGTTATTTATTAATGCGTAGGAGAGAGTTCTTTTCTTGATCTGATGGGCTAACGACCTATCGTCCGGTAGTTTTCCCGTTTGCGTGTAGTTCATTAATGGCCGTCGCCAATCTTCCGTGTTTTTCGTCACCGCCGCAACCGATTCTTCTTCTTTTCTCGATTTGTGTATTGTGTCTATGTCGAGCCGTGATAGGACTCGACGTCCGTGAACCGACACTTCTACTCGATTCATCTTGCAAGCAGGCAAATTCTTTTGTGAGGCGGGCTAACGCATCTGCTAAAGCGTTTTCTTTCCTGGGAATTTTGTAGATCTTCACATTCGGAATCTGTTCCAACAACTGTATGACATACTGGAAGTATTGCTCGAGTCTTGGCTTTAAAATTCTGTACTGTCCGGCGATCTGTTGAATGATTAACTGTGAATCCCCGTAGATGTTGATGTTTGTTATCCCCATTTGAATAGTTAATTCCAGTCCTATTATGAGAGCTTCATATTCTGCTTCGTTGTTTGTACATGGCTCTATTAAGTGGTAGGAGTATCTTAACATCCCCCGCTCCGGTGTTATAAAGATTAGTCTGATTCCTGCCTTACCGGGCACTATCACTTGCGATTCTTCGTCTTTGTGTGCTGAAGATGCTTCATCGAAATATAATTCTCAACAACGGTCATCAGGGTCTTCTAAGTTCATTATTTGTTAATCTGGCAAGTCGTCATTGAGAGGAGATTTTGCCGGCAAAGGGTGTGCTACGAGGAAGTCTGCTAGGACTTGTCCCTTTACGGCACGAAGATGCACGAAAGTTATATCAAATTGCAATAATATCATTGACCACCTGGCAAGTCCGCGAAAGCGTTGGACGGGTCATCAAGTATTGCAATGGATTAAATTTCGAGATCGAGTCGACCTTATGAGAAAGCATGTAGTGCCCGAGCTTTTGAGCGGCGAAGATCGAGGCCAAACAGGTGCTTTTCAATTGTGGGATACTTTATTTCCGTCGGAAGTAAATGACGGCTTAGGTAGTAAAGAGCATTTTCTTTACCCTCATCATCGACTCCAGCTAACAGGGCTCCGAGAGAGTCGTCTATAGCCGCGGTATAAAGTATCAACGGTCTACTCCGAGATCGGGGTCGCTAAGACGAGAGGTGTCATTAAATATTGTTTAATGTCCTCGAAGGCCTTCCGACATTTCTATTCCCAAATAAATTTGGCGTCCTTTTTAACTAATGCCGAGAAAGGCCGACACCTACTCGACAAGTTCGAGATAAAGCGTCGAAGATATGCCAGCTTCCCATGAAAAGATCGTAGTTGTTTTAAGGTTTTGGGAGGCGGCATTTCTAAGATAGCTTTAATCTTTTCCGGGTCGATTTCAATTCCACGATGTCGGACAACGAATCATAAGAATTTTCCGGAGGTGACGTCGAAGGCGCATTTTAAGGGATTCATCTTAAGGTTAAATTGTCTTAATCGTTCGAAAACAATTCTCAAATCATACGAGTGGTTTTCTTTTACTTTGCTTTTGATGACCACATCATCCACGTAGCATTCGACTTGATTGTGGATGAGATCATCAAAAATTCTTGTCATCGCTCTCTCGGTAGGTTGCTCCTGCGTTCTTCGAGTCCGAATGGCATCATCGTGTAGCAATATAGTCCGATCGGCATTCCGAATGCTCGTAAGTTTTTCATCTTCTCGGAGCCATTTTTATCTGGTTGTATCCCGAAGATCCATCCATGAATGAGAATATTTCATGTGTTGAAGCAATGTCGATCATTAATTCGGGATCGGTAGAGGGATTTCATCTTTTGGACATGCCTTATTTAAATCTCTCGAAATCCACACAAATTCCGATTCGACCATTCTTCTTCCCGATCGGCACCACATTGGCTAACCAAGTCGGGTATTGTTCTTCACGTGATAAATTTGGCGTCTATTAGCTTTTTAACTTCGGCTATGACTTGTTGTTCGATTTCTAGACGCATTCTTCGGGACCTTGTCCGATCGGAACGAAGTAGGATCCACTCCTAGCTTATGGATCGCGACCTCCGGAGCTAATCCCGGCATCTCATCGTAGCTCAAAGCAAAACAGCCTTTAAATTCCATTAATAACTTGATTATTTCTTCGGAGTCTTCTTTATCGAGTAAGGAGCTAACAAAGGTAGGTCCAGGCTCTTCGCTAGTACTCTAAGTTAACTTCCGTTAATTCATCTATCGTAGATTCGATCTCTTCTTCGAACTCGGTGGAGCGTTTCCAATTTGTAAATCTTCAAGTCCTTCGTAGCTTCCATGCGCTTTCATTAGACTCGCAAGTGACAACCAAGCAAAATTCAGTATCGTCAACTGATCCTACTGTGCCGAACCCGAGACCATGCCTTGAATTGGGTGGACGACCAGAGTTATTCCATAAATTTTGAAAGTGTTGTGATTGACCTTTTGTCCATTGTCGAGGTAAGAAACCACGCTGAATTAAATTTTGAACACAGGGAGAGTACCACTCAAAAGGCAATTCCATTAATTCCGATGAAGTAGCATCTTCAAATTGTACATTATTTTCAGTTTTGGAGGAAGGAGCACCACGGTAGAATTTGATGGGCTTTGCACCGCCGCTACGTACTTCTTCGACCACCATACCCTCGATCTTATTTGAATGGATCGGGGTCGTGGTCATAGTATGTACATAGTGGTTAATCTTCTCGTACATCGATTTATATTCCTCGTTCTTTTCATCTTCGAGAGAGATCCCGAATTGCGGCTTCTTTCGACTTATTGTCGTCGCTTCTCGCTTGATTTCTTTTTCTTCTTCGAACTCGTCTTCCCAATCAACATTGATGGCCGATTTCCTCTCGTCCAACCGTCCTAACGTTTCTCGCCACGACCTCGTCCCCGGCCTCGACCTCGGATGCGAGTCGTGGAGAAACCTTCACCATCTCGCCGTAAGGGAGTGGTGAGTGACTCGCTGGACTAGAACTTCGAGTTCTTCGTCGTCCCGAAATTCCTTTGCTTCATTCGTTATGGTATCTCTGGAGAAGATTGTTTTCTTCGGGGGTGCGTAATAAGCTGCATCTTCATGGATTCCAATTTCATGTACGGAGAATTTTTGTAAGTCACCTTTGATGCACTGTTCCCCTCCATCGTAGTATTTGATGCACTGATGTAGGGATGATTGTACCATCTGGTTTTCATGTATCCATGGTCAGCCCAGTAGAGCGTTGAATGACATTTCTAAATCAATTATGTGAAATTTCACGGTTGTCTTTGCCAAGTCACCGGCCATCATTAGCAGTGTTATTGATCCGAGGGCTCTTTCTCCTTTTTGGTTGAATCCTCTTAATAACAATTTGTCCGCTTCGAGCTCGCGAGCATCAATTTCCTAGTATGCTAGCGTTCGAAGAATCATTATATTGATTGATGCTCCCGGATCCACCAATACTCGGAGAGTGTAAACTTCCCAATTAGAATCGAAATGTACAACGGTCGGTTGTGGTCTCGTCGTCCCAAGTAGTAGGTCATTGTCCGTGAAGGTAACACCTCAATGTTCCTTTAACGAGCAAACCTCATCTAAGGAATCTCCGGTCATTTGAGCTAAGCAAATTTCTGGATCAAGTAAGGCCTTGATCAGAGCTTCTCTCATCTCCTTCGATAAGATGAAAGCGTCGTAGATGCTTAGTTTGGCCGGTAGTTTCCTAAGATGGGCTAGCACGTTGTAGTGCACTTTATTTTCATGTGTCTCGGTTTCTTCCCGAATGGGTATTTCTTCTGCCGAGGTTGGTTCTTCCCGAACAACCACTCGCTTTCCTTCGTCCTTTGGACCCATTATCGGAGGTAGAACTCTTCCACTTCTTAAGTTGACTTCGTAATTTCTCCCAAATCCGGTATTGAGTTTGTCGGTGTCTCCTCCTGAATCAGAATGACAGGTTCTTCTTGATTAGCTTCAGAGTCTGAAGGCTCTAACTCTATTGTGACTGGAGCTCCTCGAAACTCGCAAATAGATTCATTGCTTGTTGAACTCTCATAGCCTCCTTGGTGGATGTCTTCTTTGTTATTGTAATCGTCGAGATTGTGTATGATTTGACAATTGTTACTTGTATCGGAATCGATGTCCGGATTAGGTTGGTTGTCGCTAGTTACGTAATCGTTAGAAACGATCAAAACGTAGCCAACGCCATAACCCTTATCATTATAGGATCCCACCGGAGTGAGTAAATAATCATACGAGTCGAGGTTCGAGGGATTTCTCCCCCGAATCGGAAACAACTATCCTAGGATAAGCAGCCCCTAGTCTAGCCTTAAGAGCCTCGGTCTTTTCTTCTTCATCAATTTTCTTCTTTTCTTCAATCGTCTCTTGTTGAGGTGGCTCTTCTATCGCAAGTGATAATGCCGACTTGACAGGTTTCGAATTCTGAATTGAGGTTCGCACCGAAGTGGTTTGGATGCGATCCAAAATCTTCTTCGAAGACTTTATCCAGGCGGTAGTCCATCCATCATCGGCCGCATAGGGATCTATCGGAACAATGAGATCCGTCGAGATAACATCGACGGAACCTCCTTTCCGGGGTTCCTTCATGTATTCCTTCGGATCGTTATATTCCCTTTTCGAAGATTGTCGTTGAGCCAACTTTTGAAGGTAATGCAATCTTCTATCTTGTGCCCAAGCATCCGGTGGTAAGGGCAAAAGTTGGGATCACCTTTCTTGTCGACTTCTTCCGGTCTTTTAGGTTCCGGCAGTTGGAAATCGGATTCTTCATCGGATCGCGGAACATTTACGGCACCGCCTCATTCTTGAACGGATACTCCTCGCTCGTAAGCTCCCTTAACGTACGTTGTGGACGAGGCGGTTGTTCATACCGTTGAGATGACCGATAGCTCGGGTCGGGGTCGTCGGTGATTTTGTTAAATTTGCTGCGGTCGTTCTGCGGTATTTGTATTGGCTACTTGCCTTTATCGATCGCCGCGACGATCCCGGACTTCTTTTCAAAAGTTTTCACGGCTTCGTTTGTCCGTTTTGTCGGTGAAACTTAATTGTTTCGCCTCCTCTTGCAAGCTTCCGGCCTTGCTTAACAACTTCTCAAAAGTCTTAATAGTAAATCCTCGAGGAGAAGTGCTATCGGGCCACGAATGCTCTTAAGTAAAATGCCGATCGCATGTTGTTCTTGTAGTCGTGGCTCACACTTCATACTTAGATTCCTCCATCAAAGTATGTAGTCCACCAAAGTTTCATTCGGCTTCGCTTCTATACCACTAAATCACCTATAGTTGAAGTGGTGTCGAGCTCCGGCAAATCGCTCGATGAAGAGGTTCTCTAATCTCGAAAATGTCTTCACCGAATCGTTCGGTAATTCCGCATACCAATCAAAGGCGATCCCCGACGAGCCGTCGACAAATTGTCGGAAGAGTAAAGCATGACTTCCGCCGGCATTGCAACAACTGACACGAAAATGTGCAACATGCTGCCGAGGGTTTCTGGTTCCGTCAAAGGTCTTGAACAGAGGTGGTACGAAGCCTTTTGGGTATTGTACTGCATCAAATTCTTCGGGGTAAGGTCTACCCGTTCGAATGGATGTCCCGCTCTTTGATTGTGCCAAGGCTTCTCGCACCTGCTGTTCCACCATGCTCTTGATATCCTTTTCTGGAATCATGCTTTGTGTTGCATCCTTTTTTAATTGATCATCCCCGTTGACGGATGTAATCTCCTTTCCTCCGTCTACAATGTGAATAACTTCGGGGGTGTTTCTCTTTGGGGTTGAACCCGACTGCGGAGAGTGGCTAAGGCCGCAGCCCATCTCTTCTATCCTCTTTGCCATTCGGGAGATCGTATCATCTTTCCCTTGAAGCCGCATCCTCATCACTTCCGGCTCCTCTCTTCGCGGCCGCAGGAGCACCTTGTGAAGCTGACGAAGCTCGTGTTTCAACCATGTTAATTTCTGCATATTCATCATCCATGAACTCTGACGAGTCGACTTCATCTCCGAATTTTTCTTCTCTTTCTCTTGCTAATCGCTGAATATCAGTTCTTAGTTTTTCCATAGCATCTTCTAATGGTCTCTTCTGGACATCCTTGCAGTTGTCATGCGATAACTGTCGGGTTTCCTTCTCATGAGTCCCCTTCACTGCGGTAGCACTTTCTTCGGACTCAAGTCTCCTGACGAGACTTTCCTTCTCATGCTGTTATTTTAATCTTAATTGTCCGGTAGTGGGACGTCATACCATCCTTCTAGCAGCAGAAGGTCTAGGACCGGATGGTCTGTCAGCCAAATGCTGGAAGTGGTATCCTCCCTAATTTGTAGTCCTGAAACAACGACAGGTGGACTAGCTTTCATTCTCTTATTTGGCTTTTCCGCAGCGATAGCACGTTCTACTCGCGGCCCAAGACGGGACTTGGCTGGCACCCGCCCTATCCTTCTTAAAATTTCTGATACAGGGCATTTTTCTTTCTTTGCTAACTTTTTTATCAGGGTTTGCAGTCGAGCAAATGGCGTAATTCTAGCCCTTTTCTTACAGCCATCGTTGTAATATGCAGGTAGAGGCAATGCAACGAAGAATCTTGCGGACATTTTCCTCATCCTCTCGGGGAGAGGGGATGGAACCTACTTCATCCCAAAAGTGGTATGTATTCAGGCAGCGGTGTATATTCGGGTAGTTCTGGGATTTCCTCCAGGAAAGCAACTTCAGCAGCCTACGGCTTCTCTAACAATCTTTCTACTTCTGTTCCTCCTCTGAGTCCGTGTTAGTGATGGAATTCTCGAGTCGGACCCGATTTCAAAAACGGAAGGTCTCACGGAAGATCCGTACCCTCATAGTGACGGGTTCATCACAGCTTCCGAATTTCCTTCCCCTTTAGTCCGGCGAGCCGGGGTAGGTGCGGAGACAACTAGACCAGGTGGGGTAGCAACAAGGTCCTTCGCGAACGAAGCAGTACTCCTCTCAGTTGGAATCTTTTGCAGAGGAGGGAATTCATGAGTCGACTCGAGGTTAAACTCAATCAATGGCTTCTCGCTTCGGTATTTTACTTGTGAGTGAAAAGAGAGTGACGTCGGGGATTTTGATGTCGGTGTCCCCGAATCCTTGTCCGAATCGAATGATTCCATTATCGAGCGCTCGTCCTCGAACACAACCAGTGTCTAGTCCGTTGACGAAGGAGAAGATCGCTTTGGGGCTTCCATTTCGCAGGCGATTCCAAGTGTTAGTCCCCGAATCGTGCTTCTTCTTGTCGTAAAACTTATGACGAAAAGAAAGAGTCCAAACACATTTCCGTTTACCTTAGTGTATTTGTGGTATTAAAAGAAAATTTATTTAGATAATTGTTTTTCGAAAAGATTTTTTCGTTAGGACAGAGAATTATTAAAAGAAGGAGAGTTGTAGGAAGGGTAAAAGGAATTGATTAGGAACTGGAAAAGGAAGAGAAAATCTCGACCCGCCAGACCGCTCCTAAACTAATACCTATTGGGGGTCCACCCCACCTCAGAAATGAGGTAAAAGGATCTCGGAACCTCTCTGTTTAGGGGTGTCTAAACAGTGGCTCCTAAATTCGAGAGAATGTTGGCTATACTTGTTCAAGGTAGAAATGAACATAGTATTCCAACGGAAAGAAGGGTAGTTTGATCCACTAGGGACATGGATACACTACCGATTTTTGAAAGCGTAACTATACGATTAAAAATGGAGAGAGGAATTTTCCTCAGGCGGAGTCGCCGAAGTTGTTGGCATATTTTTAGAGTTATGTGTTGTATTTTTGAAAAGGGGTCGCCTACAGAAATTGTCGGCGAATTTTCATATTTTAAATTTAATTTAAATATATATATATAGTTTAAAAGATAACATTTGATTTTTGAAAGTAATTTTAAGTTTAAAAGTTTTAAGATATGAAATCAAACCGATCTCACATCCCAAATAGTTTATATAAACGAGCACCTCACCACAAACTGTGTATCTATCCCAAAGAATAGACACTCTGCTTGATGATGGGGCTCGATTAAATAAACTAGGAGATTTATGACATCCGTTTGGTCCGCGAACCAATTTTATAAGCCGACAAGTTCCCTCGCTTAATATAAATGAATTAAACGAGGGTTTATATTACTCGGGTTCTTAAAATTCCCTATAAGGGCAAGCCCCTATAGTTAATTACATCTTAAGTGACAGGAATCACCTAAGAAAACTCTCGATAATAATAAGTAGTTCTGCTCTCAAAAATTTCAAAGTTTAAGTCATCAAGGGATTGAATTTTGGAATTTCAATAGGGAATGGATCAAATTTGGAACATTTTATTTTGGGAATTCAAAGGAAGAAAGGTAGGAGAAATCACAGATTCGAAGCAAACTTCGGTAATTTCCCGACTATCCTATTGTTTGGCTTAAATTTATGAAAGCCCTAATGTTTGTTTAACGTTTTGATCTTGCCAATTTTAATTAATTAGGACTTATATTCGTATGATGCGATCACACAAATAGCCTCGAAGATGTGAGGGTTTATGTCGTGTCGAACGACTACCTCGGAATCCTAAGACTGGTTAGGGATTAATTTGCAATGCAAATGCCTAACAAGAGATTGAGGATTTATGTTGCACTAGGCAAACTACCTCGAAATCCTATGGCTTGGTTATTTAATTCTAAGAAGGTTTTGTTGATGTAGATTCCAGTTTTGCTGATGACGATGGCCGTGCTGCCCACCATGCTCCGAGCTCCTTGTTGCAGAGGTTTAGTTTTAGAAGTCATAAATCAGGAGATGAGAGAAGTGTTCTGGTTTAGAGAAAGTCTTAGTTTCCAAGTGTTTTTGTGTTTTAATTAAAACAAATCTTAAAGTTGATTATAAAAACACCGGTTAAGATCCCACCGGTTCCATCCTTCCGGCATCGTTATTTTTATCGGATTCACTTAGTCCGGATGAATTTGCTAAACTCAACTAAATGAGTTCCACACTTTCATTTAGACCGTGGGAAATCCCGTTAGCAACACGTAGGTTACATCATCCGAGGTATTCCCGATCATCCAACAAGACGTTTTAATTTAGTTGTAGTTGTAGTTTTGTTGTTTTGTTTATGATTAAATTTTGAGTTGTTTTATATTTTGAAATGTTGTGGCGGTGAATTTTATCTTGCGATGACTTTTAATTTAGTTTTGGTTTTGGTTTTAGGGGCTATCCTAAAGGTGTGGGTTTTCATGCAACAGTTGTTTATCATGCAAGAAAAGTAGAGTGCATTTGCAATAAAGTAAATTGCAATAAAATAAAAGCGTACCTGGAGGGTCTTCCCGTCATCCCAAGCTGCACTAAAACACAATTTAGAATATTTAAGCATTTAAAGCAAGTTCCTAAGTAAAGCTAAGGGAAGGGTTATGGTTTTCTACCAAGGTCCTACTCCTATAGCTAGTTATCTCCTATGACGTCTAGGTTCTTGTGTTTTGGTTTGAGGACGATTTTCTTCATCAAAGAACAATTAAGTCCAATTGTTCTTATAAATATCCTATCATACTGAGGAATTTCTTAAGACGAGTCTTAAACATCTTTTCAATACCTCTAGGATTATTTTAAGTCTAAGAGAATTTAATTATACGATGAATCAATCATTCAAGAGTTCAAGTTTTGTTATCTTGCTCAGTGAACTATGACATTTGAATATCCTATAAGTGAAGTAACACTTCACTTAACACTCGTTTAGGAGTTATGACAACAAGAGCTTTTGAGGGCAAATCGATGTTCAAGTGATTTGTGATTTTAATTTAATTCTAATCGATGGGTTTAAGTTTGGAATAGTGTTCAAGTTGTTTTAGATTTATTTTGAATTCTTTATGCCTTAAGTGATGTTATATTTAATTCAATTTAATTTAATTTTAGTTTAATTTAATTTGGTTTAGTTTTACTTTCAATTTAATTTTATTTAATTTAATTTAGTTTAATACATTTTAATTTAATTTAATTTAATTTAATATGTTTTAATTTAATTTTAATTTAATATGTTTTAATTTAATTTAAATTTAATTTAAATTTTTAATTTTAATTTAATATTTTATATCTCTTTTTTTATATTTTAAAGATGGTTTAATTTAATTATTAAAGTATTAATTTAATTGAAATTTTGGAAGGATTTAATTTAAATGTTTTAATCTTTAATTTAATTTAATGATTAAGTCTTTTAATATTTTAAATCTTGAATTTAGATTATCATTTTAATTAGGAATTAAATGTTATTGAGGTGATTGATTTAGGGATTTTTTTAGATTAAAGAATAAATCTCTTCCTAATAATATCCCTATTTTAATAATTCTAATTTTTTTTTATTATTCTTCCAAGTTTAATTAATCATTTAATTAAGGTTTATATTAATTATTTTTAAATTATTTGGTAGGTTTCTACCCTTTAATTACCTAAGTTTCAAACATCCAAAATCAACTTAGTATCAAATATTTTACCCACACTTTTAATTAAACCTAAAATTTTTTAATTATAGGTTAAAATTTTAATTACTATTTTGCCCTTAAAACTTACTAATTTCATAATTCACTAAATCGAGCTTAAATGAATTTGAAATTTTTATGTGACTTCACTCATATGTCAATCAAGACATTAGAGGAAAAAATGTGATTTTTCTGTATTTAATTTATTTATGTAATTATTTTTAGTGGAAAATAGGGATTTTCAAGGAAAATTTAAGAATATGACTAAGGGAAAGTTTCTGTCCTTAAGAAAATTATGGGACATTTTTAATGACCAGAGGACCACTTGGACCAATTTTGGTGATTTTTTAAATTATATTATTTTTATTATAATTATTTTGAGTTTTGGAGTATTAATTAATTTAAAAATAAAATAAAGGTTGAAAAATGAATTTTATATTTTTCAAAAATCTCTCTGATATCAAGGAAACCAGAGAACCAATTTTCATAATTTTCTCGGTTTTTCTTTGATTTATTAGAATTAGTTTAGTGGAAATGCTAAAAAATACATTTTTTTATATTTTAAAATTACCTTAGGGTTTTAAAATTTAATATCTCATCATAGAGACTTAAGAAAAATATGGGGTTTGTTCCTAAATGATTAAAATTCAAAATGTGACATTTTGGTGAATTTTATTATTTTTGTGATTTTTATTATTTTTTAATTATTAAAAATATTAAAATAATGTAAAAAATCAACTCTTTTTTGAAAATTACAATTTTATTTTTCTTAAATTCCCCTGATATCAGAGAGGCTCCAAAATCAATTTGATGAATTTTTGAAAAGTATTTTGAAAGTTATGAATTTTTGAAGTTTGAGTTTGGCTAAATGGCTTAATCAACCCATTTGATAAGGCTAACCAAGTCCAATTGACTTCAAACTTTTATGGTGGGTTCCTCTAATCCTAAAGGTCAGTGGAGAATTGATTTCAAGTCAATTTAATGTATGATTAGCTCTAATTAATTAAAGCTCCATTTTGGGTGTTTAAGCCAATTAGGGTTATTACAAGTGAGTTAACTCAAAAACCATTTTCCCAAGGGTCCTCTGGTCATAAGAAATATCACCAAATTTTCCTAGAATTTATTTCACAACATGCTAATTATTAGAATTAAAATACTCAAAATAGTGACCTAGAATTGAAAAATCAATAACTCTTCATAGGGGTGGCCTCGACTTTGGAAAATTCGGGGAATGTTCCCAAATTCGGAGGCTTCAAAGCTCCTATGGTCTCATGCCATGGTGAATTATATACATGCATGGAGAATTGAAATAGTGCAGAGAGTAAATAAATAATTAAAAATAAAATACTTGATGAAATTAAATGATCTCTTTTCCACATTATTCTCCTCTATTCACTGAGCAAGAGGGTATCTTTATTTTATTTTTCTCATTTTCCTAGATAGAGTTATGCATTTTCCAAGTTCTGGTAATTAAATAAATAAGAAAATCCCTATTTTTCTACTTAAGTGACGCGGCGCCAGCTCAACCTCGGCAGCTCCGAACGCACATGCGTCGTCTCCTGATTCGGCGCCGCCATCCGACTCAGCGCTCCAGGGGCCCGCGGTTCATGCACCATCGCGCTGTCCGGCTCGATCCAGACCGTCCGCTCGATACATGCTCGATCTGATGGCTCCCAGTCATCGTCTACGACTGGTGTGCACCCGTGACCGTCAACCTTCTAACCACTAATTTCTCGCTCGATTCTCGACGGATTTTCGTGTTCTTATGCTCTATGGATTCTTCTTGAGGAGACGAACACATCCATACGGTAAACATGTATTGAAATTAACTCAAATTAAATAGAGAATCTCTGTAAGCTCGGGAAGAAGAGTGTGTCCATACCTTTGCTCAGAGAAGTGAGTCTTCGATGCGAGAGTTGTGTCACCTTCGATTGGGTCCAAGCAAGCTCCGGATGAAGTCCGCTTGGGCCAGTGAATTGTCAGAGTATGATTTCGACCACGGCCGATTACAAAGTTTGGAGTCTGGAACAGATGGGTGGCCTGGAGAGGGGGCTTTCGCTGGGGAACTCCTTCTCTTGACCTTGTGCAGGTGTGGGTGAGTTTAATTTGAATTTGATGGAGAGTTGGGAGATTTCCTATTTTTGGGTGGAATTTTGGCTGAGAAATTGAGCTCTGTTGGTGGGGATTAGGGCAAATTGTCACTGGGGATCAAGCTCGCTCTAAGTGTGGAGAGTGGTACGGAGGAATTTTGGCGGGGTTTCGGTAACTTCGGTTCGGCACCTCTCATGGCCGAGAGGAGGTGAGGTTTAAATAGGAGAGGGTGGAGGGCCTCCCGGGAGGGTTTAAGGCTGGGGATCGGAGTGCTCGGTGAGGAGAAGAAGAGCTATGCTCGTCCATTTGGGTTGAGACAAGTCGACGAGGGAGAATCGAATTTTTGGCTCCTCCTAAGGTCTCGGCCATGGTGTTTTTCGGCGGCATGGTGGCTGGCCGGCCAGGCACTGGTCACCATCTTGTCCAGGTGGGTCAGGGCTGGGGTTTAGTGTAGGCAATTGGGTTTTGCCATGTGTCAAAAGCTTGGATTAAAATGGCATGGGGGAAGGCCAATTTTGGCTTGATTTGGTCAAGTCCACCTTTTGGGCTTGGTTAACCCTTCAAGGAGACTTTGGGTGTTGTGGGGAGTCGAAGGAATCAATTTGGTTTGGCATGGAGAAGTCCTTATCCAAATATACTTGGATTAAATTTGGGTTAAGGGGAATCATGGTTAAGGCTAATGACTTTAGGAGATTAAGGAAAGAGTCTCCTTCTTTTGCCCAAAATGGCATGGTGACATGTAAAGAGGCTCTCATGGCTTCCATGTGGCTCATGCATGGCTTCATGGCTCATCTTTGGCTTGGGAAAAGTTAAGTCAACTTCATGAAAAAGGGTTTTGTGAATTTTGGCATTTTGATGGGAGTTGTTATGAGGCTTGATTTGGAATTGTTTAATTGATAAATTATGACTTTAGGAATGATTTTAAAGTGAATGTGTGATGATGGAAAGTATCATGTGGGCTTTAGATTGATTTGGGCTTTTGAATTTGGTGGAAGTGGGCTCTTAGGAGGGCTTAAGGGGATGACCCCTTTAGGTTTAAGAATGAATCCATGGATGGGAATTTTGTAGAAGTTTGGGCCAAATAATTGTTGGGTTTGGTTTAGGGATATGTCATGAGTGATTTGAAATGAGTTTGGAGTGATTTGGGTTAAGTTTGGGTAATTTCAAGGGTTTTGGGTAGGCTAGGCGGGTATGGGGTCCGGGGGGTCAAAAATTGAAAATTTGAAAAATTGAAGATTGGGTAAATGTAAGTGGAATGAAATCATTTTGGTTGAGCCATGAAGCCATATCAAGCCCACATGAGCCATGAAGGGACTCATTTGAGGCATTCACTATGTTGTTCCTAACCCTCTTAGCCAAGAGCTTAGGGGTTAAGGACCATCCATGTGAATCACCTTTATGAGTCAGGAGGTCAAGTTGGGTATGGGTGTGGTTTTAGGAGGTGTGTGAAAGTGTAGTGTATAAATGTAGTGTGTGTGTAAGTCAGCCCTTACCGCGACCGGGCCACCTGGGGCGGTCCTAAGGCCAAAGAGTCCTATAGGAATTCATCCTTTAAACTTCCACATTTGATTTCGACCCTCTAGGTGATTAGGGGTCTACAATCGGGTTTGTGGAGTTTGCGAGGAGTTAAGAAGTGGTTTGAATTTCTAAGTGGTGGGTCCCAATTCTAATCCTCTACGATAGTCAAAGGAAAAGCCTAAGGCTAGATCCTAAGTACTAAAAAGAAGAAGAGAAGACCTCATCAAAAATGAGGTCAACACTTCCTTCTTGACTTCTTCTTCTTCTTCGGAAGTGTTCTCCCAATCAACATAGATGACCGGTTTCTTCTGTCCAACTGTTCCAACATTTCTTCTACGTCCTCGTCCCCGGTCTCGACCTCGGGTGTGAGTTCTGGAGAAATCTTCACCATCTCGCCGTAAGGGAGTGATGAGTAACTGTTGGATAGAACTTCAGGTTCTTCATCGTCTCGAATTTTTTTTGCTTCATTTGGTATGGTATTTCTGGAAAAGATTGTTTTCTTCGGGGGCGAGTAGTAGGCCGCATCTTCATGAATTCCAATTTCGTGTACGGAGAATGGTTGCAAGTCACCTTTGATACACTATTCCCCTCCTTCGTAATACTTTATGCACTGGTGCAGAGACGACGGTACCATCCGGTTTTCATGGATCCATGGTCGACCCAGTAGAGCGTTGAACGATGTCTCAGAATCAATTATGTGGAATTTTGCGGTTGTCTTTGCTAAATCACCGGTCTTCATTAGTAGTGTTATCGATCCAAGAGCTCTTTCTCCTTTTTTGTTGAAGCCTCTTAATAGCATGTTGTCTGCCTCAAGCTCGCGAGCATTAATTTCCAAATATGCTAGCGTCCGAAGATTCATTATGTTGATTGATGCTCCTGGATCAACCAACACTCTGGAGAGCGTAAAATTTCCAATAGTGACTGAAATGTACAACGGTCGGTTGTGATCAACTGTTCTAAGTAATAGATCATTGTCCGTGAAGGTAACACCTCGCTGTTCTCTTAACGAGCAAACCTCGTCGAAGGAATTACCGGCCATTTGGGCTAAAAAAATCTCTGGATCAAGTAGAGCCTTGATCAGAGCCTCTCTCATCTCCTTTGACAGGATCAGAGCGTCGTATATGCTTAGTTTGGCTGGTAGCTTCCTAAAATGGGCTAGCACGTTGTAGTTCACTTTATTACCATGTTCCTCGATTTCTTCCCGAATGGGCATTTCCTCTACTGGGGTTGGCTCTTCCTGAGAAACCACCTGCTTTCCTTTATTCTTTGGACCCTTTCTCGGGGGTAGAACTTTTCCACTTCTTAAATTTACTTCAGTTATTTCTTCTGAATTTGGTGTCGAATCCGTCGGTGTATCCTCTTGAATTGGAACAACTGGCTCTTCTGAAGTTGTTTCGGTGTCTGATGGTTCTAATTCTATCGTGATCGGAGCCCCTCGGAATTCATAAATGGACTCGTTGCTTGTCGAGCTTTCGTAGCCTCCTTTGTGAACATCTTCTTCGTCGTGGTCATCGAGGTTGTGTATGATTTGAGAATCGTTATTTGTATTGGAATCGGGATCCGGATTAAGTCGGTTGTCGTTAGTTACGTAATTGTTAGAAACAGTCAAAACGTAGCCAACGCCATAACCCTTATCATTATAAGATCCTGCCGCGGCGGACAGATAATCATATAGAGTCAGGAGTTCGAGGGATTTCTCCCCCAAATCGGAAACAACCATCCTAGGATAAGCAGCCCCTAGTCTACCCTTCGGAGCTTCAGTCTTCTTTTCTTCCACGATCTTCTCCTCCTTCGGGGCGGTTCTTCGATCACAAGTGATAGTGCCGGCTTGACAGGTTTCAAACTCTGAGTTGAAGCACGCACCGAAGCGGCCTGGATGTGATCCAAAATTTTCTTTGATGACTTCGTCCAGACAGTACTCCATCCATCATCAATCGCGTAAGGGTCTATCGAAACAATAGGATCCATTGAAATAACATTGACGGAACCTCCCTTCTGTTCCTTCATGTATTCCTTTGGGATCGTTAAGTTCCCTTTTTGGAGATTGTCATCAAGCCAACTCTTGAAAGTGATGTAATCTTCTATCTTATGTCCAAGCATCTGATGGTAAGGGCAATAGTTTGGATGATCTTTCTTATTGACTTCCTCCGGCTTCTTGGGCTTTGGCAGCTGAAAATCCGGTGTCTTCATTAAGCTGCGGAACATCTTCACTACTGCTTCCGTTTTGAGTGGATATTCTTTATTTAGAAGTTCCCTTAAGGTACGCGATGAACGAGGCGGTTGTTCATAATGCTGAGGCGACTGATAGCTCGGAGGAGGTTGCTGATAAGTCCGTTGTGGTGGTTGATAACTAGGCTGTGGCCGCTCTGACTATATCTGAACCGGCTGTTTGCCCTTATCTACTGCCGCGATGATTCCAGATTTCTTTTCGAATTTTTTCACGGTCTTCTGCTTATCATTCTTGTCTGCGAAACTTAACTGTTTTGCCTCTTCTTGCAAGCTACCGGCCTTGCTAAGCAATTTCTCGAAAGTCTTGATTATAAATCCTTTAAGGAGGAGTGCTATCGGGCCATGGATACTCTTAAGTAGGATACCGACTGCATGTTGTTCTTGAAGCCGTGGTTCACACTTCATGCTTAAGTTTCTCCATCGAAGTATGTAATCCACTAAAGTCTCGTTCGGCTTTTGTTGCTCCACCACTAGATCACCGATAGTGATGTGGTGCTGAGCCCCGGCAAATCTTTTAACAAAGAGATTCTCCAGTTCTGAAAAGGACTTTACTGAACCTTTTGGCAATTCTGCGTACCAGTCGAAGGCAATCCCTGAAAAACTGCTGACGAATTGGCGGAAGAGTAAAGAGTTGCTCCCACCGGCATTGCAGCAACTAACACGAAAATGTGTGACATGCTGTCGAGGGTTTCCTGTTCCATCAAAAGTCTTAAACAGAGGTGGTACGAAGCCTTTCGGGTATTGGACTGCATCGAACTCTTCGGGGTAAGGTCTACCCGTCTGAATAGATGCTCCACTCTTGGATTGTGCTAAAGCTTCTCGCACCTGCTGTTCTACCATATTTTTAATATCCTTTTCTGGAATCATGCTTTGTGTAGAATCTTTTTTTGGTGGTTTGTCTCCGCTGACGGATGTGATCTCTTTTCCTCCATCTGCAATATGAATAATTTCTGGGGGTGTCTCTTTCTGAGGCTGGGCCTGACTCTGGAGAGTGGCTAAGGTAGCAGCCATCTATTCCATCCTCTTTGCCATCTGGGAAATTGTATCATCTCTTTCCCGAAGCTGTGCTCTCAACACTTCTGGTTCATCTCTTTCCGCAGCTGCCGGAGCACCTTGCGAAGCTGACGCTGCCCGTGTCTCAACCATGTTGATCTCGGCATACTCCTCGTCCATGAACTGCGATGAGTCAACTTCATCTCCTAGTTCTTCTTCATTTCTTTTGCTAACCGTCGGATGTCGGTCCTCGACTTGTCCATGGCATCCTCTAGTGGCCCTTTTCGCATGGTCTCGCGAGTTGTCTCGTGACGGTTGTTGAACTTCCTTCCCGGAGTCCCCTTTATTGCGGTAGCACTTTCTTCGATTCGAGTCTCCCGACGAGACTTCTCTTCTCGGGACATTGCTTTGGTCTTAGCGCGGCCAGTAGTAGGTCGCCATACCATCCTTCTTGCAGCCGGAAGCCTAGGACCGGATGGTCTGTCGACTATATGCTGGAAAGTGGTATCCTCCCTAATCTGTAGACCCGATACAACAACGGGCGGACTCGGCTTTTATCTTCTTCTTTGGTTTCTCCGTGGCGACAACGGTTCTATTCGCGATCCGAGGCGGGATTTAGCTGGCGCCCGTCCTATCCTTCTTAAGATTTCTGATACAGGGCATCTTTCTTTCTTTGCCAATCTCTCTATAACAGCTTGCAGCTGAGCCAATGGCGTAGTCTTATCCCTTTTCCTCTTGTAATTGTTGTAGTATGCAGGTCGGGGTAATGCGGTGGCGATCCTACAAACATTCTCTTCGTCTGATGCGGCAGAGAGGGGGTGAAACTTGCTCCCTTCTAACAGAGGTATATACTCAGGCAGTTCTTCTCTTTCTTCAGGAATTTCTTCTAGAAAAGCAACTTTAGCGAGCTACTAGCTTTCTTGGCGATCTTTACTGCTCTATTTCTCCTTTGAGTCCGAGTTAGGGGTGCAACTCTTGAACTCGGACCCAATCTAAAAATAGATGGTATTGTAGCAAAGTACGCACCCTCCACGGTGACGGGCTCATCACGGACTTGGATTTCCTTCCCCTTCGGTTTGGCGAAGTCGGGGTAAGTGCTTGAGATGACTAGGCCGGTGGGGGTAGAGACAACGATCCTCCTACGAACAGGTGGTACTCTTATCAGCTGGAATCCTTTGCAGGGGAGGGAATTCTTGAGCCGACTTCAAATTGAACTCAATCACGGGCTCTTCAGTTTCTGACACTTTGTCCATTAGTGTGAAGAGAGTGACGTTAGCGAACTTAACATCCGTGTTGCCAAATCCTTGTCTGAAACGGATGATCCCATTGTCGGGCAGTTCATCCTTGTAAATAGCGAAGTCCATTCCATTGGTGAAGGAGAAGATTAGCTTTGGGTCGGTCATTTTCTGCAGGGTAGATTCCGAATGTCAGTCCCGAAACATGCTTTTTTTCGTTGTAAAGTTTAGGACGAAAAAGAAAGAGTCTGAACACATTTTCATTTATCTTAGTGTATTTGTGATTTTAAAAGGATTTATTCATCGAAAGAGTCGTTTATTAGAGGATTTGTTTATTAGGAATGGAATGTTTAAAGGTATAGAAAAGGTAAGGGATTCGATTCAGAATCAAAAAGGAAGAGAAAGTCTTACGCAAGACTTCTCGACTCGAATGACAGCTCCTAAACTAACACCTATTGGGGGTCCACCCCACCTCAGCAAAAAGGTAAAAAGATCTCGGAACTTCTCTGTTTAAGGGTGTCTAAACAGTGGCTCCTAAATCCGAGAGGAGTTGGCTATACTCGTTCAAGACAGAAATGAACGGGGTATTCCAACGGAAGAATGGTAGTTTTGGTCCATTAAGGGCATGGACTCACTACCGATTTATGAAACCAAAACCATCTGATCAAAATGGAGAGAGAAACTATTCCCCAGCGGAGTCGCCAGAAGTTGTCGGCATATTTTTAGGTTTGTGTTATATTTTGAAAAGGGGGTCGCCTACAGAAATTGTCGGCGAATCTTTAGATTTTAAATTTAATTTAAATATATATAATTTAGAAAGTAGTATTTGATTTTAAAAATAATTTTAAATTTAAAAATTTTAAGATATGAAATCAAACTGATCTCACATCCCAAATAGTTTATCTAAACGAGCACCGCACCACAAACTGTATATCTATCCCGGAGGATAGACACGCTGCTTGATGATGGGGCTCGGTTAAATAAACTAGAAGATTTTTTACATCCGTTTGGTCTACAAACCAATTTTATAAGCCGACAAATTCCCCTGTATAATATAAAGAAATTAAGCAGGGTTTATATTACCTGGGTTCCTAAAGTTCCCTATAAGGGCAAGCCCCTATAGTTAATTACATCTTAAATGACGGGAATCATTTAAGAAAACTCTCGATAATGATCAGTGGTTTTGCTTTCAAGAATTTCAAAGTTTAAGGTTTCAAAGGATTGAATTTTGGAAATTTTAATAGGGAATGGATCAAATTTGGAACAGTTTATTTTAAGAGTCCAAAGAAAAAGAAGTAGGAGAAGCTGAGGATCCAAGAAGAGTCTTGACAACTTCTCAAACTATCCTATTATTCGGTTTCAATTTGGGAGTTTATTTAATGTTGCAATCCTGCCAATTTTAATTAATTAGGGCTTATATTTGCATGACATGATCATACAAATAGCCTCGAAGATTTGAGGGTTTATGTCGTACCAAACGACTACCTCGAAGTCCTAAGACCAGTTAGGGCTTAATTTGCATAATATGATTATGAGAATGCCTAACGAAGAGTTGAGGATTTATGTTGCACTAGGCAAACTACCTCGAAGTCCTATGGCTTGGTTGTTTAATTCTACGAATGTTTAGCTGATGTAGAGTTGTTTTGCTGACGAAGATTGCCGTGCTACCTACCTTGCTCCAAGCTCTTTATTATTACAGAGGTTCAATTTTAGAAGTCATAAATCAGGAGATGAGAGAAGTGTTTTGGTTTAGAGAGAATCTTAAAATCTAAGTGTTTTTAATATTTTAGTTAAACAAATCTTAAAGTTGTTTAAACAGAACCGATTAAGATCCCACGGTTCCGTCATCCCGGCACCGTTATTTTCATTGAATTCACTTAGTTCAGATAAATTTACTAAACTCAACTGAATGAGTTCCACACTTTCATTTAGACCGTGGGAAATCCCGTTAGCAACACGTGGGTTACATCATCCGAGGTATTCCCGATCATTCAACGAGACGTTTTAATTTAGTTGTAATTGTAGTTTTGTTTGTGATTAAATTTTGAGTTGTTTTATATTTTGGAATGTTGTGGCGGTGAATTTTATCTTGCAATGACTTTTAATTTAGTTTTGGTTTCAGTTTAGGGACTATCCTAAAGGTTTTGGTTTTCATGCAACAGTTTTGTTTAACATGCAAGAAAAAATAAAGTACGGTGCATGTAGGTAAATTGCAATAAAATAAAAGTGTATCTGGAGAGTCTTCCCGTCATTCCAAGCTGCAGTTAAAACACATGTTAAGGCATTTAAATATTTCAACAGATACCTAGGTAAAGCTAAGGGAAGGTTTTTGGTTGTCCCAAATTCCTAATCCTATAACTATTCATCTCCTATGACGTCTAGGTTGTTGGTTTGGTTTAAGGATGATTTTCTTCATCAAAGAACAATTAAATTCAATTGTTCTTCTAAAACATCTCGTCATGTTGAGGAAGTGCTTAGGACGAGTCCTAAACATCTTTTCAATATTTCGGGGATTGTTTTAAGTCCAAGGGAATTTTTATTGTACGGATGAATTGATCATCCAAGGATTTAGGTTTTGTTCCCTTGCTCAGTGAACTAGGACATTTGAATATCCTATAAGTGAAGTAACACTTCACTTGATACTTCATTTAAGAGTTATAATAATAATAAGAGCTTTAAAAGGGCAAATTAGGTATTTTGATGATTTAAACTTAATGATTTAATTTCAATTTTGACTTAATTATAGAAATTAGCTTAAGTTTGGAATAGTGTTCAAGTTATTCTTAATGATTTCATTTAGGTTTGTTATTAAATGATTTTGATTTAATTTAATTCAACTTAATTTTAATTTAATTTATCTTAATTTTAACTTAATTTGATTTGATTTTGATTTTAATTTAATTTGGTTCAATTTAATTTAATTTTAATTTAAATTTAATTTAATTTAAATTTAAATTTAATTTAATTTAATTTAATTTAATTTAATTTAATTTTAATTTAATTTAATTTAATTTAATCTTAATTTAAATTTAGTTTAATTTTAACTTTAATTTAATTTTTAATTTAATTTATTTTATTTAATTTAATTTATTTTAGTTTTAATTTAATTTTAATTTAATTTTAATTTAATTTAATTTTAATTTAATTTAATTTAATTTTAGTTTAATTTTAGTTTAATTATTAATTTGGATTATTACTTTAATTTTTTTTAATTAAGAATTAAGTATTATTGAAGTGATTTATTTAGAGATTTTTAAATTAAAGAAGAAATATCTTCTTAATAATATCCCTATTTTAATAATTCCAATTTTTTATTATTCTTCCAAAATTTCAATTAATTAATTAATTAAAGTTTTATTTTAATTATATTAGAAATGGTTAGTAGGTTTCTACCCTCAATCATTTAAGTTTCAATCATCTAAAATCAGTTTGAAATCAAATATTTTACCCTCCCCTTTTTGATTAATCCTAAAATTTTAATTAAGGGTTGAATTTTTTAATTCCCTTTTGCCCTTCAAGCTTAATAATTCTATAACTCACTAAACTAAGCTCAAATGAGATTAAAATTTTTATGTGACCTCACTCACATGTCAATTAAGACATTGGAGGAGAAAATGTGATTTTTTTGTATTTAATTTATTTATATAATTATTTTTAATGGAAAATAGGGGTTTTCAAGGAAAATTCAATAACATGACCAAGGAAATATTTCTATCCTTAAGAAAATTATGGGATGTTCCTAATGACTAGAGGACCATTTGGACCAAATTTGGTGATTTTTTGTATTATATTTTATTTATTAGAATTATTTTGAGTTTTGGAGTATTAATTAATTTAAAAAATAAAATTAAAGTTGAAAAATAGGTTTATATTTTTAAAAAATCTCTCAAATATCAGGGAAGTTAGAGAAAAAAATTTTATATTTTTTTTATTTTTCTATGATTTATTGGAATTATTCTAGTGGAAATGTTAAAGAAAATTATTTTTTAATTCAAAAATTGTTTTAAGCCTTTAAAATTCAATATCTTATGCTAGAGACTTAGGAAAAATATTTGGTTTGTTCCTAGGTGATTAGAATTCAAAATGTGACATTTTGGTGATTTTTAATATTTTTATGATTTTTATTATTTTTTTATTATTAAAATATTAAAATAATGATAAAAATCAACTTTTTTAGAAAATTATAATTTTAATTTTCCTAAGTTCCTCTAATATCAGAGAAGCTCCAAAACCATTTTTGTGAATTTTTGAAAAGTATTTTGTGATTTATAAATTTTTAAAGTTTAATTTTGGTTATGTGGCTTAACTAATCCATTTGGTGAGATTAATCAAACCCAATTGACTTCAAATTTTTATGTGATGTTCCTCTTATTCTAAAGATTAGTGGAGAATTGTTTTCAAGTTAATTTGATGTGTAGTTAACACTAATTAATTAAAGTTCAATTTTGGGTGTTTAGGCCAATTAGGGTTGTTTCATGTGAATTAACTCAAAACCTATTTTTCCTAGGTTCCTCTGGTCATAAGAAACATCACCAAATTTTCCTAGAATTTATTACTCAACATGCTAATTATTGGAATTAAAATACTCAAAACAGTAACATGCAATTGAAAAATCAATAACTTCTCATAGGGATGGCCTCCGACCTTGGAAAATTCAGGGGATGTTCCCAAGTTCGAGGCTTCAAAGCCACTATGGTCTCATGCCATGGTGAATTGCCTATGCAAATGGAGAATTAAAACAATGCAGAGAGTAAATAAATCATTAAAAATAAAATACTAAATGAAATTACTTGATTTCTTTTCCACATTATTCTCCTCTGTTCACTGAGCAAGAGGGTATTTTTGTTTTATTTCTATGATTTTCTACATAAAGTTATGGATTTTTGAAGTTCTGATAATTAAATAAATAGAAAAATACCCCATTTTCCTACTTATCCACGCGGCGCCACGCAATCCTCGGCAGCTCCGAAAGGCCACGCGGTGCGTTTTGATTAGGCGCCGCCATCTGAGTCAGTTACCACGGGGCCCGCTGTTCACGTACCATCTCATGGTCCGACGCTATCTGAGCCGTCCGCTTGATACACGCGCGATCCAACGCCTCCTGGTCATCGTCTACGACTGGTGTGCACCCGTGACCATCCACACTAAAACCTTAAGATCTCACTCGATTCTCAATGAATTTTATGTTCTTATACTCTATGGATTCGTCTTGAAGAGACGAACATATCCATACGGTTTATGTGGCATGAAACTAACCCAATCAAAATAGAGAATGTTCAGAAGCTCGGGAAGAAGAGAGAGCTCATACCTTTGCTCGGAGAAGTGAAGCTTCGATCCGAGAGTTGTGTCACCTTCGATTGAGTCCAAGCGAAGCTCCATATGAAGTCTGCGGCCACGAGGAATGCTCAGACACTGATTTCCACCGGACCCGATTTCAACCTTTGGAGGCTAGAACAAATGGGTGGCCTGGAGAGGGGGCATTCACTAGGGAACTCCTTCTCTTTGTCTTGTGGAGGTGTGGGAGAGTTTAATTTGATTTTGGTGGAAGATCTGAAAGTGTCCTGTTCTGGCCTGAGAATTGAGCTCCAAAATTGAGCTCAGTCGGTGGGAATTAGGGCGGAAGGACGGTGGGAATCAAATGCTCTTGGCTAGGGAAGCTTTGTGAGGAGTTTGGAGGGATTTTGTGAAGTTACGGTTCGACCAACCTTTTGGCCGAGAGGGGTTGGCTGGCTTAAATAGCCATGGCCATGGACTCTCAGGGGGAGTTAGGGGCTGGGATCATCTGCTTTGGTGAGGAGAAGAACAGCCACAATGGCCATTTGGAGTGGGGCAGCTCAGCCATGGGGAATTCCAAACTTTGGCTCCTCCCAATGTCTCGACCATGGTGTTTTCCGGCAGCTGTGGTGACTGGCCGGCCAGGGTCAGGTCACTATCTTGACCAGTGAGGGCAGGGCTTGACAATGGTGAAGTCAGTTGTAGTTGGCCATGTGTAAAGGAGTTGGATTGAAATGGAATGTGGAGGGGATGATTTTGGCTTGGTTTGGGTCAACCCATGGTTTTGGGCTAGGTTCACATCCCCATGGCTTGCTTGGGCTGAAGAGAAAGTTGTTTGGTTCAGCTTAATCAGTAGGGTCAAGTCACCATCCAAGTATAATTAGGCCTAAGCATGGTTTAGGGGAAACATGGGAGTGGTTAATCACTTTAAGGGAATATGGAAAGAACCTTCTCCTTTTGCCCAAGATGGCATGGTGACATGTAAAGGGGCTTTCATGGCTCCCATGTGGCTTGTGTATGGCTTCATGGCTTGCACTATGGCTTGCACATAGCTTGGCTTACTTGTATGAAAATGGATTTTGGCATTTTTGATAAATGTATTAGAGGTTAACATGAAGCTTGATTTAGAATAAATTGATATTTGATTGGAACTTTAGGGATGGTTTTAATTGAAGTCATGATGAAGAAGAGTGTCATATGGGCTTTGGATGAATTTTTGGGCTTTTGGAATTGGTTAGGAATGGGCTTTTAAATGATTTAAATGGAAGGGCTTTTAGGTTTTGAAAACAAATTTGTGGATGGGAGTTTTGTAAAAGATTGGGCCAAGCAATTGTTGGGTTTAGTTTAGGGATGTGTCATGAGTGATTTGAAATCAATTTGGAGTGATTTGGAATTGAATTGGGTTGAATTTGGGTTTCTTTGGTAAAGGGGCCAAAGTGGGTCAATTTGGGCTAACTTGGGCTAAGGTTGGGCTAATATTGGATTTGATATAAAATTAATGTTGAGAAATGTTTAGGGGAATATTACAAAGAGTTTTCAACTTTGGTTGGGCTTTGATTTTGGGATTTGGGCCCATTTGGGTTAGGTTTGGGTTTAGGTCAATTTAAGGGATTTTGGGTTTGGGTTGAATTTGAGTAAGGTTTGGGTCCAAATTTTGGGCAAACTATGTTAGTGTTTTGTTTATGGAGATGTTAGGGAAGGTTTATAAAAGGTTTGGGGTCAATTGGGGTTGAATTGGGTTGGTTTGGTTTAAGTTTGGGTTATGGGTCAAAATTGGGCTTTAAGCTTAAAAATGAAATTGGATTCAAATGTCAATCAAATTTGGCTTGTATTTGGTCTAGATTGATATTGGGGATATTTAATTGAAGTTTAGAATTGAATTGGACCAAAATTGAGGTCAATTGGGGTGATTTGGTTTGACATTGGGTTCATTTGGGTTTAAAATGGGCTAAATTGGGGGTTTTGGTAAAAGTTAGGTAAATTGGAGAAATTGGCCCATGGTGTAGTTGAACAAAATGAAATTGAGAATATTTGGGATTTTTTGAAATTTTCTGGGAATTTTCTGAATTTTTGGTTTTTTGGGTCAAGAGGGGCATTTTGGTAATTTGGAGGGTATTGGGGGTATTTTTGGAAATTTTGGTATTTTTGGCTGTAAATGATCAATTTGATTGGTGGGAAAATGTTCAAGGTTAATTTTGGAAAATTTTTGGGTGATTTGGAAATTTTGGTGGTTCTGGGTAATTTTAAGGGCTTTTGGTAGGCTAGGTGGGTCCGGGGACCCGGAGGTCAAAAATTGAAATTTTGGAAAGATGAAAATTGAGCAAGTGTGAGTGAAATGGAATCATTTTGGTTGAGCCATGAAACCATATTAAGCCCATAGGAGCCATGAGAGGACTCAATTGAGGCATTCACTATGTTGTTCCTAACCCTCTTAGCCAAGGGCTTAAAGGTTAAGGCCCATCATTATGAATTATCTACATGAGTCAGGAAGTCAAGCTAAGCATGAATAGTTTTAGGATTTGGAATGTGTGTAAAAGTGTAATGTGTGCAGGTGAACCCTCACCAGACCAGAGCCACCTGGGGTGATCCTAAGGCCAAAGAGTCCTATAGGGAACTAATCCTTTAAACCTCCGCATTTGATCTCGACCCTCTAGGTGATTATGGGTTTACAATCAAGCTTGTGGGGTTAGCGGGGAGTTAAGAAGTGGTTGAGTTTCTAAAGGGGTAGGTTCCATCTCTAGTCCTCTAAGATAGTCGAAGGAAAAGCCTAAGGCTAGATCCTAAGTACTTAAAGAGGGAAGAGGAGACCTCATCGAAAATTAACGATCGGTTCTTTTAGGATTAACGAGTCTTCTCTAATATTCTTTTAATTTCTCTGTTTGATACTTCAGCCATTCCACTTGTTTGTGGGTGATAAGCAGTTGCAATTCTATGTTTATTTCCGAATTTTTCCAGTAATGATTGAATTCTTATATTTCTGAAATGACTTCCCCCATCTGTGATAATTACCCTCGACATTCCAAATCTTGTAAAAATCATTTTCTTTAAAAATTTTGAAACACTTTTGGAATCACAGTTAGGTAAAGCTACAACTTCGATCCACTTTGAAACATAATCAACTGCTAATAAAATATAAATCTTTCCAGATGATGGTATAAAATGTCCCATAAAGTTTAAACCCCATACATCAAAATCTCAATTTCTAATATATAGCTTAGATGCATTTCATCTTTTCTGGATATATTCCCTATTCTTTGACATCGATCACAAGTTTTCACATAATGTCTAACATCTTTGAATAATGTAGGCCAATAAAATCCATAATTTAAAATTTTAAACGCAGTTTTATCCACTCTAAAGTGTCCTCCAAATTCGGAATCGTGACATTTTTGAATAATTGCAAAGTTTCTTCATAAGGTACACATCTTCGAATCACATAATCTCTGTCTAGTTTAAATAAATGAGGATCTTACCAAATATATGATTTAGAATCATTCTTGAATTTCTTAATATATTTGCTATTCAATCCATACGGTAAAATATTGCTATCCAAATAGTTAACTATATCTGCATACCAAGGCGTTTGTAATCCTTGAATAACATATAACTATTTATCAGGGAATTTCTCATTTATTTTTTCTTCAGTACTTCTCACTATCATTTTTAGTTCTTGATAAATGATCAACAATTTGGTTGTCAGCTCCTTTTCTGTCCACTATTTGAAAATCAAATTCTTGTAAAAGTAGAACCCATCTTATCAATCTAGGTTTAGCATCTTTTTAGACATTCAATACTTAATAACGGAATGATCAGTATGTACGATACATTTGGTCCCAAGAAGATAAGGTCTAAATTTATCAAAGGCATATACTATTGCTAAAAGCTCTTTCTCAGTAGTAGTGTAATTTATTTGAGTTTCATTAAGAGTTTTGCTAGCATAATATACAACTTTGAAAATTTTCTCATATTTTTGTCCCAATACAGCTCCAATTGCATAAGCACTTACATCACACATTAATTCAAAAGGTTTACTCCAATTAGGTGTAACAATGACAGATGCAGTGATTAATTTCTCTTTTAGAATATTGAAAGCATCCACACAATCTTCATTAAATTCAAACTTAGCTTCTTTTTCTAATAAATGACAAAGAGGTTTAGCAATCTTAGAAAAATCCTTTATATATCTTCTATAAAATCCAGCATGACCCAGAAAACTTCTGACATTAGTAACAATAATAGGTGGTTGAAGTTCAACAATAATTTTCACTTTTGCATGATCAACTTCTATCCCTTTTTGTGAAATTTTATGTCCAAGTAAAATTCTTTCTGTGACCATAAACTGACATTCTTCCCAGTTTAGAACCAAATATGTTTCTTCACATCTTTTCAGAACTTTTGTTATATCTTCCAAGCAAGACTCAAAAGAAGTTCCAAATACTGAAAAATCTTCCATAAATACTTCAATTCCTTTTTCAATTAGATCACAGAATATTGACATCATATATCTCTGAAATGTTGCATGTGCATTACATAAACTGAAAGGCATTCTTTTTAAGGCAAATGTTCCATAAGGACTTGTAAATGTTGTTTTCTCTTGGTCCTCAGAAGCAACGAGTAATTGATGATAACCAAAATATCTATCCAAAAAATAGAAATATGAATGTCCAGCTAATTTATCCAGCATCTAATCCAAGAAAGTAAAGGAAAATGATCCTTTCTAGTGGCATTGTTTAATTTTCGATAATCGATGCAAATTAGCCATCCAGTAACTTGTCTTGTAGGGATTAATTCATTTTGTCATTAACAATGACAGTTACAACTCCTTTCTTCGGAACACAATGAATAGGACTTACCCATTGACTATCCGAAATAGGATAAATAATTACAACATCTAACCATTTTAAAATCTCTTTTTTAACAACCTCTTTCATTATTGGATTCAATCTTCTTTGAGGTTCAATAGTAGGTTTACAATTTTCTTCCATTAAAATCCTGTGCATACAGATTGAAGGGCTTATTCCTCTTATATCTGCAAAAGTCCAACCAAAAGCTTTCTTATAGTTCTTCAGGACTCCTCTTATTTTTTCTTCTTGATCTTTGCTTAGTTCTGAAGATATAATCACCGGTAAAGTAATGAATTTTCAAGAAATGCATACTTTAAATGTGCAGGTAACATTTTTCAGGGGCTTTACTTCTTCAATTTGAGGGTAAAAGTATATCATTTTTAGTCGTGTCTATAATTTCCCAATTATCATGAATATAATGAGTTTCTTCAAATAAATTTTCTTCATTCACTTCTTCAATTTCTTCAGTTAATGACTCATCCGATAGGTTTTTTCTTTATCAGGATACCTGATTGATTTTAGAATATTAAATGTTATCTCTTGATCATTAACTCTCATTGTTAATTCTCCTTTTTACATATCAATCATAGCACGTCCGGTAGCTAGAAAAGGTCTCCCTACAATAATAGGCATTTCTTTATCTTCTTCCATATCCAGTACAATCAAATCCACAGGGAAGATAAATTTATCCACTTTAACAAGGACATCCTCTATAACTCCTTTAGGATAAATAATAGATCGATCAGCTAACTGAAGGGTTACAGTGGTGCGAGAAATCTCTCCTAAATCTAACCTTCGAAAGATAGAAAATGGCATGAGATAAGCACTTGCTCCTAAATCACATAAGGCATTTCCACAAAATTTTTTTCCAATAGTACATGGTATAGTGAAACTTCTAGAATCTTTAAGCTTATGAGGTACTTTCTTTTGAATTATTGCACTACATTCTTCACTTAATGCAACAGTTTCATAAGCTTCAAATTTTCGTTTCTTGCTTAAAATATCCTTCGTAAATTTTGCATAACTCGGCATTTGTTCTAAAGCTTCAGCAAAAGGAATGTTGATGGTAAGTTTCTTAAAAATCTCAAGGAACTTAGAAAATTAATGGTCAAGCTTCTGCTGTTTTAGTCTTTGAGGAAAAGGTGGTGGTGGTCTTTCAACTTCCACTTCAATAGAAATTACAGTCTGATCTTTACTTGGAGAAATATTTTCTTTAGGTTTTTCAATCTCTTCAACCTCTCTCTCTTTTTCAATTTCATTCTGAATTTTCTCTTTTAATTCCTTTCCACTTCTAAGTTGTACAGCTTTTGCTTGTTCATGGTCTTTTCCAATTTCTTTTGGATTAATTTCGACGTTGCTAGGAAGTGTTCCTTGAGGTCTGTAATTAATTAAATTAGCAATTTTTTCCATCTGATTCTCAATATTTCAAATAGTAGTGTTTTGACTTCATAACTGATTACCTAGTTGCAAGATTAATTCTTCTAAAAATAACTTTTTCTGTTGATTGTTAAAACCAGGAGGATAAGTAGGTCTAAAGTTTTAGCTTCCTTGATTGTTCCAATTCCCAGTTGTATTAACTTGATTATTACCCCATTGTTGATGTCCATTATTCCAATTAAAATTAGGATGATTTTTCCAACATGGATTATAATAATTCGAATAAGGGTTATTAGTTTTATTAGCAATAGCTTGCAATATCTCCACTGTTTGAGAATCATCAATATTTGCAGAATTGTCATTACTTTTTTTTTTTTTTTTTTTTTTTAAAAAGGAGCAAACAGTGGCTCCTTACATGTTAAAATAAAAATGTAGTACAGAAGAAGTAAGAGTACCACCTAGGACCCCTATGATTCTCACCCAGGAACAAAAAAACCCATTCAAAAAGATACAAAAGAGATAACACAAAATACAGGGGAGAGTAGGGTGTGGAAAAGCTTCCACCAAGAGCAGCAGAAGGATCTGAGGGCTGTTAGTCCATCGGATGAGCTAAAGAGAATTGGCATTAACCGATCTAAGATGTGGAAGGCTCGGCGATATCTCCAGCAATAATCAACTTTAACTCGGATGTGGGGGTGGTAGATACCCTCACCTGTCGAGAAGTTGCACCCTTACTTGCCAACCAGATGTACGGCTTTGTTACCTTCTCTAAAAATTGAGAGAAAATAGTTTGGGGAGATGTGATCCGATGAATCCGGCGAGTCCGATAGTTGTGCCTCCAAGAGGAAGCACTCACACGGTGTAAGTCGTGGACAAGAGCGAGTAGAATCAACTTCAATCCGGAGGTTTGACCAATGAGCAGAATGGGCAAGTTGCAGGTCATAAAGGACTGCAATGTATTCGGCTTCCGGAGCATCCATAGCTAGAAGCTGGAGCATGGAAATAGAGAAGGCATTGACCGAGGGAGTTCCCGAAGATGCCACCAACACCTGCTCTCTCATTTGAGAACTGCCATCGATGTTAATTTTGATGATTAGTACTAGTGGGGGAAGCCATCCGACCAACATGACCTTGGTGGTAGGAGTAGCGAGTGGTAGGGAGATCAATATTTAAAATGTTGGTGAATCTTTTGTAACTAATAATTTTATGTAAATAAGCTTTGCGAGTTTTTCACCACCTTGGTAGTAGTGGCGACAATGCCATTGAACTTAGCATTATTCCTAGCCATCCACAGAAACCAGATGACAATGAGATGGATGACTTGAATTTTCTGATTATTCCCCTCCAACCAGAAACTGCTAAACTCTTCCCAGTGGCAATTCTTAATTTGCCTGCTGACAGATAGCTGCTGCCAAACAGATATAGAGAAAGGACAATGGAAGTACAAATGTGGAATTGATTCTTCTTTAGAATTGCATAAGACACATTTGGAAGGGCCTCTGAGTCCTTTAAGCTTCGAGAATGTCATCGGTGGGGATTAATTTATGGAGGGTTCTCCAACATAGGAAGGCCGTGGAGGGGACAAAAGCCGATTCCATACGACAAGATGCCAAGGTACGGGGGTCCACTGGTATAGGGTATTATAAAAAACTTTGGAGATACTCCGATGTTGATGTATGGGCCTGCAGATGGAGTCGGGAACGGCTTCTATTAAATTTGATGGTAGAAATCGGTGAAGCGATTGATCTTGGAGAATGGCTTTGAGGTGGGGAATGGACCAATTATGCCCATCCCGAAATCGAGACTTTGGAGGAGTGCTCAATGTGTGGGCCTTTAGCAACCAACCAATCTTTGGGACACCAATTGTCGAAGCCGGAAGTTGATTTCACCCCTACCCGGGTTCCGGATATATAAGTCCTCTGCGGTCTTTCTAACATTAAGAAGTTTGGCCCAAGTTCGGAATCCCCAGGTTTTCTTTCCACACGGGAGGGGTGTACGGATCTGCAGTATTTCCCCATCATGTACATTGCCCATAATGAGGTTTGAGCTGCGAAGTGTATCCAAAGTTTACAAAAGTTCACTTGCTTGGATGTGTGGGAGGCCTTTCAATCCCAAGCCACTGCGGCGAGTTGGTTTGGCAACGAGTTGCCAAGAGGTCCGATGGGGTTGCTTTGTCCGGCCAGCCAAAGAAACCCGTTAAATGCCCTCTCCATCCGAAGTTGGGTGCTTTTCTTCATGGTGACCATTTGGAGAAGGTAAGAGGGAAGGTGGTCGGGATACTCTTTAGCAAAGTGATCCTACCTCCATTTGATAAAAAGAGCTGGTCCATTGCTTGAGTTGGGAGTTAATTTTGACCATGATATCATCAAAATGTATCCGTTTGGATCCGCCTGAGTGAGGTATGCTCCAAGGTATTTAAGAGGGGAGAAACACTTTGGAATCCGAGTGTAGTTCAAAATCCATTGCTTGATTGGGCTAGTCGTCAAATTAGAGAAAATCGGTTGACATTTATCGGTGTTAAACACCATACCTGATTGTTGTTGAAAGGAGTCCGAGCCTTTGTTTGACTTTCTTAACGGCAGATTTGTGAGCACTCGGAAAACACCATGATATCATCGAGCATACATCGAGTGAGAAATGGAGATATTAGATCCGTGGTGGAACCTTGCATAGGATTTGTTCGGCAACTCATGATCGACCATCACTGGAGAAATAGTCCACTTGCGAGGATGAAGACAGTGGGAGATAAAGGGTCTCCTTCTTTGTAGTCCTCTAGTGGCTTTGAACTTGCCTCTAGCAGACCCATTAATTAGAATAGAGTGTTCATTGGAATTTAGCCACCTTGAGATGAAATTACGAAGTGATGGTTGAATCCCTAGCAGTCATTACTTCAATGATGAAGTCCCAATTTATAGTATCATATGCTTTTTGGATGTCAAGCTTATAAATCGGGTTACCCCCCTATGGGCTTTGTTTAGATCCAATAAGAGTTCTTGAGCAAGCAAAACATTATCGGTAATCGGTCCGCCTTTAACAAATGCGGATTGATTCGAGCCGATAATCATATCCAAGTGAGGTTGGAGTCTCCCCACCATAATTTTGCTGATTACTTTGCTGATCACAGAAGTAAGACTGATGGGTCTATAATGTTCCCACCTTTGCAAAGTAGAGGTTTTTGGAATCAACACCATGCTAGAGGCACAGAAATAACTAGGCAAAGGTTGGCCCTGGAAGAAACTTTGGACTGCAGCTACAACATCATCCCCCACCAGATTCCACTCCTTCTTATAAAAGTCAGCAGTGTACCCATCAGGGCCTGCAGTTTTAGAGGAGTCAATAGAATTTACAGCCATCCAGATCTCCTGAGCTGAGGGTATATCTGTGAGATGTAGATTGCTGGTGTATTGGAAATTCTCATTGTCATTACTTACATGCGATACGTTAATAAAAAAATTATCCAATTTCTTAGATATCACAGCCACTTGGAAGCTAAAATAGAAAATGCTTCATTATCTTAAATACTTGCTACTCTTTTAGGATTAACCCTTTCAGAAGGCCATTGAAAATTATTGTTAGCCATTTCTTCAATTAAGGTATAAGCTTCATCAAATGTCTTAGCCATTAAAGAACCCCTAGCAGCAGCATCTATAATAGATCTAAGTGATCCAATAAGTCTGTTATAAATTGTTTGAATAATTAATCAATCTGGTAAAGCATGATGAGGACATTTTCTTAATAGTTCTTTAAATCTTTCCCATGTTTCATAAATTGTCTCTCCATCAAATTGAATAAATGAAGTAATATCATTTCTTAATTTAGCAGTTTTAGAAGAAGGAAAATATTTAGCAAAGAATTTTTGTTCCATATCTGGCCAAGTTTTAATAGAACCAGTTGCTAATGAGATCAACCACATCTTTGCTTTATATTTTAAGGAAAAAGGAAAGAGTTTAAGTCTAACAACATCATCAGAAACATTATTATATTTAAAGGTAGCACAAAGTTCTAAGAAACTAGTAAGATGTAAGTTTGGATCCTCATTTGGTGTTCCTCCAAATTGATTATTTTGAACCATTTGAATAATAGAAGGTTTAAGCTCAAAAGAATTAGCATCTAGAGTGGACATTTGAATACTAATATGAAGTTCATCAGCTGTAGGATTTGCATAATCCCTTAATGGTTTATAAACATTTTGTTCATTAATTTCTATTGGATTTTCATTATTGTTATGTAAGTTAGCCATTTCTTGATATTTTTGAATTTGTTTTCCTTTTCTAATTCTTTTAACAGTTTTTTCTAATTCAGAATCAAAAGGTAATAATCCTTCAGATCCGGAACTACGCATAAAAATAAAATAAAAGGATTTGAAAATAAAATAAAATAAATTAAAATCTTTTTGGTATTTTTTTTTGTAAATATTTTTGTATTTTAAAGAAATAAATGTGTATATAAAATATTTTTAATTTGAAAAAATCTAAAAATTGTCTTTCACTTCCCCGGCAACGGTGCAAAAAACTATGATGACCTCGACCCGTAACTATGCCTACAATTTATCCTTTAATTATATTTCAAAGGGTAGTATGCAAAAATAAATATATAATTTTAGAAAATATTTTGCACGCTAGAGGTATTACGCAAGTATACGTATCGTATCCAGTAATACATGGCTCTATTGGTGTCCTAGTTATCGATCCCACAGGGAAAATTAATTTTAGAAATTAATAGATTTTCAAATTAAAAGTAATTAAAATTTTTATTTCTTTTCAAAAAATTCAGATTTAAAGTTTTATGAAATTTCTACTAGATGCAAGTAAAGTAGTAATAAAGTAAATGTTGATGCAAGTATAAATAAAACAACTTTCTCCTTTTCAACTAATCCAGGATTTTTCAGAAAAACTATCATTCATGGAGAACTTGAAATTATGGTATTGTGCCAAAAAGAAGTATTCCTATTTTTTACCTTCGCTCGATAGTATAAAGAAAATTGACTAATCTATAGATTGGTTCATGATGTATTATTAGTAGAATGGGTTAATCTAGACTCACACTTGTAGATGTCCAAGGTTGGCTATGGTTGGTCCTACTAGTGACCCGTTCCCTTTCTATAAACTAAATTAATAGAATTTAGTCTGTCACTATAAAAACTAATTAATTCTATACCCAATAAATAGTATTTTCATATTTATTTGTACTTCACCTTGAATAACCTGCACATGGCCTTCGATTACCCAGGGATTCATGTGATATCTACTAGTTAAGAACTCATCTCCGGATAGGTCTCAGAATTCTTCAACAGATTTTAACATTTCAAATGACCAGTTTAAAAAGTAAATTAAGATCAGGTATGAATATCATTACAATAATTTATAAAATTAAGTTTAAGTTCTCCAACAAAATCAAATTATCTTTCTTATCTTTCATGGTTGAAAGGAGAAAGAAAAGTAACTACTCATAACACATTGAATTCACACAACAAAACATATTTATAAAACTTTGAACCAAGTTAAAAATACTTATCTGAAATCTTCCTTCAAGTGATCCTTTGACTCCTACTGACTCCAATGCAAAGTACAAGACTTCAACAGCACCAACTCTTACAAACTTTCACTTACTACTCAAGGAATTGAGTAGTAACACTCAATGTAACTAAAATAAACTAAAATAAACTAAAATAAACTCACTAAATATTTAAGAAAAGTATTTGGTGGCTCTCTAGAAATATTTCCAGGCGCGGGAAAGCTCTCTTTTCTATAGAAATGTCTCCTATTTATAGAGCTTCAAGAATGACCAGGGGTTACTTAAGGCACCTCTTTAAAATTCGTCCAAATTCAATGAATCTTCTAGAAAGTAACTGTGGCGCCTAGGATTCGGGATCTGGCTCCTAGGCGCTAGACTCCGTGACCAGATCTTCGCACCCCTTCACTTTAGATTGCACCTCTTCGCGACTGAAACCTTTTTCCTGTGTCCAGATGCATTGTATCACATGTCCTATGTATCAGGTGTAACTTTCAGTCTTCTAGAAGGTCTGATAACCGCTTAACACCGTCAAAATAAATGTCCAAAGTTTTCAAAAATCTTAACTGATTCAGTATCAAACTGGCGCCTAGGCGCTGGATTCTGGCGCATAGGCTCCAGACCTATAATTTTGGCAACTTTACTTTTTTAAATCTATTTTTGCTCATTTTTCCTTCTTGAACTCTTTTTTTCATCACCTATATCCAAAAACATAAAAATACTTTTCATTAAAGCATAATATCCTTAAAATTGAATCATAAATAAGGCATAAAAATAGGTACTTTTAAGTGGATCAGCTATCTTCCAATTTTTTTCTCACTATTAAGTCTCATAGCCTACACTGGTTCTTTATCACCTTCCTTAAGATATTCTTTTATGTTATTGAGTAGCATCCTTTGAAATCTATTGCTTAAAAAGTTGGCTAACTGCAAAATTTGATTCTCTAAGTTTTTCATGAATTCAGCTTAGCTTTGTAACTAATTCTCCATATTTACTACCTATTCTTCCTAGGACAAGTTCTTCTCCCTAAATTTGGGTGAGAAGTGAATCTACGTAAGTTCTTTAAAGTTTTTCATTGCCCTAGTTGTTTCAATTTCTTATGTGATTGGCATGGGTGCTCCCTCAATGTTGGTTTTGTATACTTGGTTTATTATTATTCTAATTGAATTTTGAGTAGTTCATATAGCCTGGGTTATAGGTACTGGAATAGGGGTTGTTCTGATTGCATCCAGTGGAATATTGCTAGAATCACATACTAGCTCATAAGTTATCTTATCACTTGGTAGGGATACTATCACTGAATTCATTCATAAGTTATCAAATATTTTCAAAATATCAGTAATTTGTGAGTCTAGGATAGTTAGAATATCAATCTTATGCCCAATAGCTATCATCTTAGGGGTGAATCTCTCAGGTAACCATTAAAATTTACTCATGATCATTTCATCAATCAACGAGTAGGCTTCACTAAATAATTTTGACATAAGGTACATTTGAAATTCAACATCCATAATTAACCTCAAAGGTCCCATTAAATAATTATAAAAGGTTCAAATAATCAGCCAGCCAGCTAGGACATGGTGTAGATATTCCCTAAGCAGTTCTTTGAACCTCTCCACAGCTTCATAAATGTTATCTCTATTTAATTGAGTGAAGGACATGATTTTTTTCCTTGGTTTGATAGTTTTTAATGGTGTAAAATATTGGTCCAGGAATTTTTGGGTTAAGTTCTCCAAGTAGTGATTGATCCTACTGCTAAATAATATAACAACTCTTAGGTTTATCCCTAAGTGAACAAGTGAATAACCTTAATCAAATTTCATCTATGGAGACATTACTATTGAAGGTGCAACACAATTCTATGAAACTAGCCAAATGGATGTATGAGTCTTCTGTGGGTGATTTCCCATACTAGTTGGTTTGAATTAGTAGGATAAGCTTTGGTTTAATTTAAAATGCAAGTTTTTCTACAATAAGGTCATTAATATTCATATGAATTCATACTACAGAGGGGTTTTCATAATACCTAAGGGATTTTAAAGGGTTTCCTGAGGGGTTGACATTTCTAAGTGTTTTTTATTTTTTAAAAGTAAAAATAAATAAAATAAAGTAGAAAATTGAAATAAAAAATAAAACAAAATTTCAAACTTAGACTAAATAGTTCCACTAAAATTCTTCAAAGTTTAAAAAATTTGACTTATCTTCTCAACAACGGTGACAAAAATTTGATGTATAAAATTTTTGCATAGCAAACAATCAACACACAAGTATATGTGCGATCAAGTAATATATGGATTATGAGTTCTCACATCATTCCCATGAGAAAACTTCAAATTATTCTAATAAATAAAGTTATAGTTTACAAAACCTCAAAATCTAGCTTGAAATGTCAAATGTACAAAGATTAAAAGTTTTAAAATCTTAAAAATAAAAAAAAACTAAACTAGGTTTTATTGAAGATTTATAGAGCTGAAAGGTTGCCACTCATGGGACACTGGTCTAGATTTCTTAATGTTTTCCTAAAAAATCTAAAATTATTTTAACAATAGGAGACATGTCTTCATAGTCTTTATCTAGGTCATAAGTAGAGTTGGAAACCATGTTACAGTTGAAGGGGCTTAACCATGCAGCATTTCACATGAATCCATTAGTCCCCTATCTTGGTTGCAATTTTCTAATGACAATATGTCTATTCCATTTGAGTATTATATGTTAACCTACTTGTTCATTTAGGGGAGTCCTAGATCAAAAGAGATTTTAACATTATATCAAGTTAGATTAGAAGTAAACTAAGGTAGAAAAATTAACACATCAACATATGGAATTCAAGAATAGAGAAGGCATTTTGGGAATGAAATCCATAGGATAAAATAACAACAAAATTACATGCCTTATCTCACAAGAGTATGAAATTGAGATTAATTATGATGCATGAGAAAATAAAGGTTCAAGAATATTATTTTGGGCATAAAAAGAGAAACAATGCAAACAAACTCAAACCTAAGCTAATCAGTCCTAACAATACGCTGTGATCCTGTCCATTTATTATAAGGTTTTCAAAGATCTCCCTTATATAAATGTGCTCAATCTCTCCTCACAACCTCCCAAAACTCCCAACAAAAAGCTAACTCTTGGAGTTTCTCCTCAAATAAAAAGAAAGGCAAACATAAGTTTTGATTAAAAAACTCTAAAATTTTCTAAAAAAACCTCCAACAACTGCCAAGCTTTGCTAGGCTATTGTAATGCAACTCCTTACATAAATCTTGCCAATATTACAATTGAAGAACTTACCAAAATAAGGCTTTCAGAGCTGTCAACGTTACTGCTTCCGTGCCTAGCATAATTATGATGTGCCTGGCTTAGTAATAGGGAAGGCTTATGTACTTACACCACTTATACAGAGGACCCAATGTAATTATGCTAAGGACTTGAGTATTTATGCCAGTGCTCTAAAATTTCTAGCTTTATGTTTTGGCTATGCAATGCGTATTCAACCCTTGTAAGCTATAAAATACCACCAAAACACCTTCTAAAAGAATCAAATAATGATGGATAGGAAATAAAAAAAAAATTTAAGCAAAAAAAAAATCTCAAATCTGAGTCATACCAGTAAACATATACAATAACTCAAACGAAAAATTCCTTGCCTTGAAGTACACCTCAATCCTCCCATATAATGAAAGCACTCCATGCAAATCTCCCTCATACACTCACTCAAATATCTCACCCTCTCCAACTCTCCAAAAATCTTAAAAGAAAAAAAAAATGCTAGAAGCTTTCTCCTAAGGAAATCTAGGGAGGAAACCATAGGACACAACACAAGCTTCCCAAAAATATGTAGAAGAATCTCCAATCACCTATAAGTTCTTCTTGAGGTTGAAGACCTCTCCTTATATAGCTAGGCCTCCAAAACTACCATAGAAGGCTTTGAGTTTCAATTTCCTACACAACGAGATGCCCCACACCACTGCCCATCATTGGTTTGCCATTTTCACGTGAGTCTGCGCTATTTTGGCGTGGGTGTGCCACCTTCTCAGATGATTGCACGAGTGTGTCAGGATACAGTTCAGGTGCACCACCTCCTCTACATTGTAATGTGTGTTTGTCTCGTTCTAATGTGAATGTGCGAGTGTTATTTGGTCCATCTTTATTTTTTTTTCTTACCTAAGCTCACTCTACACATGATATCCTACAATACACAACAAATATACCTTATACTAGCATAAAATATGTAATCATGAAATAAAATAATTAACTAACAATAGAAAATACTACATATTGGCTTCATATCTTCTTCCAAATCTATCTATTACTTGTCCTCGAGTGATTTTAATACTACAACTAGATTCATTTGAATGATTTTGTAGTTCTCATCTAGGAAATTCTTTGATTTCTAGTAGGGATATATAAATGTCAATAAAGTGTGCAAAGAACATGTCAAATTAGAATCCTCATTAATTTTTAATAACCTAGCCATTCTTCAGTTCACCTCTTTCTAAGCATAAATAAATCTCAAAGCACTTAACCTAGTCTAGAAAACATTTTCATTAATCAAAGATTTTCTTAAGTGCATTAATTATCAATAAAAAAACTAAAAATCTCTCAAATATTTTCTTGAATATAAAAATCTAAGAATTTCATTAAGGATCCTTTTAAATCTTATTAATTAGGAAAATAATTAGATTCCAACTTTTGATTTTCATGCTTAACCTCAAACTTCTTCTCAACAAGACTCGCTAAATTTTTGTTTAAGTCTTCTAAAAATTCTGTTTTCCTTTTCCTTCCTATATTCTCTTTCTCTTATTCTCTTTGCTTTTCCGCTAAGAATTAATATATCTAGTCAAACATGTATTTTAAAGATTTTAAATTTCAAATCTCCCCTATTTGATTATTCTTAATCGCTTATTAACTAAATGCAAAAATATTATAACTCATTTATAAAGAATTAAGTTCAATTAGATTGTATGAGTGACATTTAAGGGCCTAAAAATTTTTGATTACTTACTTATCTTTGTAGCAACACCTCTTCAATGATATCCCGAGCCAGTAAGATATTGTCAGAAAATTTTCTTTCTTTAATGAAAGTTGATTCTTGAGGTGATATAATTCATGGAAAATGTGGTTTAATCCACTTTACCATAACTTACTAACTACTTTAGAAAAAACAGAAGTCAAAGATATGGGCCACTGATCCTAAGTAGACTTCTCCTTATTTTTTGGGATAAGGACAATTGTGGATGAGGAATAATAATGCCCTGAGTTATCCCCTTTGAAAAAACACTGAATAGCCCCCTCCACTTCTCTTTTGATAATCACTCAACATTTGATATAAAAATCAGCTGTAAACCCATCAAGCCCGGTTACTTTATTACGATTTATCTCCTTGAACGTAGCAAATATTTCCTCTTCAATAGGTATGTTGCATAGTAAAAGGCTATTAGTATAGTTCCTCTCATTTTTAAACACCTCCTCATCAACATCTTCTACCTTTACCTAAGATGCATAAGGATTGGAAAAATAGTTAACTGCACTTTCCCCCAACTCATTGGGATTAATGATCCAACCACCCTTAGTATCCTTAATTATTAGTTTTGAATTTGAACTTTTTTAATAAATAGTAGCATGGAAAAAATTATTTTTTCTGTCTCCCTTTGTGAAATGCACTTCACCAACCTTTTGCAACAGAAAATCCTCCTCCCATTTGTAGCATGTAATAGTTCCTTGTGAGCCTTAGTCGTCTCCTCTACCAAAGCTTTATTGTAAACATCAAATTGTTCAATATTTTTAACTCTATCTTCAACATCTCCAGCTTTCTTATGTACATCCTCAAAAGAGGTCCAATTCCTCCTCTTAAGAGCATTAGCCACTTTTTATGAAGTTCCAAAGAATGAACCATTCATTGCCAACATCCATAGGTTTCCAACTCCTCTTAATTAGGCTCAAAAAGCTATGATGATCATATCATACATTGAGATATCTAAACTGATCATTTATCGTAGAAGAGGCTTATGATCAGAACCAGAGCTGTTGAGATGAAGAACCTTGGAAATTTTGTAATAATTTAGCCAATCCTGGATAGCTAAAACCCTATCCAACATCTCAAATAAAAACCATCTCTTCAAAGTATATTTGGACTCTGAAAATGCTAAATCATATAGTCCTACATCATTAACTTTGTCACAAAATTTAGAAATTAGAGAGGAGTCAAGTTTCCTGCCCCCCATCCTCTTAGAAGGATTCATACTCATATTGAAATCACCCCCACCATCCATCTTTCTCTTAGATGGATCCAAAGCAAATAACTTGTTCCATAGTTCAACTCTAAAAGAAAAAATAGTGTTAGCATAAACAAAAGTGTCCAACTCATTAAACTCTCTTTCTCAAAATATATATGGAGAAACTGAGCTTCATCCTCTACGAAAGTCACCTTAATGCCAGACTTCCAAAAAACCATATTATATTAGAGAGATTTCTCAAAAAATTATATTTTTAAACTTATCAAATAGCAAAAAATTCCACTTTATGGACATTGCATAGGTATTTCAATCTACTAAGGGAAAGGTGGTTTGCCAATCCTGTGATGTTTCAAATCAGTATGTTAAACTTGATGTAACATCCTTCCCCTCCTAGAAGATCTTGTTAGGGTATGATGGTGATCCCCATCATAACAATAATTAGCTTCAACATTTAAAATATACTCCTCATTCAAATGTAACATGTTTCATTCTTCCCATTTTTCTTTCCTTTGGATTTTTGGATCAATCACTCCTCCTGTAAATTTGTAATAGTAGCCTCAACAATGGCACCATCTAGAGTATCGCCCCCCATACCCTCAGTAAAATTCAAAACAGGATCACCTTCCACATTCTCCAAATTATCCACAGCAAAATCCTCCACAAAATCTTCACCCCCCCTTCTTACATACAATCCCACATTCTTTTACCTTCTCAGCAATAGCTCCCTCATTATACTGCTTATTTCCAATCTCTTCCTCATTCACAGAACAAATTTTCCTGTTATCCTGTCTAGGTTCATGGTGCAGAATGTAACATTAATTAGCTGAATGTCCAAACATCTTGCAATTAGAATAATAGTGAGGATGTTGCTCAATGATTACCTTCTGTCAGTAGCTGTTGTGAGGAGAACCAATCATACTTCTTCGTTTACAACCTGAGTTATGTCCCTTTCCATAAGGACTCCAGCCGCCAGAGGTCGTGTAGTATTAAATGTAGGTGAATCCATTTTTAAAGGTCTGCCAAAAATTGCAGCCAAATAAAATAGAATCTCATGATTGTAAATATGTAATTTTAAGCTAAGAAAATGAATCCAAACCTATACTATTGGAGGTTTAGTTTGAGGATCAAAATCTAAAGACCACTTTAATATTTTCATCACCTTGTTTGCTATACACAGATTTTCCTAGCAAAGAGCCTTGTATAGTCTTCCTCATTTGAAAGTTGAATCAAGATGTATACTCAACATACACATTTACATATACATATATATATATATATATATACACAAAATTATCTCATCCCCTCATCTTATAATAATTTTTTATGTTAGATTTAATTAAATTAATTAAGGTCATGTAGTGTTTAATTAAAATGATTTAATTGCATGATTAAAGTTCATTTAAATAATTAAATTATTCAATTTATTCACTCTTTTAATTGTTATCTAATTGATTTATTAGATGCTTAAGTAAATTGTTAATGTTGTAATTAAAATAATCATTTTTTAAAATAAATATTAATTATTTAAATTATTAATTAATTAATTAATTAATTATATTTTATATTGTTTTATTATTATATTAAGTAATTTTTTAAACTTATTGAATTGATTAAATTCGATATTTATTAACTAAATGATACAATAATTAAGTTCTTTGAATTTTTAATTTAGTTTTATAATTTAAGTGTTTTAATTAAGGTAAATTAGGGTAATTAAGAGAGTGGGGCTCCGTTAGGATAATTAGAATGCTAATTAATCATTAAATTTTTAATCTTGTATGTTTAGGGACAAATTAAATGATAATTATGGTTATTATCATGCCTATCTCTTGAGCATACCAAAATCTAGCAATCAATGCCTCAAACTCAATTTGATTATTGGCGATATTGAATTCAAATTTTATGGAATGATAAAAGAGAGAAATTGGTAGGGATCCATAGCACTAGCTCGAGTCTAGCTCCTCAACTGATATATGCCCTATCTATATATTGGAGCCAAAATAAATCATTTTGTGCTATTGTTGCCCGATACCACCGAGCTAAAAGAAGTTAATTAGAAAGTTAGCCACCACTTTTGATTTAATCAATTCCTAGGGGGTGTGTAATTGAGGCCAAACTTTTTGAGCCAATTTCAGTAGGTGCCCCAAGTGTTCAGGCTTAGCATGAATCGACTTCAGGTGTGGTCAGTGAGGCTTTGAATATGGTGTAGTTGGAAGCATTGATGAGATTTCTATGCCAATTAACCTAAGAGTAAGTTTTATTATAATTTGATACCGTAATTTGTAAACCCTTAGGACTCAACTAGAATATCAAAAAAAAAATGCTTCTCTTATTTTACTAAATCAAGGAGTGAGTTGATTGCTTTCAATTAGAATCTCAACTACAGTAAAATCCTTCATTAGATTTAAAGCATTGAAGCTGTAGTGGAGATGCTAGGAAATTCTTCAACTAGAGTAAAGCTTTCTCACACTCTTCTATGCAGATGAAGCATTTAACCATCCATAGAACTTTGAAGAAAGGTACACTTATCTCCTAAACTTGAGATTGAATAAGATTGGCAATTTGTCTAGTTAAATTGTATAGCTCTTTGATATTGCATTGAGAAGGAATTTCTAGGAATGCTTTGAGTTTCATATGATTGGATTTAATTCTATTGATGCCAAGAGACAGCCTAAGAATATTTACCTAACATCAAATGTATATTTACACGTAGTCAATTTCATGTTAAATTTATTATTATTATCATAAAATATTTTTAAGTTTTTTAAATATTACTCAATTAATTACTCTTAACACATCATCAATGTAGAGTTTAATAATTTTCCCTTTATAGATTGGAAAATTTATATCTATCATGTGCTGATAGGTCATGAGTATATTTTTATACAAAAAAGAAAAGTTATATTAATCTAGACATCAAACTTAGTGATGAATATAATCTTCTTAGTATATGTAGAGTGCATCATGATCTAATGATACTTAGAGAAGGCATCCAAAAAGCCGATGACTTAGTAGCCAACTACTAAAATGATGAGTACGTCAATTGAAGATAGAGGGTAACTAGTAAGACATTGTTTGGTTGGTGAATTCAATGCAAATATTTCATTTAACATTTGACCTTGACAACGTCACCACATTTGTGATCCAATATAGGTACCACACTTCTAACTTCTACACATTTTATTGAATATTCTCCACCTTAGTAATTGTCATTGATCACACCTTCTACTTCATATGATGAGTTATTGGGTGTCAACTACCACTTTTGACACATCCTCAACGAGTCAAGAAATCATGTCACAATACTCATGCTAGGTAGCAACTAGATTATCCTTAAGCCCAACATCAAAAGGAGCACTTAGTTGGATAACCTTAGATGTGTCACTTTTAGTGGCAGTGAGCTCATCACTACTTAGTTAGTCACTAGTCCACTATTTTGTTGGGTTTCTAGCCTTAATACTTCTCCATATATGTCACTTATTGCATGTAAGTAGCAAGCCAGTGATTGCATTAGACTTTCTCTGATAATAATTACCTAAACATCACCCAAGATGTTCAAGGTGGCATGGTAAGTAGAGACAAATGCCATGAAAATGTCGAGTAGGAGGCAACCAAAAATAACATTGAATTTTGTTAGGGAATTAACCATGATGAAATTGATCATGGATATGAACTGGTTATATATCCTTCTCCTCCAAGATGATGGGTAAGCCTAGGGTTCTTAGTGCTTCCTTCTTTTCACCGAAGAACCCATATAGTAGCCCTAAGGTAGAGGACAATCATGTACCAACATTCATATTATTTAAAATTGATTTCAATAAGATAACAAAAAAAAACTCCTAATATTTGGTAATTGACGATTAGGGCCATGGTTAAAATCACATAGTTAATTTTGGGGGTAGATCTCTTTTTTGAAGAGAATAGGTGGTTGGTAGGACACTTGCTGTCGGGAAAAGATCGCTAAGAACATTTCTCCTATGTGAAGTATCTTGAGCCTAGCTTGGCAAGACACTTATACTTTATCCCCACTATGTACTATTGGGACCATACTCTTCATGTGGATTACTTTATAATGGGTTGTATCTTTGTAAGAATCTTTATTTGACATTTTTCCTTATCAATGAGTTATTGTAGTTGGTGCTACGAATTCTATTAACTTCATTGCCTTGACCAACTCTATTAATTAGACTTTAGAGGTGACGACATTCCTCAGTATCATGACCTTGATCATGATGATAGGCACAATATAAGTCATGTAGATAACCTCTTCCCTTCATGGGCATTGGCTTGCAATAATATTTATTATTCTGACTAGCTTCCACTATATTGACCATGGAGATTTTCAAGAGAGTCTAGTATGATAGTTGTTGAATAAGGAGTGGTGTCCTTTCTCTAAATAATGATCAACTTGCCTCTTTTGGTAGTGAACTATTCCTTCTAGTTGATGAACTCACCTGGCTTAAGTAGAATACTTCTATTTAAAAGGATGTGCACATTAGTCCTCAAATGTCGTCCTAGTAACAGGAGGTGTGCTGCAAGGTAATTTCTGTTGTGTTGATGGAAAAACTTTCTGGTAGACACATTGACACGTCTAAAAAATAATTATTTATTATATATATTTTATGCTCATTTTTAATGATTTTACACTTTAAATGAATGTATTTTGCATGTTTTTGGTTTCAGGTACAAGAAATGGAGTTTTGGGGAAAATGAAGCAAAAATGGTGTAATTTGAAGCCAAATCGAGCAAGGAAGAAAATTGTAATATGGTGCATTTTGATATGTTTTTCTATTCTTAATCTCCTTTACATTTATCATATATTTTTGAATGAAATTTCACTTAAAGAAATGTTATTTTCATGTTCACATTGAAGGTATAACAGTTGGAGCGGTCTAGAGCTAAAACAGGGCAAAATGGTGCAAAACAGGCACAAATCGGACTAGGCGGCAGAAAGTAGAGTTTTACGGCCATGGCACCACAGATTGGCACCTAGGCTCTATAAACAGTCTAGGGACGGCTTTGGATGGTTTTGGGCTGTTCTGGAAGATTCTAGACAGCTATGCACACCCCAAGGAGTCATGCATTGAATCTAGACATTTGAAAAGTGAAGAGGTGTGTCCTTGGAGTAAAGAGATGTGTCTCTTGGAGTAAAGAGGAGTTTGGTGTCTCTTTAAAAAGAGAGTTGGGCAATATTTGAAGGAATAGTTGGAAGGAGAGTCTAGAGAGTTTTGGCATGAGTTTTGAGAGAGTTAGGTGTGCTTCTTCAAAGAGGCGTGCGCACGTGTGTGTGTGTGTAGGAGATGTAGATTTTTATCAATTCTGGAGAGATTGGTGGGGATTTGAGATATATGTGTGTGGAAGTGTACGAGGAAGTTGGCATCATGAAGGGAACCTTGCTTGATGCATATGCTGACTCTCGTAGTGCGAGACATCTATTTCAGTCCTTTTTGTGCATATTGAGGAGCACATTGTCGAGGTCATTCTGCTAGACTTTAGCTTTCGCTTAGGCGAAGGCAGGTCGGCATTTTGCACCTAGGATGGCTTACGTCGGGCTAACAAGTGTTATTTGCAGTGTCGCACGGGAAAATTTGCTCAAATTGTCCTGTCCACCAGCGAGCCTATTTGGATGACCCTGGACAACGAAACGGACCACGTGAGTGTGTTCGGGACGTAAATATAACCTAGGGGGGACATCCATTTCACTACGGCTTCACGAGCGGGATAAAAATGTGCAAATTATTAATTTTGGCTCGATCATCAGAATGTCACCCGAATGACTCCGGCTAGTGAAACAGACAATGTGAGTGTGCCCGGGATGCCGATATTACCTAGGGCGGGCACCCATGTCGCTACTGCTTCGCGTATAGGCTAAAAATATGCAAATTATCGTTTTGGACCCGATTGCTAAAATGTTGTCTGAACACTCCGAACAATCCCGGACGACGATACAGATCGTGCGAGCGTGTCCGGAATGTCGATTTTACTTATGAGGGGTGTTCATTTTATTGTGAGGACATGTCCGGACAAAAAATACACAAACAATAAAATAATATTATTATTATCATTATTATGATAATAATATAAAAAAAATAATAATAAAATATCTTCCCACGCCACTCCCACGCTTATTGCGAGGGAAATAAAAAATTTTGGATCGCACCTCTCTCTCTCTTTTCTATGAAATCCCTTGCAGCTATTACATATATATATATATATATATATATATATATATATATATCTATATCTATAAATATAACAAAAACAAAAAAAAGGAATCCTTTCCTATTAAATGAGATCACGCATGCAGCTGTAAAAAAAAAAGGGCTTATTCTCCCTTTCTCTCTCATTTATCATATGCATGCAGCTATATATATATATATATATAACAAAAAATGATAAAAAGTATTTCCTCTCTCCCCAAGATAAGAGCACGTGCCTGCTGCTCCTATTTTTATCGAGCCTGCCACCTCTGCCTCCTGCTTCATTTTCGCGAAAGGGAGGAGCTCTCAGTTGGTTCTCGCGAAGACTGCTCGCCAGTCCTCCTTACCACTGAAGCTCGTCACCGCACCTCTCCTTCAGCCTCCGGTCGAGCTCGCCGCAAACTCCTCCTGCGTGATATATATATATATATATATATATATATATATATATATATATATATATATATATATATGTTCTTTTGCCAGCTCCTATTCTCCGGACCTCCTCTTTGCTGGTGTCTCCTTCATCACCGATGCACTTCTCGATCGCTGGAGCTCTTGTCCTTGCCGAAACTTCCACGTCGGAATCTTCTTGCATGAAGGCCGTTCGCCACCCTCACGCCTTCCTATTTTCCTCGCCTCGGTCGGCTGCACTCCGGCCTCTCCTCCTCGTCGACGACATCCAGTTAGCCTACCTCTTTGCCAGTGTCGCATTTATGCTGGAGTAAATCAGTGAAGATAAGTCGGGTTTTAGGCTCTCCTCCGCATTTCCTTTGCTCCCAGTGCACATTGCCGCTGAGCTAACTCCTCCACCTTGCCGTCTTACCTTCTCGACAACTGGATACTTCGCCGGCATCCTGGGAAGTGCAAAGGCCTTCTACCTTGTGGGAAAGGACCCCGCCGTCGTTTCTTCTCGCCGGCATCCTCACGGGTTCCCCTCTTTCGCCGGTGTCGAGCGACCCCCTCTCAAAGGTATATGTGCCGGTCTCATTTTCATATGATTTGATGTTTATTTGCAAATACTTTGCATACCTCACTAGGTCCTTGGCTCTTTCCGTCGTCCATACATGTTCTGCGAGGTACATTAGCACACAGACTGGACACCGGCGGCTTGATGTGTGGGCTCTCCTTCAGCATAAAGAGAACGCGTCCATAACCGCCATGGAGGTGAGATCTTCCAACTTCTAGATAGCTCTAAGTTCAGTGGTGTCTAAACATATGGGTTCGATCGCCCACACAAGGTACGTGCACCCGCGTGACGCCAACGCAACGACATGCCTATTTGATGGACCATTTATTTACCTAGAGCTGGCCTTTAGGTTAGGATTTCTTGTGCGTGACCAAAAACCCTCCGTAGGGCCGAGTGTCTCCCCGTTGTTGTGAGCCTTAACACCAGTCTCGATGGGTCGGAGTCCCTCACTCCCCTTACTTTGGATTCCTCAGTTTTACTTTCAGAAACTGAGAGGCCGGACTTGGCAAAGAGAGAAAAGCTTTGTAGCTGGCTCGCTTTACAAAGTCTAAAAGAGTTTGTGAAATGGGAAAAGCTTTATAGCTAGCTCATTTCACAACGCCATTGAGAGTTTCCCCCTCAGACATCCAGGGAGAAACTTCTCACATTCTCTCACCAAAGTAAGAGGCGGCGTTGCCACACATCCAAGGGTATAAACAAAAAGTTTCCTAGGTAAGGTCGCTAGCACGAGCATGTATGTTTGTTTGCTTCAGATTGCACTCATTTTGCTTTAGACATGTTTGCGTCTCACTCTGCTCCGACTAGCCACCCTGACCCGGCGAGCGTCTCACTTTGGTTCGACCAATCACCACGGCCCGATCGACTGATCACTTGCATGTTTGTATAATTATGCATCTTATTGCATGTTTTTTTGCATTTGCACTTTGCCTTGACAGGCTGGCTCACCCCGGTTGGCATGTCACTTTGCCTCGATCGGTCACCCCAGCCCGGTCTACTGATCACTTTAGTTTGACCAACTACCATGACTCGGTCGGCCAACCGCTTGCATGTTTCATCTTGTATGTGTTAGCTTGCATGATCATTATCATTCACTTGTGTTGTACCTCTTCAAGCCCCTGCCTCCACGGCATGCCCATCCTCTTCGGGTCGCTGCCGCCACGATACACCCATTCCTTTTGGTCACTGCTGCCCTAGCACAACTTCTTCTGGCCACTGCCTTCACGGCATGCCGATCTCCGGGTCACTACCACCTCGACACACCTTCTTTGGGCCGCTACCTCCACGACTTGCCCATCTTCGGATCACTGCCTCCACTCCACACCCATTTTCTCAGGCCCCTGTCTCCACGACACTCCCATTCTCTGGGTCATTACTGCTATGACACACCCATTTATTCGAGCCCCTGCCTCCACGGTACGCTCATCTCCGGGTCACTGCCACTGTGGAACACGCATTTGTTTGAGCCCCGCCTTCACAGCTTGTTGACCTCCGGGTCACTGCTGCTACGACACACCCATTTGTTCGGACTGCTGCCTCCATGGTATGCCCATCTTTTCCTGAGTCACTACCCCACAGTACACTCATCACTTCTGACACAATATTGTCTACACTTGCATTTGCATGTTTGCATGGGTAGCGAGCTAGGCTCGTTAGGAGAGTGATCTCGTGTTGGTCGCGATGCCTTAACAAGCATTGCTTGCTCGGTTGATCCTGAAAAGCAACGCGAGTTAAGTCACCTGGATTGGCACGAGTATGACTGTGCTAAGGATCCACTGGATCTAACTTATGCCACCCCTCTTCGTGGTGCCTTTTACATCCTTCGGATCATTAGAACGGGGCTGGCATGATGACACCGTCAAAGTCATACTACACCGAGAATTACCCTACACTTAGTCACTAGGTTTGTGCACTTTTTGTTAGATGACATGCTAGGCTAGGACTTAGGTTGCAAGGTAGTTCTTTTGATGCTTGGCTATTTTTCTTTGATGAATTGGTTGCCCTAACCAGGTATCCTTATTTTGCACTATGCTTGTGATGTGACTGCATGATGCATATACGTGGAAGTGTGTTAGGGCGTTTTTTCTTGGGAGCCATGCCTCTATGTGCACACAGGTACCGCTATGGGGGAAGCTGTGATTATTTCTGACCATTTGCTTGCAGGTGCTATTTAGCTCCTCCACTTATAAGACATGGATCATTATATATCATTTGCATGTGAGCTTTATCGCTAATACTTGTTTTCATGCAGTATTGAGTCTTTTCTTTCCTATGTACTTTTAGAGTCTAGCAGAGTCCTGTAGCAGAAATAAGATACGGGCACGTGTTTAAAAAGCTGAACTTTTATTTCGTGCATATATTAATAGGGCCTCTATAATACTTAAGGATTATTTTAGATAACTGCATTCATATTTGCATGTCTCGAGGAGGAGTCTTCATGCTTCTCCAACCTGACTGGCCCAGCATACCTTTATAGGTCGTTGTCAAGTGCGCCTAGCATGTTAGAAGGCTCCCCGACCCAGACGGGGTGAAAGTTCTTTGTTTTGAGTGTTTCCCGCTTTGTAACTGAACCTCCTTTCCTTTTCTTTCCTGAGGCATGCTTGCCACTTTGGCAGGTGTAAGCCCCATCTCTCCGAGCTCTAGCTTATATTCATAGGATAAAATTTCCTTCTTTTGACCTTATGGCTATCAAGTTTCCCCGTGGACGATAAAATTCATGAAGTGCTGACCAGGAATCTCAGGACGTGTTGCGTCGACAACCTTCATGATAGGGTAGACTTAGGGTCCTACTGGCTTGGGATGATGGGTCTGTGGTGCCCTAACTTGGCTACCTCTACCCTTTTAGGATTACTATTTCCTTCCTTTGACTACCTCTATTAAGCCTTTTGGCTCCTTTGACTTCATTGATTAAATTTTGATGGCCTGATGCCGATGAGCTGCCGCCCGTTTGGGATACGACGATTTTTCCTTTTCCCTTATGTCCCAGACGTGCTTTGACGTGTTGGGATACCCCCGTCAAGTTGATTTAAGTTATTATGTGGGCTCCGTATGCCGATGAGCTAATACCCCATTTGGGATGTGAGAGACTCACTCTCTGCCCGATGGCTTAGTGAGAGCTTTGAAGCATCGGGACTTTCCCACATAGAATAATCTTTCTTTGATAGCTTATACCCCAGTCCCATGATAATATGAAGCCAAAATCCTTTTATCGAGAGTACTCTTGATTCCCCAAGATGTAATTAACTAGTAGGAATACGTTCCTTTGGGAGTGCTCTTGACCCCATAACAGGTACATACACCTGACTCTCTGATTATGGGTAGTCTACATGGATACTTCTTTTGCGGATATTGGTTCAAGGTGCCTCCGCCCGATCTTGTTTGGACGGACATGCTTGGCTTATCCTTGCGAAGCTTACCACACATTGGCTCTCCACTTTTTATATTTTCTCTTGTTTGTCATTTTATCATATGTCCCTTCTTATTTGGTTCCTCTCCTCTTTGAACCACTTATCTGATTCCATAGAGAGACTTGTTCAGATGAGTGAAGTATATGACGATCGAAAGGATGGCGACTCCTTAAAAAAAGAGAGAGAAAAACGAACGAAAAAAGAATGGTGACTCCACTGGGAATTAGTCTCTCTCTCCATACTTGGAGTGTTGCTTCTGCGGTTTTAGACTCTCTCCATACTAGGAGTTTCACTCATATTATCGTGTCCTGATTTTCTTCCTTCGAGTCACAGTTTAGCCTTTTGTGAGACCTTGGTTTTCACACAATGTGTCAATTTCTAGGGTAGCAACTCGATGCATTTTGTCTCTTTTCTCACCCTTGAAAGTTTAGTTGCTTCATTATCACGTGTACTGATGTCGTTGTATCTTGTGATTTGTTTCATAACCTCTTGATGCACCAAAAATATATACGATTTTTGCTATCTAATTTAACCCATTTTTTGGTGATATTGCACCTTAAAGAAAAGTATTTTTCATGATTTATTGTAGGTATGATGATTTAGGTGATTTGAACGAAAAGATGCAAAAAGGAACGAATTCAGAGCAAAAAAGGAGAAAAATGGTGAAAAAATTGTTCTGGAGCCGCCGGCACCCAAATCCAGAGACTCCAACAATTGTTCGGCATGATAGAGCGCCGCCAGGGCCCTATCTGGCACCGCCTGCACCCAAAGTCGGTGGAATTCAAATTTTAGGAGTTTTGGCGAAATTTTGAAGGGGTGCCTATGGAAACTATTGGGATTTCAACCCTAACTATCAAATAATTGAATTTGGACTAGAGAAAGAGAGTTATCAAAACAAGGAACAACTTAAGGCTATTCAATTAAGGAGTGGAAAAGAATTGGAAACTAGAGTGCAAAAAGAAGTTGAAATAGAAAAGGAGAAGGTGGAAATTGAAAATGGTTCGAACAAGATTTATCCAGACTTGGATTATCCTCTTGAGCCAATGAAGATAACTGTTGAAAAACCACCACCTCCATTTCCTCAAAGATTAAAGAAACAAAACAGGGATAACAAATTTGGAAAATTTTTAGAAATCCTTAAGAAATTAACGATTAATATTCCTTTTGTTGAAGCATTAGAACGGATGTCTGATTATGACAATTTATGAAGGATATTTTGAGAAAGAAAAGAACATTTACAGATCATGAAACTGTTGCACTTAGCAGAGAGTGTAGTGCAATAATTCAGAAGAAGCTTCTTGAAAAACATAAAGATCCTGGTAGTTTCACTATTCTGTATGCTATAGGTGAAAATTTTTTTGAAAAGGCTTCATGTAATCTAGGAGCGAGTATTAATCTTATACCTTTATCAACATTCAAAAGGTTGGGAATAGGAGAAATTTCTCCTACATCTGTGACTCTTCAGTTGGCCGATCGTTCAATTACTTACCCTAAAGGAGTGGTGGAAGATGTATTAGTGAAAGTGGATAAATTCATCCTTCCTGTGGATTTTATTGTACTTGATGTGGAGGATGATAAAGAAATTTCAATTATTTTGGGAAGACCATTCCTTGCTACTGGAAGAGCGGTAATTGATGTTTCAGGAGAATTAACTATGAGAGTTAATGATCAAGAGGTGACTTTTAATATTCAAAAATCTATGAAGTGTCCCTCAATGGAAAAAGATAATGAATATTTTAGGATGGAGGTCTATGATTATCTGAGAAACGATCATTTCAAAAATATATTTGAAAAAGAAGAAGAATATAAAAAAATATTTGAAGAAGAAATTAAAGATGATGAAAATTTAGATAATGAGAAGAATGAATATTTGGAGTATGTTCAGGAGAGATTCGAAATATTATACTATGGAAGGGGGAAATAAAATTTTAATTCCATCTATCATAAAACCTCCTAAACTTGAGATGAAAGTTCTCCCGAATCATTTAAAGTATATGTTTTTAGGAGAATCATCTACTTTGACTGTTATAGTATCTTCAGAGTTAAATGATTATCAAGAACATAAACTTTTGGAAACTTTAAAAAGATACAAGAAAGCTTTTGGATGGATCTTAGCAGATATTAAAGGAGTTAGTCCTTCGATTTGTATGCACAGAATTTTATTAGATGAAAAACATAAACTGAGAGCTGATCCGCAAAGGAGACTGAATCCTATAATGAAAACAAATCTAGTTCTGAATTGGGAGAAATGTCAATTTATGGTTGCAGGAGGAATTGTGCTTGGGCATAAAATTTATGAACATGGTATGGAGGTCGATCCTGCTAAAATTAGAGTGATTGAGAGATTGCCGCCACCCACTGCGTGAGAGAGGTGAGGAGTTTCTTAGGACACGCTGGATTTTACAGGCAATACATTAAAGATTTCTCTAAAATTACTAAACCTTTATACCAACTCTTAGAAAAATATAGAAAGTTTGATTTTAAGGATGAATGCTTAAGAGCTTTCGAATTATTAAAAGAAAAATTAATCACTGCACCTATAATTGTTTCACCCAATTTAGAGAAACCATTTGAACTTATGTGTGATGCTAGTGATTATGCAATCGGAATAACATTAGGGCAAAGGTATGATAAAGTTTTCAAGGTTATTTACTATGCTAGTAAAACTCTTAATGAGACTTAAATTAATTATACCACAACATAAAGAGAATTATTAGCTATAGTATTTGCTTTTGAAAAATTTAGACCTTATTTAATTGGAACTAAAAGTATTGTGCATACAGACCATTCAGCTATCAAATATTTAATGCAAAAGAAGGATGCAAAACCTAGACTCATTAAATGGATACTTCTTCTGCAAGAATTTGATTTTATGATAGTTGATAGGAAGTGAACTGATAACCAAATAGCTGATCATTTGTCTAGAATAGAAAATGATAAATTATCTGAATTTTAAAAAGAGATTATAGAAACTTTGCCTGATGAGCAACTTTATACTATTATGGAAAGAAATTTGCCTTGGTATGCTGATATTGTGAATTATATTGTAAGTGATATTGTACCACTTGATTTAACAAGGCAACTACAGAAGAAGTTTAAATATGATACAAAATTTTATTTTTGGGATGAGCCCTATCGATATAAACAGTGTAAGGATCTGATTATTAGGAAATGTGTGCCATAAGAAGAAAAAAATTTGATTATTGAACAATGTAATGATTCTGAATTTGGAGGTCATTTTAGTGTTGATAAAACTGCTTTTAAGTTTTTACAATTTGGATTTTATTAGCCTACTCTATTTAGAGATATTTATAGATATATTAAATCATGTGATCTATGTCAGAGAGTAGGTAATATATCTAGAAGAAATGAAATGCCTCTAAATTATAATTTGGAAGTTGAAATTTTCGTTGTATGAGGATTAGATTTCATGGGACCATTTACTCCTTCATTTAGAAATCTATATATATTGGTTGTTGTTGATTATGTCTCGAAATGGATTGAAGCTGTTGCTTTACCAAGATGTGGTGCTCAGAGTGTTTCAAAATTTTTAAAGAAAAATATATGTACAAGATATGGAATGTCAAGAGTGATCATAACTGATGGTGGATCCCATTTCAGGAATAATCAAATTAAGAGAATAAGTGAGAAGTATAATATTATTCATAGAATCTCTACTGCTTATCATCCCCAGACTAGTGGTTTAACAGAAGTATCTAATCGTGAAATTAAAAGAATTTTGGAGAAAACTGTGGATAATCATATATTAGATTGGTCAACTCGATTAGATACTTCTTTATGGGCTTATAGAACTGCTTTTAAAACCCTTATCGGAATGTCTCCTTATAGACTAGGGTTTGGTAAGACTTGTCATTTACCAGTTGAATTGGAGCATAAAGCATATTGGGCGATAAAAGAGTTAAATTTTAATTTGAAAGATCTTTGGAGAAAAAAGATTTATGCAATTAAATGAATTGGAAGAGATTATAAATGCATCTTATCACAATGATAGGATTTATAAAGAGAAAATGAAATTATGGCATGATCGGAAGATATTGAAAAATAACTTGGCATTTGGATAAAAAGTTTTATTATACAACACAAAATTGAAGTTATTTCCTGGAAAGCTTTATGGGAGGCAACCCATATGTATCTTTGTTGTATGTTTGCTTGTTTGTTGTAGTTATGTTTTTTAGATAGTTGTGTTTGAATCCTAATTACTCCTAAATACTTAAAAAATTGATAAATGATGGATCAAATTGAGATATTGGAATATTTTGAATCAAACGAAGTTCGGTGAAAGTTTTTTACTACTGGCACCGTCAGCGCCCTATCATTTCTGCCAAACTGAACTTGTCTGTTTGAGCGCCGCTGGCGCCCAAATTCTGCTTGATGGTTTTTAAGATTCAAAACACACGTTTTGATGGTTTTAGGCGGAATCTTCGTTCTTATAACTCCCCAAACTCCATTTTTTACTTCTTAACTCCAGAAAAACAAAAACCACCAATACCAATTCGGTTCCTATGGATTCCTATGCCATTGAAACCTCTCGATCTCGCATTTGCAATAGAAGAAAGTTCATAAATTTCGAAGCGCAGCGTTTTTTCAACCAAGTGATTTTGAAAAGTCGGATTATCAAGGAAAGGGGCTTCATAAATAAAGGTATGGATAATCCTACTACTAGAACTGAAGAAATTATTAAGGAGAGACGTTGGGAAGTCCTTTATTTTACTACCGCCGTCGTTGTTGTTCTTATCGTGAAAGAGTTCTATGTAAACCTTCACGGGATCGACCAAGGGTTTGTATTTGTGCGTGGTAGATTCGTGTAATTCACTCCTGCACGAATCAACGATCTCTTCATGATTGAAAACGTTCCTATTTGCCATTACTCTAATTTCAATGCCATAAAGGATAATATTAATGATGTGTATCGATATTTGACGGATGCGAATGAGTAATGGGAAATCAGGGAGAATGGATATATTAGTTTCCCATCTGCATCTCTCAATCCAGTATCTAAACAGTGGCATTACTTCATTTCGGAAAAATTGCTTCCGACGTTGAAGATAAGTAAGGTGACCAAGGAAAGCACCATTTTGAATTTCTGCATTCAAACTGGAAGGCCGGTTGACATTGGTAATCTTATTGTGAAATCAGTACTTGGACTAATTGTGCATGGATCTAAATATGGGCTTGGACACCCGTCCACCATATTCCTGTTATGTAGTCAGTCACAGGTTCCATATAAAAGTTGGGAAAAGGTTATTCTTCCATGGAGACCTATTGATCCAACCAATCTCTGTGACTACCAGACAGTTGGAGATGAAGATGACATGAATCTACTTACTGATCAACCAACGTGACTTCATACCCGATTCAACCCTACTTTCCTGAAGGTTCCAGAATTATATTGCAGAGGATCAAGTAATTGGAGAAAGAGGTACGAAACGTTATGAATGTGATCAAAAAGATTTCTGATTTGTTCGATCATATAGACTGGAGAATGAAAGAGCAGTTCGATCACACTGGTCGAATTGAGATGGGATTGATCAATCTGATGAAGAAGAACGCAGTGATTGTTGAAGAATCATCTGACGAATTTCCATTTTCGTCCATTCTATAACTTGTTTGTGCATCAGCAATCAATTGGAGACATTAGAGGAGAAGATAGTTCTGATACTGATGAGGAGTAATTTGATGGATTCTACTTATGTATGTTTTGTGTTTAATTTGCTTTGCTTAGTTATTTTTGGTTTGTGTAGTATTTGCTTTGCTTAGAACTTCGATTTAGTTGTGATTGCTTTTATTGTGTGCTTAGATATTAGTGCCTGCCTATCTTAGAGTACTTGCTGCACTAAGTATCTAAGAATAGTTGGTTTGAATGAACTTATTTGGTATGTTTGATGTAACTTGGATTTTATATATATAAGATTGTTGTGTGTTGTTTGTGTGAAAATGTGTTAATTATTGCTTATGGGATGATGTAAATGCTTATTGAAGTGTTAAACATCATTGTGGATGTCGAAACGATCGAAATTACGAAAACAAATTTCGGACCCAGAAAATATTTTGGACTGGCGCCACCGTCGCCCAAATCCAGAAAGTTTGGCCATTATTTTAAATAGAGCGCCGCCGATGACCGAACCCAGAAATAGGTCTTAAACCCTCGCTTTCGCGATTTTTTCCCTGGAACCGTAAAATTTTCCATTTCCTTCGTCTTATTCCTACATTTTTGCAATTTTGAAGATTTTGGGCTTGCTATATCTCGAATTTAAGGAGTTTTCAAGGCTATTCGACACCAGATTTGTACTTCTCTTGGTAAGAGCTTCACTTTAAGTTAAAATTTTTGGATTTTCACCATGGAAATCTCTCAAATTGCTTATGGTGGAATTTTTGTAGTTTTAGATAGATTTTGAAGATTTCCATGATGAATTTGCTCTTACTTGCTTAGAATAGATTTTGGAGTTGATACATTGTGAATTTGGGATTTATTGGAAATTTTTTTTGTAAACTTTAGAAATTCACATGGCTCCAAGGGGGAAGAGGAAATTGGATTTTGATGAGGAGAGATTCGTGAATATCAAAGCCCAATTTCGCTATAACTCTATCCTTCACCACAAGAAGTGTATCCAGGATCGAGTTTTTGATAATCCTGGCGGAATTGTAGAATAATTAATTGCAGATCAAAATTGGGAAAGATTTTGTTATTTCACTGCGGATGCTGTTATGGGAGTTGTTCAAGAATTCTATTCTAACATACCCTGGACTGAGACTGAATATGTGCTTGTTAGAGGAAAGATGGTTAAGTTTACTCCTCAATGCATCAATGCTTTCTATCAGACTCGAGAACCATTCGTATGTGAGTACGAAAACTTTGACACTGGAAGGGAGAATATGAGAGAAGTTATTGATTTTCTGACTAACATGCGAGTAGAATGGAAAGTAAGTCAAGAACAATTGATAAATTTCCCCACTTCCACTTTGAATGTTGCTTCAAAAGTCTGACATCATTTTATTTCTGCAAGGCTATTACCATCTTATCACCACAGGGAAGTTACTAGAGATAGAGCGATTTTGAACTACCATATACAGAATATGATAAAGATTGATATTGGATCTATTATTTACAAGAATATTCAGACGATTGCGAAAGGCGAGACGACTGGAGGATTAGGACATCCTGCTTTAATCCATGCCTTGTGTGTTCAGTCTGAAGTGGAGTTCAGTAGTTCTGAGGAAGTGGCTATACCATTGAGACCTATTGCAAAGAATATTATTCATACTTATGAGTCTCATGTAGGAGCCAGAGTTGAGCGTAGGAGTACTGATATTCCTACTATGAGTTATGATGTACCATCTACTTCTGAGCCACCCACCTTATCTGATATTATGAAGCAGCTGAGACTACAGAGTACTAGTATGGATAGACTCCACAGTCAGATGGATGTATTTGAGGCGAGAAGTGATGTGAACGAAGATTATCTGCAGAGGAGAGTGGAGTTTGATATTTCTAATTATGATGCTCAGATCAGATTTATGAGGGGGGGAGACGGATGTGATTTTTCACTATCCTATGGTTGGGCTTTAAATTTTGGAAACAAATTTATTTAGATTTCAATCCTATCAATTAATTATAGTAATTACATTCACATAATCACCTGATTATGCAAATAACCTGGAAAGTATGAGGATTTACGTCGTATCGGACGACGACCTCGGAATCCTAAGCGAGTTAGTGCTTATATTGCACATCAAGGCTGTGCAAAGGCCTAAAAGAACAGGTGAGGATTTATGTCGCACTAAGCGGACTACCTCGAAGTCTTATGACTTGTTATTTAAACTAAAGAATGGTTTTGCTGATGTAGACATAAGTTTTGCTGTTGAAGATGGTCGTGCTGCCTTCGAAGTTATGCTCCAGACTCCACGTCATAGCAGTGTTGCGGTTGCAGACCCAAAGTTTAAATTATTAAAAGTGGACATGCAAATTGTTATGCTGGTGTTTTATTTCATTATGATTATTTCCCTTATTATTATTATTTTATTACAAATGTGAGTGTGTGCTACAGTAACAGGAGCAGTAGTAAAATAAAGCAGGAAAACAAGTAAGCAGGAACATGCTATAGTAAATAATAGGAGGCAAGTATCACAAGCAGGTTACGCTAAGCAAGTATGCTACAGTAAACATGCTACGCTAAACAGGAGTATATGCTACAGGAAATAAAACATGCTATACTGACAGAAGCAGGTACTAAGGAAAGTAAAACATGTCACGCTAGCAGGTATATATGCTGAAAAAGTAGAGCATGTGACGTAGTAAAGGAAAAAAGAGGTAACAATGCTACAAGTGTATCGTAGGCACTGATTACCAACGATACCTCGCTACCTGGTTATTGTTTTCATTTTTATTTCTTGCAAAAGAGGGATTAGCACAAAAAGAACCAAAGTAGACGTAGTGAGGGAAACCTGGGTAAAGGTGCTATTGTACGTGCAGGAAAGGCGAGGTGCAAAACCTGGCGGTAAATCCAAAAGAAAAAGGCAAAAAGAAGAAAAAAACTGAAAGAAAGGCGAAAGAAAGCAAAGAAAATCGAGAAAGAATACAGAGATCACATAGGAAACCTCGAAGAAAATCACGAACAAATACGAAAAAGGTCGTAGCAAAAACCACAAAAACACTAAATGAAGAAACTTACAGATGTCCCGCTAAACTCATGGAGGACCGTAAAAAAGCCATGGGGCACTTGAAAAGGACCTTAAGCATCGTGGCGGGAAAGACTCAGAGCTAGACTGTGTGCGTCCTAATCTTAGACAAGAGCTACCAGACCGACACCCTACAGAAGGCAGTCTTAACCTCCTACTTGCCCCAGCTATACACCATATAGACCTGACCCTGCTGATGACCCTGCTGCTGATCTTAGTGATGAAGATTGGTAGATAGTTTGTTTGTTTGTTTTTATTTCTGTTGATTTTGTTGTGATGTGTTGTACTGATGTGATGTAGAGGATATTTATTTTTCATGTGATGTGTAACCCTGTGTTGTAATGTGTGATGTAGTGTTATTTACTTTTCATGTTAAACTGTTAGTTGTATTGTTAGTAGTGTGATTGTTTGTTTCATGTTATAGTGTTTTGTTGGATGTTTAGATGTTTAATGTTAGTTTCTCTTTACCCATGCAAATATTTAAAAATTATTATATCACTCCTACTAATTGTTTCATGCCTGCTAGTTGTAAATTTTAATTAATACCAGATAGTACATTGAAGATTTCGAGAATCCAACACAAAGAGGTTAGTTTTCTTCTACTCTGAACTGTTTTAAATTTATTGAAAAAATTTAAGTTTGGGGGAGGGTAGAGAAAAGCTAAACTTTTATTTGTTCTCAATTATTATATTTTCAAAAATTATTAGCATAACTTTTGGCAGTTGAATCTCATTGTAAGATAACTAAAACTTTTTATTTCAGTTGAATATTATGGAAGGAATATTTGGTAATAAAAGTTAATTTTACAGAAGTAAGATTTTTGGTATAAAAGGATTTGATTTAGTTAACTATTTAAAGTAAAGAAAACTGTATTTTTAAAATGTTAAGGGACTTAAAAGTATTGTGTATTAAGAAGAGATTGTGACTTTATGAAAAATAATAAAGCTTGTACCTAACTTTAAAGTAAGGTGATATTTCAAGTTTGAACTTTAGAAAGAGGAGAGTGAAGTTCAAAATCATTAAAGGCTATTCAGATATAGTAATCCTCAAGAAAAGAAAGGAAAAGAAAAGAAGAATTGAAAAACAATCCTAAAAAAAAGAGAGAGAAAGAAAAAAAAAGAGAAAGAAAAATGTTTATGAGGAGAAGCTTGAGGAGATGCCTAATCAAAAATTGGATTCACTTGAATCACCATAAAGAGAAAACTTGATTTCATTTCTGAATTTATATTTAAAGTACTAGCCTACATTCTAGTAAAGTTTGCATGAACTCCTTTTTCACATATTCTTTTAAGACACTCTTAATATGACAAATTATGGTTTATCTTGAAATAAATAGAAGACTAGAACTCTTATACTTGATTACTGAATATTCTTATGCCTGTAATGTTGACTTGAGTTACTAAACTTTTTTTGAAAATCTAACCAATATATTCTTTTGAATGAAAATTTTAATGTCTTACAATTGAAAAGTACATTGCCTAGAGTTATATTTTATATAGTAAAAGGATTACTTGAGGACAAGTAATAGTTTAAGTTTGGGGGATTTTGATGCACCAAAAATATATACGGTTTTTGCTATCTAATTTTATCCATTTTTAGTGATATTGCACTTTAAAGAAAGGTATTTTTTATGATTTGTTGTAGGTATGATGATTTTAGGTGATTAGAACGAAAAGATGTAAAAGGAAGGAATTCGAAGCAAAAATGAGCAAAATGGTGAAAAAAGTGTTCTGACGCCGCCGGCGCCCAAATCCAGAGACTCCAGCAATTGTTCAGCACGATCGAGCGCTGTCCGTGTCTCATCTGGCGCTGCCGGCGCCCAAAGTCGGTGGAATTCAAAATTTGAGAGTTTTGGCGAAATTTTGAAGGGGTGCCTATGGAAACTCTTGGGATTTCATCCCTAACTCTTAAATAACTGAATTTGGACGAGAGAAAGAGAGTTCTCTTGCATTCTAGTGGTCTCTCTTAGCGTTTTAGTGTGTGTTAAGTGTTAGGGTTTAGTAGAGTAGTGTGTAGAAGAGAGGATTTGAGAGGAATTCTTCTCTAAGGAGTGAAGGAGAAGAAGTAAAGTGAGAGATTGCTTCTTCCTTTCCATTCTAAAGAGAGAATCAAGTGTTGTAAAGAAGAGAGAAGAGACTTCAAAGGAACTTCAAAGGGATTGCATTGGGGAAGAGAAAGAGAGATAATTTGTATTTTCTTTTGTAGTTTGTATGACTTTTCTTTTATATATAAAATCCATATTTTATTCTATTTTCTCCATGAATTTTGAGTAGTCTTCTTTGTCTTTCTTCTTGCTTAGAGATGTGACAATGGTTTGATGTGGATTTGATGTGCCTTTAATGTATTGAAAAGATTGTGATGGTTTTTCATTTAGAACTTAATTTACTTTCGATCTAGCCAATTGAAATGTTAAAATATGTTGTTGAACATTAAGTTTGAAAAGATTTAATGTCCTACAACAATAATGAAAGACCCATTCAATTTCCATGGATAAATTGCGTAGTTCATGGGAATTGCGTGCAAATAAATAGGGAAATGTGTTTTGAAGGACTTAAATGTGGAGATTTCAGGGTGACAGGCTGAAATCCCATTCTAAGATTAGTAATTAATATCAAAGGTTAGCGTTAGGGTGAAGGGTGAGTGGGATCTCCGAAGTAAGAGTCGTATCCTCCCAGCCTAGCCTTAGAGTTAATGACTAAACTTAGAATATGTCAATGTTCTTTTCTTATTTAGAGGAGGGGGTACTCTTCTAAAGGTAAAGAATCATCTATGCTCCTATTTGGCACAATAAATTAGATAACTGATCCATATCAATCTGCACATCACATCCTCATTACAAGAAGAAAGATACTTTTCTCATATATATCAAAAACCTTTCAAATACTTAGTTTAGTGTGTCTGTTAGATAATTCTATTTTTCAAGTTATTAGAAGTAATTATAGTTTAGTTAGTTGTTACTGTTTTCTGCATAGTAGTAGTAGAAGTATGTGTTGAACTTTAAACATAATTAGAGTATAGGATTTCCGTGCTTTTTATTAATTGTGAAATTTTTACTTTACTTCCACTTAAACCTCCCTGTGGGATCGATAACCAGGACTCCATTAGAGCCATGTATTACTTGATACGATATGTATACTTGCATTGAATGCTTGGACTTATCAAAATCATTAAAATATATAAATTTGAGTTCATAAATTCTTGCAATATAAGTCCACCCGCATCACCTCTCCTTGCTTTTGATCGTTGTCCCTTTTTGCCCCGTCGGGGGAGTTCTTTTCCCTCTCCCCGAGTGTTTTCAGTGCTCATGAGAGTGTCATAACCTTCAGTTCCTTTAAGCACCCCTGTGGGATTACCTTACATGATCCTACGCTCTTTGAGGCATTTGCTCTATGCCCTCCCTCTTAAAAGGGGAGACGTGCATATTGAGTCATTTCTAAGCCCTCTCAGGTGTTTTATTCTGCGCCCTCCCACTTAAAAAGTGAGACGTGCATATCAAGTCGTTCCTTTGCCCTCTAAGGCATTCTCTCTGTACCCTCCACCCTTAAAAGGGGAATCATGCATATCGAGCTATTTTGTTGAAGTGGCTCGCGTCGCTCCTGTTTCTTTTATGGAAAGAGGTCGATGCTCGATAGAGACACTCCGCAGTATTTAGCGGTCTTCTCCAGATTCGTCTCTCCATGTTCTCACAGATATCCCTGCCATCGGCAAGTGAGTCTCCTGTTAGCACTAGGTTTTTCACTGTTGTCGTCGGTGTGACTTCTGTCGATGCTCGCTCTTTCTGTTTTGATTTTCCTTGAGGATCCACCCATCCCCGATTAGGCAAGAAGGTCAGAAGAATTAGGAATAGATTACTGCGAACTCAGCAGCATGTCTTGCTTCAGGTTTCTATACTTGTACCGACTCTGGTTCAGAAGGTGCCTTCTGCCTCCAAATTGAGAGTCGTTTTGCTACTGTCCCAGGTTGAGTGGACCACGTCCCCGTCGGTGCTTACTACATGCCCTCCTTTGAAAATAAGGAGTTGTGCAAGTGACACTTCTTTCATTTTAGTAGCTCGTATCAGTGTTGTTTTTGCCCTTGCGGAAGAGGCTAGTACCAAATGGCGATACTTTACAATGATCTTTCCTATTTTATTGGTTCTCTGGTAGACCTCCCATCTATTTGAAGATTTTTAGTCCTGCGGATGTTGCACTATCTAGAAGCTCTTTAATTACCTTTTATAGTACGATGTTTGGTGGTGTGGACTAGGTCCCCGCCACTACTTATTTTGGTTCCGGCTCGGGATTGACGCTAAATCTTGTCGGCTGAGAATTACCATTTTCATCCTCTCGTGGTGTAGACTGGGTCCCCGCCACGAGTTGTTTTGATTCAATCATGGGATGGTGCTCCGATCCCGTTGGCTAAGAATCATTTCTCTTCTTTTTTTAGCCGTGCTAATTATTCTTCAACCATGATAGCTTTGAAGGCTCTCCCTCCTTAAGATGCGGATTGCTTTAAACTAGTGGTCGATATTGATAACTCCACTACAGATCTTCTTGCCAAGAAGATTATTAGAGCAATTTTCCTCTACGAGGACTGGGTCCTCTTCCTTGAAGAAGTTTCTTACTCGGACCCTGCAGATGTCTAAGAACATCTTTATTTTTCTTATATTATAGGCCCTCGTAGTAGGAAACTGGGGTTTGTTTGTCAGTTCATTACGAGACTGGGATAGTTTCCATCTGTTGTGCAGTCCATGAGACCCACCGAGGTGTTGCATGGAACCCTTGGTGTGGTACTCAGTGCCACTACACCAGATGTTGTGCCAGGTGTCATTTATGATCCTGTTTGTAGTGGCTTTGCCCGCATTTGATGTGCCCACTCTTTCCATGAGTTATAAAAAAAATGTTGTGGCTTCTTCTTCATCGCGCTAGATGAATTTGTCCTATGTCGATAAAGGGAGATCCGGGGTGCACCTCCTCGATTCTCACCTTACTTGAGGATAGAAGTTGATCACCCTACTTCAGTGAATACTCAATGGGTCAAGCAAAATTTTACCATCACGTCTCTTGATATCCCGATGCTCCATGTAGACTGACTTTCTACCTTTCACGGCAAGGGGCTTACTTGCCTTTGATTTGAAGAGTGCATTATTCTACCTCTTTCATTTATTAAGCAAGGATAAATTGGATGTTTTATACTCCGATTGGGGGACACCCCCAAAATCTATTGTTGACAACATGTTGTATCGATTAGACCACTTTGCTAATCTCATTCGATCCATGTTTTAGCTAGGATACTGACCACAGAAAAATGTATTGAGAAATTTATACCATTTTTTATGAAATTGCACTTTAAAGAAAGGTATTTTCTTTATTTTATTGAAGGAATGAAGATTTATAAGTACTGAAAGAAAAAAGCACAAAAGAAGCGGATTTGGAGCAAAAAGGACTCAATTAGATGAAAATTGAACTATCCCGCCGACGGCGAGATTTAGGCCGCTGACGGCGAGTTTTTCCTGAAAGATTTTTATATATTATAAGCAGCCCACTGACGGCGAGATCGAGCCCGCCAACAGCGAGATCAGCACGGATAGCCCATCTTCTAGAAGCCCGCTGACGGCGAGATCAAGCCGCCAACGGTGAGACAGTTGAAAAGAGCCAAAATACATTGAACCTGGACGCTTTTTGAAGAGGTGCTTAAGCAACCCTTGGAGATTTGACCCCTTCTATAAATAGAGACAAATTTTAGTCATTTGTGTGTCAGTTTTGTGTCATTTGTGTGGAAGTTAAGTGTAATTTAAGAGTCTTTGAGTGAGTAGATAAAGTGTTTAGCGTCTTGGTGTACTGTACTGGAAGGAAGAGTCAAAGGAACTTCAAGAATCTGCTTAGGGAGAAGAATTGAGATAAGTATATTTGTTATTCGTTTGTTAATTTTAATGAAATCCATGCTTTGTGTTATTTTTCCCATGCATTCTGAGTAGTTTCTTTAGTCTTTCTCCTTGTTATTGAGATTTCGTGAAGTGATTAATTAAAGTAATTGTGCCTAAAAATATGAAAATAGAAATTGTGCTAATCTTTAACTTAAATCTTAGTTTACTTTCAATGCGACGATTGATTTGTTAGCATATGTTGAAATATCAACTATAGTAAAGATTACATCCAAGATTCAGGGAAGTCAAAAGCCTTGGAAGGAGGGTGCAAATAAATAGAGAAATATTAACTATGGGGCGTAGAATTGGACATTTTAGTGTGACAGACTAAAATATTCAATTCGGTCTTATTGTTTGAGAGCTGAAGTGTAGATGTTAGCCCTCAGGCGAGGGGAACGTGGGAGCTATGAAGTGGCAGTCGGTATCCTCCCAGCCTAGCTACAGATTCAATAATCAAACATAAGACTAGTCAATGTTCTTTGCACCTGGACCAAAGGGTAAAGAATAGGAATGCTCCTATTTGGCACAATACAATTAAAAACTTATTTAATTCTTTATTCACTTAATTCTCTAAAACAAGGAGAAAGATACTTTTTCTGAAATCTTATATTAAACCTTAAGCATTAGTTTATTTTAGTCTAAGTATTCTTAATTTCCGTATACTAGATTAGTAAGTAAGTTTAGTTTAATTTATCTTTGAAATTTTCTAACTTCCCTGTGGGATCGATATCTAGGACTCCATTACAGCCCTATATTACTTGATAACGATACTTATACTTGCGTAGTATCCACAATATAAATCATAAAATCCATAACAGAATCATCCGTATATATTCAGTACGGATCAAGTTTTTGGTGTCGTTGCTAACTTTTTATATCACAATTGTAAGTATAAATATCGAAAAGTGTATCAGATACACATCTCCTCAGCTATTTGAGAGTGCCTCATTTGATTTGAGCTAGTTTGCCTTTTGGCTAGGCTCTTGATGAGAGCATTTTGTTGCTAAGGCCATCCTACATGTCTAAGCATTTGATTTAGTCAGTTACTCTGAACCTGAATAGGATCTGGTGCCTCACCTAACTAAAACCTTATTGACTTTTTAGTTTGTTCTTGGTGAGAAAGAATCATTACGAGATTGATCCCTCTCCCATATCCAACCTCAAGGATATGCTTTGTTTGACTGGGTTGATTTTTATCACCTCGTCGATAGTCATGTTGAACTGGTCAGAGTGTGTCGACCCTCCCTCTTCACCCACTCTCTTTTCACGCTTTATGTGTCAACCCTCTGAATCTGGCGGCCCTTCCTTTGGAAGAAAGGCTTGCCTCCTTGTGGGATCTTCACCCACCACCCTTACGCATTATGCGTTGACCCTCTAGGTCCAGCGGCCCTTCCTTTGGAAGAAAGGCTTGCCATCTCGTGGGCCTTTCACCCATTACCGTTACGATTTATGCGTCGACCCTATAGGTCCAGTAGCCCTTCCTTCGGAAGAAAGGTTTGACATTTCGTGGGCTCTTCACCCACAACTAAAAATCAAGAAAAAGAAAAGAAAGCTGCAATGTAGACTGATGGGTCCACACTCCCATAGAACTGCATTTGAGGTCAAGGCTAGGGACAAGAACAAGGGAGAGAGCTCAATCATTGAAATGAAGATCCCCAAGGATGAACACTTTTAGGCTTCATGCCCATCGACCCTCAGGTTCTGTAGTCCTTTCTCTGAAGTTGACTTGCCTTTTCGTGTGTAAAATCATCCACCACCCTTATGCACTATGCGTCGACCCTCTAGGTCCAACAGCCCTTCTTTTGGAAGAAAGGCTTGCCATCTCGTGGGTTGTTCACCCACTACCCTTACACTCTACGCGTTGACCCCCAGGGTTTAGTAGCCTTTCCTCTGAAAATTATGCTACCTTCATTGCTGACTGATGTGAATGGATCTTATCCAGCACCCCTATCAATGGCAAATACCTGAAGAGATCTTTCTTAGCCTCTTTTTCACATACTCATTGTACTTTATGAGGAAATTCACTTTTCAAAGCACATGTAATTTGTAATCCAGTATTTGGAGCAATAAAGAATGTGCGTTTCAGCTGTTTTAAAGCACATGTACTTTGTAATCCAGTATTTGGAGCAATAAAGAATGTGCGTTTCAGCTGTTTCTTCATTATGTGAATTGCTTATGGTGATCACCTTGTGTCTGTCAAAAGATCACTCATAGTTAACTACAATTTCATGTAGGAGAAATCTTGTTTTTCTTTTAATTCAATTGTCGGCTCGCATTTCAGGCAAAGTGGAAGTCCTACGAGCGGCTTGTACCTGGTGCAACCACCAATATTTATAAGAGAAGCCTCACATTTCTCTTACCTTATCTTTCATCTATCCAATCTACGCATGGTCCGAAGACTACTACTCTCGCTCGTCATGAGTATGGCTGATATGCACGACCCGTTCATCCTCATGAATGTGGATACGTGCCTGTCTCGCTTGCTTTGAATGAAGGCAGTTGAGATCCACCTAAGGATGTGGTTCAGCCTAAAGGCTAGACATTTTCATGGGTAGATCATCGTCACAATCGAATCCCACGTCTTCCATCCCTACAGTGCGAGCGATTCTTATCACTTTGTTTGGAAGAGGCATGTCGTATTGGCCACAACACTCAGCTTACCTGGCTGATCTGTGCCTAGGAAGAGTACCTTCGTACCTGCATAAAAATCCCCAAGTTGGGTCACCTCATTAGGTGTCTGACAGGAGCCCCTTCTACATCTTGGGCTACCTTTGTTTCCCTAATATAAAAGCCACTTTAATAGCCTTCGAGGAATCCCAGTTGGGGGACGCTTTTCTGAGATGAGCCATTATGTTCATCCATTTACTGGGTCTGATCACTTTGCAGTACCCTTATGATAGGAATTACCCTGTCGATTTTGAGGAATCCACAGTGAGAGTCTCGCTTAACAGACCCTAGCCAGGATATCCCATATAAGTTGGACCACTCAGTCCACCTGATTTGAATAATTCACAGCTTTTCCATTAGGCATGTCATATCAGTTAGAACACTCAGCTTACGTAATTGATTTGTGCCTAATCGGGATCTTCAATGCTTAATCCGATTGTCATGTTTTCCTAGATGAAGGCTACTTTTCTCATTCATGAGGAAATTCTCAGCGGGGTCTACACATAGTCTTGGCTTATTAATGCACCATGAGGTTAGACATCTATGCATCAAACCCTCCTCGACACCTCTACGGTATTTTGACTGATTTGGCCGACTTTGCTCGCCATCTCGAAGTGTGTGTCACGTGCTAATTCAATCATTATGTAGCCTCGATTAGTCCATGCATAAGACAGGTAACTTTATGCCCGCAAAGAATCCCCAGTGAGAGTTGACCCAACCGCAAATAAAGTAGTAATTTATACTTCCAAAAATATGTTATAGCCAATACTTTGACCCAAATAATAATAGCGGCTAGTGTATATAAATAAAAATTTATAAGAAATATTTTACACACTAGAGGTACTACGCAGGTATACGTACCGTTTCAAGTAATATAGGGCTTTAAATAAAGACCCAGTATCGATCCCACGAGGAGGTTTATAGATTTTTAAATATTTTAATTTTATTTTTATGTATTTCTTTTAAAGTTATAAATTTAATATTTAATTTACTAAATGCGAAATAAAGCAGTACTAAAATAATGAGTGATGTAAATAATAATAAGAAAACAACTTTCTTCCTTCTAATTAATCCAAGACTTTTTAGATAATGTAATATTCGTAGAGAATAAAAATTTATGGTATTGTGTCAAAAAGAAGCATTCCTATTCTTTACCTTCGCTCGATAGTATAAAGAACATTGGCTAATCTATAGATCAGGTTTGGATGTATTGTTAGTAGAATGGGTTAATCTAGGCTCACACTACTAAATGTATAAGGGTGGCTATGGTCGGCCCTACTAGTGACCCGTTCCCTTTCTATAAACCAAATTAAAAGAATTTAGTCTTTCACCCTAAAAAATTATTAATTCTACGCCCATTGAATAATATTTTCCTATTTATTTGCACTTCACCTTGAATAACCCGCACTGAGGCCTTCGACTACCCGAGGATTCATGTGATATCTACTAGTTAAGAATTCATCTCCTTCAGGTCTCAAAATTCTTCAATGATTTTAATAACTTAAATGGCCGATTTAAATAGTAAATTAAGATCCGGTATTAATATCATCACAATATTTAAACATATTTAGTTTTTAATTCTCCAACGAATTTTATATTATCTTATTTATCTTTTCATAATTGAAAGGAGAAAGTAAAGTAACTACTCGAACACATTGAATTTAAATAACAAAACATATAAATAAAACTTTGAATCAAATTACAAATACTTATCTCGAGTGTTTCTCCAGTGAACCTCGATTCCTACGACTCCAAAGTGAAATAGACTTCAAAAGCACCAACTCTTCCAAACTCTCGATACAAAATCTAAATAAAATAAACTCACTTAATTTATAAAGGAAAGTAAACTAAAAGTGTGGCCCTATATTTAAAATTATCTCTCCGATTGGGGGCCTCTTTTTACTGTAGAAATGGCCTCCTATTTATAGGCTTCGAGGGTTGCTAAAGCATCTATTCAAAATGTGTCCGAGTTCGATGAATCTTCAGAGCGTATGCAGCGCCTGGCGCCGGACTCCGCGTCCGATTCTTCGCACCTCTTCACTTTGGATCGTACGTCTTCGCGATCCGAACCGTTTCCAAGCGTCTAGATACAATGTATCACATGTCCTATAATCCAGGAATAGCTGCCGATCTTCAGAAGGTCCAATAACCTCTCTAACAGTCAAAATAAGCTGCTTAAAGTAGTTACAAAATCGTAAGCTTATTTTGGTATCAAGGCGCGTTTAGGCGCCAGATTCTGGCACCTAGGCACCAGACCCATTATTTTGGAAATTTTGCATTTTGGCTCCATTTTTGCTCCTTTTTGCTCCTTTTTCATCTTTTTTCATCTTTTTTTTCTTTTTGAACATTTTTACATCACCTGCATCAGAAAAAACAAAAAAAAATACCTTTCATTAAAGCATAATATTCTTAAAATTTTAAAAAATCAAGGCATAAAAATAGGTATTTTTTTCATGGATCAAAAATCCCCTAAACTTAAACGTTACTTGTCCTCACAATTGGAATAAAAGGTAAATATTTAAGATTCCTAGTTATTTTTTATTTTATAAAGTCTTTAGTAAATCATTAACCAAATTTCACTAACTAAGCTTAATTTTAAGAATTTAAAGAATATTTAACTACCAAATCGTAAGACTTCAAAATTTTTCATTCATTTCAAAAATAATTGTAGTTTATTATATTAAGATCACATAAATTATTTACAAGAAAAAGATCTTCATGAAAATCTTTTCTAATAAAGATGCATGCATGAAAATTAAGTAAAATATGTTATTAGTTTTCTTCTTAAAAGATAATTCAAGTGAAGCAAATTTTTATTAGGCATCTCCTCAAGCTTCTGCTCTCTTTTTTTTTTTTCACAGTGAGGATTACTGTATACGGATAACTTTGTTAATGATTTTGAACTTCATTATCCTTAACTTATATTTACAAACTTATACATCTTCACTTAATTACTATAACATGAATAGTTTTCAAAAAGACTTTCAATCTTTTTCTTTTTCAAGTTATAATTCTTGATTTCTTAATACTTCTAAAATTCAATTATGTCTACCATGAATACAAAAAATTCTTAATCTTACTCTTCTTTAAGTTAAATAATTCTATGCTTAAAATCAATCAAAGTTATTAAAATTTTTGTTAAGTCTACTAAATTATTTATAATTTCAAAAAAATTAAGTGATCTTAAATAGATTTTTCATTCCTTATGTTATGTTAATATATATATTTTTTAGAGAAAATATTAGCACTTAAGGACAAATAAAATTTAAATTTGCATGTATTTTCCCTTCCCCCAAACTTAAGTTTTGGTATATCATGAAAAATTTTAAAGTATGAGAGAAAGAAATGCATACTTTTAAAAAGAATTTTATAAGCATGTAAAAACAGTCTACGAAGAAAAATTTACTTCAACACATGCTTTTTATGAATATCACTGAAATAATGAAGCATATATAAAAGTAAGCAGGTTCAATTTTTATATCAGTAGCTAAATTAAACAAATATACTAATCACAATAACAGAAATAGAACAACATCAATAACTAACTATTACGAAAATCATCAGTACAGCTAACATCAACAAAACATCAAACAAACATAAACCAATCATACTACTAAGTCTAACACAGAGACAAATAAAACAAGAACATAATCTCGACAATTTAATCATCACTCGCAGTCTCCTCATCATCATCATCATCGACACCAAAGGAAAAATCCTTAGTCTTCTTCGGATCATAAGGTGTGAATCTAGGACAAGTAGGGAACTGAACAGACGGTTCTCCCATTAGGAATCTAACAAGAGCTTCATCATAATCAGCATCATAATTGCTCTTCCTATGGGTAAAATTAGCAAGATGATAAAATTTTGCATCGATCGTATCTATGCGAAAATGAGCTAAATTTAACACATTCTGCTGCTCTGAATACCTCTCATCCATAGTCTCCCAAAAACTAGGTGGTGGTGTAGCAGAAGTAGAAGGTTTATAAGTAGAAGCACTACCTGGAGTAGGTACAGAATTAGAAGGAGCAGTAGATCTCTTCCCGCGAAGACGATCATAAATACCAACTCTCTCCTGCCCGATAGGCTTTGTAGTCTTCGGCTTCTCCTCGAAATATCGGCAATAACTCCATCGCTCACGCATAAAGAATATATCGAAGATGGGAATCCTAATCCCACATAATCGTGCGATTGATTCTACGGAATCATAGATAATGCTTGCCAACATCAATCGACTTCCTTTCTTTGAATGCGGTAGTTCAGGATAGCTCTATCTCTGGTAACTTCACTTAGGTGGTTAGAAGGAAGTAGTCTAGCAGAAATAAAATAGTGTCAGGCCTTTGAAATATCATTCAGCTTAGAAGATTTAAAGTTTACCCGTTTTTTGTTTTGGATCTTCCAAGCTCCAGTGCCGTCAGTCAGATATGCAATGATCATCTCCAAATCTCCTTTAGATGGAGATAGACCAGAATAGTAGCACTCGACAGTAGGTGGTAGGCCGTAGAAAATGTTGATCCGCTCCGGAGTGAATCCCACTCCGACACCTCTAACGAAGACTTCATAGTCTTCCGCATCCATAAAGTTGGCGTAAAATTCTCGTACAATAGGAATAACAGCAACGATAGTGAAATAACAGAATCACTGCCAGTTGTGTGCAACGATCTTGTTCTCCATCATCTCTCCAGGACTGTAAAAACTGTGCTCCGAGATAAATTTCCTCGAAGTTGCAAATTCGTGGTAACGAAAGTGCGCTGATGCAGTAGCGAACTTGCTACGATCAAAATTTTCTCGTTCTTTTCTGTGCTTAGATTTAGGTGTCATCTAAACGTGAAAGAAACTACAAATAAATTAAGGAATCAAATAAACTAAACTCTTTTAAGCTTGAGAAACTTAAAATAAGTTTAAAAATCCATGGAAAATTTTCTAAAAATAAAAATTTTCTCCAAAATTTTGGTTTTTAGCAAAAATAGGAAGATCCATAGTAGAAATCAAAAATAAATGGATTAGAAGGTAAATCTGACCTCAAGATGAAGAAATAGAGTGATTTTAGGCTAAAAAACATGAAGATTTGGCCTCTAGATGGATCTAGGGGGTAGGGTTTTACGAAAAAGAGGAAGGGGATGAAGCTTAGGCATCGGCAAAGGCTAATGACGGTTTAAATCCTGATTTTCGATTAGCAGGCCGAACCGGCGCCTAGGCGCCGACCTCTGGCGTCTAGGCGCCAGACTCGCCTTTCACAAAAACCGTTTTAAAAATTTAATTTTCCACCAAAACTCACAACTTGACTTTCGATTACTCATATAAGAGTATTGCTTCGGTTTCCAACTTCCAAAATATTTTCCAAAAATTTTAAAAATTATAAATTAAATCCACCAGATTAAACACGAGTTTAAGTCGAATTCTTCTAATTCCATTCATAATCTTCGATTTCGAGCTCGATACATTACGAGATAAGTATAATAATAAGATTCGAGTCTTAACAAACAATCAAACAACACAATTTCAAAGCAAATACAACACACATTGAACAATAAAACAAACACACAAACAACACATTTGATTTACCAAATCGATGCAACGACACACTAGATAAAGTCTTGATCTAACCACATTTACTATCTAATCTTCAAATTTGAAATTTCCACTATCGTCGCAATGAAGATTACTCGTCCTACTTGGGAAGAACACTAACGCTCTTGGAAAATCTACAGTCGTTTTCTCGTCGATCCATTTGTTCATCGCATACATCTCCACTTGAGCGTCTTGATAGGCCGCTAGATGATTGAATTGAAGCTTTGCCTGCCATTCCAGATGCTTGATTTGATGATACATCTCATGGAGGCGATCTCCAATACTTTTGAATTCTGCTTCAAACTTATCTAGGCGACTCGAAAGCTTCTCCAAACTAACAGTAATAAAACCATTGAAGAAAGGTTGAGGATCTTAGAACACTTGTCTCTAGCTATTCTCCATGATTTCTTCTCTCCATTTCTTCAAAATCTTCTCTTATCTCCTTAAGAATGAAGTGTAAAGGTCGTATCTATGATTGCTTAGGGATTAGGAACAAAGATGGGGTAGTTTATAGGAGAAAAGTGTGTGAAAATTTGAAAATTTTCGGTTTTTACATGACCCAGTAACTGTGGCGCCTAGGCGCCAAGCGCGCCTAGGCTCCGGACCCATCGATACACAGTCTACTCTGGCGCTTAGGCGCCGTATTTCGGCGCCTAGGCGCAGTATTTCGGCGCCTAGGCGCAGTATTTCGGCGCCTAGGCGCAGTATTTCGGCGCCTAGGCGCCGGATTTCGGTGCCTAGGCGCCGGAACCATATTCGACTCCGTTTCGCCTAACATCAAATTTCAAATTTTTGATCTCGAAAATAGGTAAATTAGAATGGTAAGATCGATATAAACTCGGTAATTAAAACTAACTCAACTTATAAACAATCATAATGAAGGTTAACTTGATCTCCTTTTTACTCACATACAAAATGGAGTGATCCAAAGTCCAAACTTTATATACTTAGAGATAATCTTTAGCTTAAGTCATTAAAGATTTGTTAGGATCCAATTTTCTAAAGTTATATAAAATTTAGTCAAGACCGAGGCATAACCTTACATTAAAAATGTAAAAACACACAAAAATAACTATGGGTTACCTCCACGAAGCGCTTGGTTTAACGTCGTCGGCTGACCTAATTAAGTCTTTAATCAGGTAGACTCAACTCGTAAGCCTCTTTATAAATCATTTTTATGTCTCCCAAATAAGGCATTAGTCTTAATCCGTTAACTTTAAATATTTTTATCGTTTTGGGGTCTTTAATATCCACAGCTCCATAATGGTATACTTTCTTAATTATATATTGTCCCATCCATTTAGATCTTAATTTTCCGGGAAAAAGTCTTAAATGAGTATTAAATAATAATACTTCTTGTCAGGGCTTGAATATTTTTCACGAAATCTTTTTATCATGTAATATCTTCATTTTCTCTTTATAAATCTTTGCATTTTCATATGACTCATTTCTTATTTCATCCATCTCATTTAATTGTAATAATCATTTTTCTCTTGCCTTATTCGAATCAAAATTAAACTCCTTTATCGCCCGATAAGCTTTATGTTCAAGTTCGACGGGTAAGTGACAATGTTTACCATAAACTAACCAGGTAAGGTGACATTCGATTGGTGTCTTATAAGACTGTTACATAAGCCGTAATGCGAATCAAATCTATCGGCCCGATCAGTTCTATTAGGATTAACAGTTTTCTTTAAAATTCTTTTAATTTCTCTGTTTGATACTTCAGCCATTCCACTTGTTCGTGGGTGATAAGCAGTTGCAATTCTATGTTTGATTCCAAATTTTTACAGTAATGTTTGAATTCTTATATTTCTGAAATGACTTCCACCATCTGTGATAATTACCTTAGGCATTCCAAATCTTGAAAAAATCATTTTCTTTAAAAATTTAGAAACACTTTTGGAATCACGATTAGGTAAAGCTACGGCTTGATCCACTTTGAAACATAATCAGTTGCTAATAAAATATAAATCTTTCCGAGATGATGGTACGAATGGTCACATAAAGTCTAATCCCCATATATCAAAAATTTGACTTCCGATATATAGTTTAAAGACATTTCATCTTTCCTATATATATTTCCCATCCTTTGACATCGATCACATGTTTTCACATATTGTCTCACATCTTTGAACAAGGTAGGCCGATAAAATCCACGAATTTAAAATTTTAAATGCGGTTTTATCTACTCCAAAGTGTCCTCCGAATTCGGAATCATGACATTTTTTAATAATAGCAAAAGTTTCTTCAAAAGGTACACATCTTCGAATTACGGAATCTCTTCCCAATTTAAATAAATGAGGATCTTCCCAAATATAAGATTTAGCATCATTTTTAAATTTCTTAATATATTTGTTATTCAATCCATAAGGTAGAATATTGCTAACAAAATAGTTAACTATATCCGCATACCAAGGTGTTTGGCATCCTTGAATAACATATAACTGTTCATCAGGAAATTTCTCATTTATATTTTCTTTAATATTAATATAATTCTTAATTCTAGATAAATGATCAGCAATTTGGTTATCAGTTCCTTTTCTATCCACTATTTGAAAATCAAATTCTTGTAGAAGTAAAGCCCATCTTATCGGTCTAGGTTTAGCATCTTTTCTTGACATTAAATATTTAATAGCGGAATGATCAGTATGAACTATGCATTTGGTACCAAGAAGATAAGGTCTAAATTTATCAAATGAATAGACTATAGCTAAAAGCTCTTTCTCAGTAGTAGTGTAATTTCTTTGAGTTTCAGTAAGAGTTTTACTAGAATAATATATAACTTTAAAAATTTTCTCATATTTTTGTCCCAATACAGCTCCAATTGCAAAATCACTTGCATCGCACGTTAATTCAAAAGGTTTATTCCAATTTGGTGCAATAATAATAGGTGCAGTTATTAATTTTTCTTTTAAAATATTAAAAGCATTAACACAGTCTTCATTAAATTTAAATTTAGCTTCTTTTTCTAATAAATGACAAAGAGGTTTAGCAATTTCAGAAAAATCCTTTATATATCTTCTATAAAATCCGGCATGTCCCAGAAAACTTCTCACATCGATAATGACGGTAGGTGGTTGCGGTTCGGCAATAATTTTCACTTTTGCTTGATCAACTTCCATCCCTTTTTGTGAAATTTTGTGACCAGAGTGCAATGCCTTCAGTGACCATAAATTGACATTTTTCCCAGTTAAGAGCTAAGTTTGTTTCTTCACATCTTTTCAGAACTTTGGAAATATTTTCCAAACAAGATTCAAAAGAAGTTCCAAAAACTGAAAAATCATCCATAAATATTTCAATTCTTTTGTTAATCAAATCACAAAATATTGAAATCATACATCTTTGAAAAGTTGCAGGTGCATTACATAAACCGAAAGGCATTCTTCTAAACGCAAATGTTTCATAAGGACTTGTAAATGTTGTTTTCTCTTGGTCCTCAGGAGCGACAGGTAATTGATGATAACTAGAATATCCATCCAGAAAATAGAAATATGAGTGTCCAGCTAATTTATCAAGCATTTGATCCAAGAAAGGTAAAGGAAAATGATCCTTTCTAGTGGCGTTATTTAATTTTCGACAATCAATGCAAATTTGTCATCCAGTAACTTGTCTTGTAGGAATTAGTTCATTTTTATCATTGATGATGATCGATTACTCCTCCTTTCTTCGGAACACAATGAATAGGACTCACCCATTGACTATCCGAAATAGGATAAATAATTTCAGCATCTAACCATTTTAAAATTTCTTTTTTAACAATCTCTTTCATGATAGGATTTAATCTTCTTTGAGGTTCAATAGTAGGTTTAAAATCTTCTTCCATTAAAATCCTATGCATACAGATGGAAGGGCTTATTCCTCTTATATCAGCAATAGTTTAACCAAAAGCTTTCTTATAATTCTTTAACACTCCTATTAATTTTTCTTCTTGATCTAAGCATAGTTTAGAAGAAATAATAATAGGTAAAGTTAATGAATTTCCATGAAAATCATACTTTAAATGTGTAGGTAACATTTTTAATTCCAGTTCAAGGGCTTTTTTAATTGAGGGTAAAAGTATATCATTTTGAGTTATGTCCAAAATTTCTCAGTTATCTTTAATATAATGAGTTTCTTTAAATAATTCTTCTTCTTTTAGTTCTTCATTTTTGTCGGTTAATAATTCAATTTTTTCTTCGAAATGACATTACTTTTTCTTGATAATGTTTTTCAATTATATAATCAATAATATCCATTCGATAACATTTTTCTTTGTCAGGGTACTTCATTAATTTAAGGACATTGAATTTAATCTCTTGATCATTAACTCTCATAGTTAATTCTCCTTTTTTCACATCAATCATAGCTCATCCGATAGCTATAAAAGGTCTCCCTAAAATAATAGGTATTTCTTTATCTTCTTCCATATCAAGTACAATGAAATCCACAGGGAAAATAAATTTATCCACTTTAACAAGAACATCCTCTATAACTCCTTTAGGGCAAGTGATAGATCTATCGACTAGCGAAGGGTTACGGTGGTGGGAGAAATCTCTCATAAATTCGACCTTCGAAAAATAGAAAATGACATGAGATTAATACTTGCTCCTAAATCACATAAAGCATTTCCACAAAATTTTTTGCTAATAGCACAAGGTATAGTGAAACTTTCAGGATCTTTAAGTTTCTGAGGTAATTTCTTTTGAATTATTGCATTACATTCTTCACTTAATGCAACAGTTTCAAAAGCTTCAAATTTTCATTTCTTACTTAAAATTTCCTTCATAAATTTTGCATAAGTTGGCATACGTTCCAAAGCTTCGACAAAAGGTATGTTAATGGTAAGTTTCTTAAAAATTTCGAAGAACTTAGAAAATTGTTCATCGAAGCTTCGTTGTTTTAGTCTTTGAGGAAAAGGTGGTGGTGGTTTTCAACTTCCACATTAATAGGAATAACGGTCGATCTCTCTAGGAGTAGGAGTTTCTTTAGGTTTTCGATCTCCTCGACCTCGATCTCATTTTCAATTTCATTACGAATTCTTTCTTTTAATTCCTTTCCACTTCTAAGTTGTACGGCTTTAGCATGTTCATGTTCTTTTCCGGTTTTTCGAGTTGATTTCAACATTACTAGGAAGTGTTCACTGGAGGTACGTAATTAATTAAATTAGCAATTTGTCCCATTTGATTCTCGATATTACGAATAGCGGTGTTTTGATTTTGTAATTGATTACTCGGTTGTAAAATTAATTCTTCATAGATAACTTTTTCGTTGATTATTAAATCCGGGAGGTTTATAGTTTGAATTTACTTGATTGTTCCAATTTCCGATTGGATGAGATTGATTATTACCCCATTGTTGCTGTGAATTATTCCAGTTAAAATTAGGGTGATTTTTCCATCCAGGATTATAATAATTTGAATAAGGGTTATTTTTACTACAATAGCTTGTAAAGTTTTAATAGTTTGAGAATCTTCAATAGTAGCAGAGTTGTTATGTGATACATTGATAGCAAAATTATCTAATTTCTTAGATATTACAGTTACTTGTGAAGCTAAGATAGAAAAGGCTTTGTTATCATGAATACTTGCCATTCTTTTAGGATTAACCTTTTCAGAAGGCCATTGAAAATTATTGTTAGTCATTTCTTCAATTAAATTATAAGCTTCTTCAAATGATTTAGCCATTAAAGAACCTCTAGCTGCAGCATCAAGAATTGATTTCAGTGATCCAATAAGTCTATTATAAAATGTTTGAATAATTAACCAATCAGGTAAAGCATGATGAGGACACTTTCTTAATAGTTCTTTAAATCTTTCCAAAGTTTCATAAATTGTCTTCCCTTCAAATTGACTAAACGAAGTAATATCATTTCTTAATTTAGCAATTTTAGAAGGAGGAAAATATTTAGCAAGGAATTTTTGTGCCATTTCAACCCATGTTTTAATAGAACACATTGCTTAATGAGTTCGACCGCATCTTTGCTTTATCTCTTAAAGAGAATGGAAATAGTCTAAGTCTAACAACATCATCAGAAATATTGTTATATTTAAAGGTAGCACAAAGTTCTAAAAACCTAGCAAGGTGTAAATTTGGATCCTCATTTGGTGTTCCCCCAAATTAATTATTTTGAACCATTTGAATAATAGACGGTTTAAGCTCAAAATAATTAGCATCTACAACAGGTATTTGAATACTAATATGAAGTTCATCAGCTGTAGGGTTAGCATAATCTCTTAATGGTTTGTAAACATTTTGTACATTAATTTCAATTGGATTCTGTAAATTGTTATGTAAATTAGCCGTCTCTTGATATTTTTGAATTTATTTTCCTTTTTTAATTCTTCTTACAGTTCTTTCTAATTCAGAGTCTAAAGGTAATAATCTTTCAGATCCAAAACTACGTATAAAAGCAAATAAAAAGTAAAATAGAATAGCAAGAAACAAAATCTCTTCTTTTTTTTTTAATTTTTGATTTTATAAATGTTTTTGTATTTTATATTTTTGTATTTTGACAATAAAAGAAATAAATAAAATAAACAAATATTTAAAATCTAAAAATTTGCCTCCCCTGTAACAGCGCCAAAAACTTGACCCAACCGCAAATAACGCAGTAATTTATGCTTCCAAAAATATGTTATAAACAATACTTTGACCCAAATAATAATAGCGGCTAGTGTATATAAAAATAATTTTATGAAAAATATTTTACACACTTAGAAGTACTACGCAAGTATACGTATCGTTTCAAGTAATATAGGGCTTTAAATAAAGACCCCGATATCGATCCACGAGGAGGTTTATAGATTTTTAAATATTTTAATTTTATTTTTATGTATTTCTTTTAAAGTTACAAATTTAATATTTAATTTACTAAATTCAAAAATAAAGCAGTACTAAAATAATGAGTGATGTAAATAATAATAAGCAAACAACTTTCTTCCTTCCAATTAATCCAAGACTTTTTAGATAATGTAATATTCGTGGAGAATATAAATTTATGGTATTGTGCCAAATAGAAGCATTCATATTCTTTACCTTCGCTTGATAGTATAAAGAACATTGGCTAATGCTATAGATCGAGTACGGATGTATTGCTTAGTAGAATGGGTTAATGCTAAGCTCACACTACTTAGATGTCTAAGGGTGGCTATGATTGGCCACTACTAGTGACCCGTTCCCTTTCAATAAACCAAATTAAAAGAATTTAGTCTGTCATTCTAAAAACTTATTAATTCTACGTCCATTGAATAATATTTTCCTATTTATTTGTGCTTCACCTTGAATAACCCGCACAAAGCCATCGACTACCCAAGGATTCATGTGATATTTACTAGTTAAGAATTCATCTCCTTCTAGGTCTCAAAATTCTTCAACAGATTTTAACAACTTAAATGGCTAATTTAAATAGTAAATTAAGATCCGGTATTAATATCATCACAATATTTAAACATATTTAGTTTTTAATTCTCCAACGAATTTTATATTATCTTATTTATCTTTTCATAATTGAAAGGAGAAAGTAAAGTAACTACTCAGAACACATTGAATTTAAATAACAAAACATATAAATAAAACTTTGAATTAAATTACAAACACTTATCTCAAGTGTTTCTCCAACTGAACCTCTGATTCCTACTGACTCCAAAGTGAAATAGACTTCAAAAGCACCAACTCTTCCAAACTCTCAATACAAACTCTAAAAAAATAAACTCACTAATTTATGAAGGAAAGTAAACTAAAAGTGTGTCCCTATATTTAAAATTATCTCTCTAATTGGGGGCCTCTTTTTCTGTAGAAATGGCCTCCTATTTATAGGCTTCAAGGGTTGCACTAATGCATCTCTTCAAAATGTGTCCAAGTTCGATGAATCTTCAGAAGCTGTGTCGGGCGCCTGGCGCCGGCATCGCGCGCTAGGTGCCAGACTTCGGGTCCAGTTCTTCGCACCTCTTCACTTTGGATCGCACATCTTTGCGATCCAAACCATTTCCAAGCATCTAGATATAATGTATTACATGTCCTATAATCCAGGAATAACTGCCAATCTTCTAGAAGGTCCAATAACCCCTCTAACCATCAAAATAACTGCCCAAAGTAGTTACAAAATCGTAACTGTTTTGGTATCGAGCTGGCGCTTAGGCGCCGGATTCTGGCGCCTAGGCGCCAGACCCATTATTTTGGCAATTTTACATTTTGGCTCCATTTTTGCTCCTTTTTGCTCCTTTTTGCTCCTTTTTCATCTTTTTTTCTTTTTGAACATTTTTACATCACCTGCATCCAAAAACATAAAAAAATACCTTTCATTAAAGCATAATATCCTTAAAATTTTAAAAAATCAAGGCATAAAAATATGTATTTTTTTCATGGATCAAGAGAAATATAGTTTCCCCAAAGAGGGATCACCTAAATCCTCACTAAAGGTCGATATAATCATGCAGACGTATTGCTGGACCGGACTGCTCTATGCATCTGACACTTTTGATGCCTCTTCTGATGGTCTAATTTTTTTGAACACGTCATAATGATATGTTCAAATCCCCACGAAGCATTGGCAGAACCATTATTCCCAACGCGAGTCTTCCCGTGGGTACGTTTCGAGATCACTTCTTCAGTGATCCCTTCATCTTGGTTGATCTTACTCACCATGTCAAGTTGCATGTTGCATTAATCTGAGTTCCATGCTAGCTCGATTAGTCCATGATTAAGTCGGGTATTCTCATACCCGCAAATTCCTCAGCGAGAGTCATATCACTAGTGCTCATGAGACACCCTGAAGGTTAGATCATTCTAGGTCATATAATTTCGTTATTTTTTCTTGACTAACTTGGTTGGTTTTATCCACCACATCGAGTGCCATGTTGTATCCGCCTAACGGCTGATCCATGGATCCCCAGCAAAAAGTTGCTTCACTAGTGCTCGTAGAAGCACTCTTTTTCTTAGACCATCCTAATCATGTAGCCATGTCTTTGTCTCGATCGCTTTGGTTGGTTCTGACTGATTACCACTTTGAGAAACATGTCGTATCGACTTTACCACATATCGATGTTTTATCGGGACACTTCGATGTCTGACTATATTCCAAGCATGTTACTTCAGGACATTCAGCCATATGCTTACTCGCTTGATGCAGGGACATGTTACATATCTCTTGTTCCATTATACATGCATAGGCAGATTATCTACGTCCTGTCCTATTTGATATTCGACTTGGCTGATTCTATTCACCATTTCAGGTTGCATGTTGTACTAATCTAAGTTCCATGCTAGCTCGATTAGTCCATGCTTAAGCCGGTTATTCTCACACCCGTGGAACTCTCCAACAAGAGTTACCCCACTCAAGTCCGTAATGTACTATGAGGTTGGATCGCTTTGTTCATCTGACCCCCTTTGACACCGTGTTTGACTTGGTTGATTTTCATCACCTCATCAAGGGACATGATGCATTCGTTAGGACTACTTCAGATGGTTAACCGGTTCGTGTCTAATCGAGATATTTTGATATCCAAAGATACCATGACATCGCGTATGGTGAGGACGGCTTTGCTCGGATTCACTGACCCGTCTTGGATTGCTAGACATCTTTGCTCAGCTAGCGCTATACAGCTCTCGAACCATACGACATTCTAGTTAGTTTTTTATGAAGTGTCTCATCTCATGACGATCTTTTGGCTCCATAGCCATACTTTGATGTTACTCGAGCCATATGGCTTTCTAGTCAGCTCTACTATGATAACATGCATATTTGACTTTATTGCCACCTACCATGACGTTGCGTATGGTATATACCTCTTTGCTCGGCCTTACCGACCCATCTTAGATTTCTAGACTGCTCTGCTCTGCTAGCGTTTGATGCCTCTCTAACCATATGAAATTCTAGTCAGTTCTTTCATAAGAGCGTTGTTGACTCCATAGTCATACACTTAGATGTTACTCGAGCCATACGACGTTATAGTTGGCTCTGTTATGAGAACAACTTTTCTTTGGACATCTCTGGCTTTATTGCCATTTACCATGATGTCGTGTATGGTAAATACCACTTTGCTTGGCCTCACCGACATGTCTTGAGTTGCTGGGCTGCTTTTCCCAGCTAGCGATTGACGCATCTCAAACCATACGACGTTCTAGTCGGTTCTTTCATGAGAGTGTTGTTGGTTTTATAGCCGTATACTATGATGTGCCTCCAGCGATACAACGTTCTAGTTGGTTCTAGTACGAAGACATATTGTCTATTGACATTTCTAGCTCTATAGCCACATAATATGATGCTTCTAGGACCACACAACGATCTAGTTAATCATTTTACGAGATCATCACGTCATTCGACAGTTTTAGCTTTATTGTTGAGCTTCTTAGCCAACCTACCTACCTCGCAACGAGAGATGTAAGGCCCGATGACAGTCCTCATACATAGTGTAGGTGTTCAAGGTTCTAACACCTTGGTTGCTTCAGGGTCACGCCTCTAGAGCTCTGAACCTGCTGTCCAGAGAGGATATAATTCTCAAGTGCAATTTCTCATGGACGACAACTCTAAATTTGGTTTCTCAGTCATCTAACCTTGGTGCTTCTAGGACCACACAGTGTTCTGGTCGGTCCTTTCATGAGAGTATTTCGTTGCTTGACGTCATAGCTTTGTTGCTCAGCTTCCTAGCTAGCCTTCGCTACCTCTAAGGTGATGAAGTAAAACTTTTAGTATTCATCAAAGATGTAGTGCATGTGTTGACGCACGCACCTCTATCAGTTCGCAGGAGGGATCAAAGTCTCTTGGCTCTCCTTCCTAATTGATCAATGTGGACTAGTACTCAGAGGGGTAGTGAAGTCCATTGTCATTCTGCTCTCGATTTAGCAAACATGTTACCGCTTAGTGAGTGATGTGAGGCTCCATGATATTCCTCATTAAAGTGATAGGCGAATTTCTAGCCAACATTCCTTCTTCTCATGAGCGACTGAAATCCATACGACAGTCCTCATTGATGGAGCGCGGGTGTTGAGGGACGTAACTCGATCAGTTCGCAAGAGGGATCAGAGTCTCTTGGCTCTCCTTCCTAACTGATTAATGTGGACTAGTCCTCAAAGGCAAATTGAAAACCGCTGGCATTCTTCTCTTGATCTAGTCAGTCTGGTAACACTTAATGAGCGATGTGAGGCCCCATGGCATTCCTTATTAAAGGATAAGCGACTTTCTAGCCAACATTCCTTCCTCTCATGAGTGACGTAAAATTTATATGACAATCCTCATTGATGGAGCGTGGTTGTTGAGGTACGCACCTCGATCACTTCGTAGGAAGGATTGGAGTCCCTTGGATCTCCTTTCTAACTGATCGACACAGACTAGTCCTTAGATGTGAACTTTACGGCATTCCTTCTCGATCTAGTCAACTTGTTACCACTTAGTGAGCGATATAAGTGCCCATGGAATTCCTCATTAAAGTAGCAGGAGACTCTCTAGCCAACCTGCCTTCCGCTCATGTGCAACATGAAGCCCGACGGTCCTCATCGATGATGTGCAGGCATTTGAGGCTTTAACCCTTCATTGTTATGTGGGTATGTCTCTCTGACTCTTGAACCACCGAGTTGAGTCATGCCTTTATGACCTCTGAACTCACCTCTAGGCCACGCCTCTATAGTCTCTGAACATGTTTTTCTGGTTATGCCTCTACGACCCCTGAACTACATTGTTGAGTCATGACTCTATGGCCCCTGAACTCATTTGTAGGTCATGCCACTATGACCCCTGAACCTACCGGGCGTGGCCATGCCTCTACGGCCTCTAAATCACTTTTCTGAGTCATTCCTCTACGACCTTTGAACTCATTCGTAGGTCATGCCTCTACGGCCACTGAACCTACCGAGCATGGTCATGCCTTTACAGCCTCTGAACAACTTTTCTGGGTCATGCCTCTATGGACTTTGAATCCATTGTCGGGTGGATATAAGTCCCGTGTACATTCCTCCCCATCCCTCTAGAATTGGACATGGCTCTTGCAGCTTTTCCTTCCTTGGGTAATTGGCTCTTTTTGGTCGCTTAGGTTGAGTAGCCTCATCACTGACCTCGGCTTGATAAAAAATTGAGCAGCTTCCAAAAAGTGCACTGTGACTCAATGGCGCAGCACACTTGTTGGGGGTTCTTTGTTAGCATCAATTTTTTATGTCGAAAGTGTAAGATGCCCGCTCGAGCGCTATGGAACCTTGCTTGATGCATGTGTTGACTCTCATAAAACGAGACATCCATTTCAGACATTTTAGCGTGTGTCGAGGAGCACGTTTCTCAGGTGATTCTGCTAGGCTTTGGCATTCGCTTAGGCGAAGGCTGGTCGGCATTTTGCACCTTAGTTGGCTTAGGTTGGACCAACATGTGTTATTTGCAGTGTCGCGTGGGAAAATTAGCTCAAATTGTCCTTTCCACTAGCGAGCCTATATGGATGGCCCTGAACAACGAAACAGACCATGCGAGTGTGTTCAGGATGTCAATATTATCTAGGGCGGACGTCCATTTCGCTACGGCTTCACGGGCAGGATAAAAATATGCAAATTATTGTATTTGGCCCGATCAACAGAAAGTCTCCCGAATGACTCCGGATAGTGAACAAACAACGTGATTGTGCCCGGAACGCCGATATTACCTAGGGAGGGCGTCTATGTCGCTACTGTTTTGCGTATGAGCTAAAAATATGTAAATTATCATTTTGGACCTGTTTGCTAAAAAGTGGAACGAATGACTGAACGACGATACGGACCGCATGAGCGTGTCCGGAACATCGATTGTACCTAGGAGAGGTGTTCATTTTGTTGTGAGGACATGTCCGGACGAAAATACACGAATAATAATAATATTATTATTATTATTATCATTATTATGATAATAATATAAAAAAATAATAATAAAATATCCTCCCACGCCTACTCCCACGCTTATTGTGAGGGAAATAAAAAAATTTAGATTGCGCTTCTCTCTCTTATCTATGATATCCCCTGCATCTAATATATATATATATATATATATATATATATATATATATATATATATATATATATATATATATATATATATATAATAAAAAAACAAAAAAAGGAATCCTGTCCAATTAAATGAAATCACAAATCCTGTCCTATTAAATGAAATCACACAAGCAGTTGGCAAAAAAAAAAGGGGGGCTTATCCTCCCTCTCTCTCTCTCTCTCTTATCTATCATATGCATGCAACTATTAATAAATATATATATATATATATGTATGTATATATATATATATATATATATGTATGTATATATATATATATATATATATGTATGTATATATATATATATATATATGTATGTATGTATATATATATGTATGTATGTATATGTATGTATGTATATAATAAAAAAAATAATAAAAAGTATTCGCTCTCTCCCCAGGATAAGAGCACGCCAATGTTGATCCGATTTTTATCGAGCCCCACCTTCGCCTCGTGCTTCATTTCGCGAAAGGGAGGAGCTCTCAGCTGGTACTCACAAAGCCTACTCGCCGGTCCTCCTTGCCGCCGAAGCTCGCCGCCGAGGAGCCTCCGGTCAAGCTCGCCAAAGGCACCTCCCTCTCCTGCGCGATATATATATATATATATATATATTCATTTGCCAACCCCTGCTCCCCGGACCTCCTCCTCGCCGGTGTCTCCTTCATTACCGGCGCACTTCTTGGTCGCTGGCGCTCTTATCCTCGCCGAGACTTGCACGTCGGAATCTTCTTGCGTGAAGGCTGTCCGCCATCCTCACGCCTTCCTATTTTGTTCGCCTCGGTCGGCCGCACTCCAGCCTCTCCTCCTACCTCTTCGCCGGCGTCGCACTTACGCCTAAGTAAATCAACAAAGAATACGTCGGATTTTAGGCTCTCCTCCGCATTTTCTTTGCCCCAGTGCATGTCGCTGCTGAGCTATCTTCTCCACCTTGTCATCTTACCATCCTGGTGGCTGGATATTTTGCTGAAGCACCTAAACGTCGCCAAATAGCAAGCAGCGTCGCTGACTGGGAAGTGCAAGGGCCTTCCACCTTGCGGGAAAGGTCCCCACCATCGTTTCTTCTCACCGGTAACCTCGTGGGTTCCCCTCTTTCGCCGGTGTCGAGAAACCACCTCTTGAAGGTATACATGACGGTCTCATTTTCATATGATTCCATATTTATTTGCAAATACTTTGCATACCTCACTAGTTCCTTGGCTCTTTCTCTGACCAGCCGCCCCGACCCACCAAGCATCTCACTTTGGTTCTACCGGTCACCACGGCTCGGTTGACCGATCACTTGCATGTTTGTATGATTCTGCATTTTATTGCATGTTTGTTTGCATATGCACTTTGTCTCGGCCGGCTGGCCTGCCCCGGCCAGCATGTCACTTTGCCTCGATCGGCCGCCCTGGCCCGGTCGACCGATCACTTTAGTTCGACAACCGCTATGGCCCGGTCGACCCACCGCTTGCATGTTGCATCTTTTAGGTGTTAGCTTGCATAATCATTATCATTCACTTGTGTTGCACCTCTTTGAGCCCCTGTCTCCATGGCACGCCTGCCCTCTTTGGGCCTCTGCTGCCACGGCATGCCCATTCCTTTTGGTCAATGCCGCCCCGACACACCTTCTTTTGGCCACTGCCTCCACGGCACGCCGATCTCCGGGTCACTGCCATCTCAACACACCTTCAGGCCACTGTCTCCATGACATGCCTATCTTCGGGTCACTCCCTCCACGGTACACCCATTTTCTTGGGCCCTTGTCTCCACGACATGCCCATCCTTGTTTTATTTGAGAGACTTTTTTTGGGGTTGGTGGGAGCTGACAGAACTAGTATTTTATTCTCTAAAATTAAGATTCTGATGGTTTGAAAGATGCAAAGAAACCAGCAGCAAATAGTGTCTTTAATGTTTGTCGTTTGTTTCATGAATTGTGGTATTCTGGTTGAACGTTGGGTCGATTTTTTAACATTATATGGTGAAGAAATAATAACCACTATGTATAAATGTTTTTTTCAAGGATATATATTTTTCTTAACTGACCATGGTTCAAAATCATATGATTTATGAATGTATTCTTAAGAAAAATTTTTTTCTAGGATATATATTTTTCTTATGATGATTATATAAGATATAATTATAATCAAGTACAACTTATGTTGTGAGGTTTATCTTTATGTGCCCCACAGTACACCCATTTAAAGAAATATCTTTGCATGTTATTTTCTTGCCCATCCTTCGAGTCACCACCTCCACGACACAGCTATTTTCTCAGGCCCCTATCTCCACAACACGCCTATTCTCTAGGTCACTACCTCCACGGCAAAACCATTTTCTCTGGCCCCTGTCTTCATGACACGCCCATTCTTCGGGTTACTGCCGCTATGACACACCCATTTGTTTGTGCCTTTGCCTCTACGACACGCTCATCTCCGGGTCACTGCCACTACAACACACCCATTTGTTCCAGCCTTGTCTCCACGGCATGCTCACCTCCAGGACATTGCCGCTACGACACACCCATTTGTTCAGGTCGCTGCCTCCATGGTATGCACATCTATTCTTGAGTCACTACCCCACAATACACTCATCACTTCTGTCACAAGTATGTCTGCACTTGCATTTGCATGTTTGCATGGGTAGTGAGCCAAGCTCGTTAAGAGAGTGATCCCATGTCGGTCGTGATACTTTAATAAGCATTGCTTGCTGGGTTGATCCCGGTGAGCAATGCGAGTTATGTCATTGGGATTGGCATGAGTATGATTGTGCTAAGGATCCACTGGATCTAACCTGTGCCACCCCTCTTTGTGAGACCTTTTAAATCCTTCAGATATTTAGGACGGGGCTGGCTTGACGACCCTGTCAGAGTCATACTATACCCAGACATAACCCACCTAGATAGGGTGTAAGTCATTTTGTTTGAGTGTTTCCAGCTTTGTAGCTGAACCTCCCTTTCTTTTCTTTCCAGAGACATCCTTGCCACTTTGGCAGGTGTATGTCCCACCTATCGGAGCTCCAGCTTATAATCATAAGATAAAGTTTTCTTTCCTTGATCTTAGGGCTACTGAGTTTCCTTGTGGTTGACGCAAGTCATGGATTGCTGACTGGGAATCTCAGTACGTGTTGGGTCGACTAACTTCATAACTAGGTAGAATTAGGGCCTTACTGGCTTGAGATGATGGGTTTGTGGTACTCTTACCCCTTTAGGATTACTCTTTCCTTTCTTTGACTACCCCTGTTGAGCTTTTTTGCACCTTTGATTTCGTTGATATCATTTTGACGACCTGATGCCAATGAGATGCCACCCGTTTGGGATACAATAATTTGTCCTTTAACCTTATGGCCCGAACGTGCTTTGAAGTTTTGGGATACCCCGCCAAGATGATTTTGGTTATTCTGTGGGCTCCGTATGTTGATGAGCCGCTACCCATTTGGGATGTGAGAGATTAACTCTCTGCCCGATGGCTAAGTGAGAGCTTTAAAGCATCGAGAATTTCCCACACAAAATAATCTTTCTTTGATAGCCTATACCCCAGGTCCATGATAATATGAAGCAGAACTTCTTTTATTGAAAGTACTCTTGGGTATTCCCTTAGATGTAATTTACCAGTAGGAATACATTACTCTGGGAGTGCTCTTGACCGCAGAATAATACATACACTTGACTCTCTAGTTATGGGTAGTCTACATGGATGCTTCTTTTGCGGATATTTGTTCAAGGTGCCTCCATCTGATCTTGCTTGGACGGACATGCTTGGCCTATCCTTGTGGGTTTACCGGACGTAGGCTCTCCAAGTTTTGTGTTTTCTCTTATTTGTCATTTTGTCGTATGTCCTTTCTTATTTGGTTCCTCTCCTCCTTGAACCACTAATCTGATTCAAGAGGGAGACTTATTTGGCTAAGACAAGTATACGATGATCGACAGGCTGGCGACTCATTCAAAAATAAAAGAAAGAAAAACGAACAAAAATAGAGGATTTCATGGATCGATAGGAGGCTTTAGTGGAGAGATTTACATCTTTCTTTTAGAGAAAAAATGTTAATTATTATGTTTGTCATTATCTTATAATTGTTGTAAATACTTTCTAGTGGATTTGCTTTGATTGAACAAAATTTTCTGTTGTGTTTTATCCATACTTTGTGAGTAGTTTTATTTACTCTTTTCTTTTGATATGAAGTAGTGGCATTAATAGATAAATTTATTGAGATAGAATAATTTTTATTTCAATGTGATGAGTAATATCTCTTTTGCTTCATTGATATAACTTAAGTGGCAATATGTTATGTTAAAATCCGTTGTAAGTGAAACAATGACTCGGGAGAGCAGTGATCTTGCAACTTGAGTGCACTCACATTGATCAGTTGGCTATGGTGAAGTAGTTTAGGCAGCAACGTAACTTTTATGGAAATATAATTCATGATTTGTTTCTATTAGGAGCTTCTAGGTGACAGATAGTTGCATAAAACTAATAGAATACTAAGCATACATATACACTCGGATGATGGTAGGTGGACATATTTTCCTTTTTAGCATTACATAATTCTATCAATTCTTTTACTACTTATGTCATCATCTTCATTATACTTTTATTTTACAAGGAAATGGATGCATGCTTAGGAGTTTAGATTTTCTTAGAAATCCTCTTATATTATAAATGTGATCGTATTTTCACCGGTTCTTAATTTACTTTGCAAACTGTCTATCTGTAATGTTAAAATCTGTTGTGAAACATAATGACCCAGAAGGGCTATGATTTCACTCAACTAGTGAATAACACAATAGCCTTTAGGATGAGGCAACTTATTCTACTGGTTGGTGCAAATAAATAGAGAGATAAGTTTGGATGGTTGTAGAATTGGTATTTCTAGGGTGACATGCTAGATCCGTTACCAATTTGGTCTAGAGTTGGAACTTGCGTCTCTGGTTAGTCCTATAGAGAGGTACAGAGGGTAATCTAGATATCAGAGACTAGAATCTATTTAGCATAGCCATACAATCAGGAACTTATTTTAGATTAGCTAATATTCTTTATGCACTCAGAAGACGGTAAATAATAGGTATACTTCTATTTGTCACTAGCAATATTATATTTTAAGCATTTCATTCCTACACATTATCTAGGACGCTGAATAAGAATGATAGTTTTTACATGTCAAATTCTCAAAACCAATTCTCTAGTTAGGTTTATCTTTAGATTTGGGTTTGTATTTAGGAGTAGTTGATAGAAAAACTCTTTAATCAGCATTCCAAACTATGACCTGATAGTAGTAGACTAGAATTAGCTTAAGAAATTCTTACCTCGCTTCTTAGTGGGATCGATATTCTAGTCTTAAAAGAAAACTCTATACTATTTGAAACAATACGTGCACTTGCATGGTATCCCTAGTGTGAACTATAAATTAAATTATAAACTCAACATCACCTTTATTTTACATACTAGCCGCCATAAATAAACTGGGTCAAGTTTTTTTTTTGTCATGAAGTTAAATATCTGCATAATAGCGGGCCAGATCAAGTATTTGGTTTCATCACTGGAGATTGAAATTGAAGTAATTACATATATATTTATTTGCACATTCTAAGGGGAATCAAGTTTTTGGCGTCGTTGCCGGGGAAGCAACGGTATTTATGAGAATTTTAGTTAAACCTAGAAGACTAAGATTTAAAAATTATAGTATTATTATCTAGTGGGTTTAGTTATAGAGAATCTATTTAATATATATATATATATATATATATATATATATATATATATATATATATATATATATATATATGTATACATATATATACATGCATAATAGTATATATATGATAGATGGAGGCTGAGGAGGGAAGTGCTCTGCTAGGGTTGGCTGGATGTTGATGGCGGCTGTGTCACTGGCCGGTGTTGGTAGGTTCCCTGTCCCCCTGTTCTACTTGGTCCTGAGTTCTGGTTGGTGTTGGGCTGGCTGCTTCCAGTTCTCACCTTTGTTTTTGGTCTTCCCGGGCTTTCTTGAATTCAATTTTCAAAGTCATTCTTGTTCATTGATCTTGAGTTGAGGTTTGGTGCCTTACTTGGAAGTTCTTCCTCTCCTGGATATTGTTTTTGTTTTGTTGGTCTTGCACAGGTGTGTTTCTCGCCTTTGGTTGGACTGGTTTTCCTGAATCTGTTTGTGGATTCTTGTGGTGTGGGCTGGGGTGTGTTCTGTGATGGCTAACCCCTCTTCCGGACTTTTCCCCATTGATAGCCACACTAACACCATGTGGGCTAAAGCTACCTATGCTTGGGGTTGTGGGAAAAGGACGGGTTCCACATAAGTCCTTTGACCATTTGGTTTTCCTCGGGAATTGCATGATACTGCTGCGAGGTAAAGGTAAAAGCCCCTTCATCCGGCTCGTGGGTTCTAAGGATGGCTTACCTGCAGTTTTATTCTCCAAACGGGATATGCGATGCCTTAATGAAGCTTGTGAAATTTTGTACGATTGGGAAATTCCAATTGGGGCACCCCAAAATGGAATATGTGAGGAAGTACTTTGATGAGCTCGGTCTTGTTGGCGAGTTGGAAGCTGGGCTTACTAGATGGGAGACACCTGTCGATTAGACTTTCAAATGAGGAAGATTATGCACGAATCTTTGGGCGACAATCCATACTAATTCTTGGAACCTATATGAAGATCTTAAAATGGACACCGGATTTCGACCCTTCTAAAGAGCCACCTATCATCCACTATGTGGTTCAAATTTCCGGACTTACCCATCCAATTGTTTAACCAAAATGCCATGTTCAATATCGACGAAGCATTGGGCACTCCACTCAAAGCCGATACTCACACTTTTGATATGGCAAGACCAGCGACGAGCAAGAGTGCGGTAGAAAGAGACATTACTTTACCGATATCCGGAAGATTTGGATTAGAGCCGATGAAGAGGCTCGGAAGAGGGATTTTGGCGAGGATGTTGAAGTGGAGTTCAAACCACATTACTGCAAACATTGCGGAATGTTTGGCCATTTACTAGATCGATGTTACGGACTACACCCCCTCGAAGAAGAAGGTGGGCATGGCAAGAGGGCGAAATGATGCACGACATATCTATTTCCCCTCCGAGGTTTCAATGGATAACATTCATCGGGAACTAACCCCTAGGAATGTTAACCCATTCGGGAGATCATGTGGGCGACGATTTGAGGGCCGAGGTACGGAGAAGGCTCGGACGAAATCGGCGGTGAACAAGTAATTGAACCTGCGAGGTGCCCGGCCCCATGGATCCTTTAATTTCATTCCCGGCTCACGAGAATATAGTGGAAAATATCACAAGCCATATCGAGGAGGTAGAGGAAGAGTTAAATAGTGCACAGCGGTACATAAAAACGAGTAAAAGAAAGAAAAGCAAAACAGATTTGCAAGGATTGCGGGACCTCGAAGCCACGGAGACCCTCCAGACAGCCCTCAAGCACCTCCCCCTAGAACTAGGGGAAAAGGAAAAACCATTTCTCAATGATAAATTTCATGTGTTGGAACATCAGGGGGGCTGCTCACCCTTCCTCTCTGAATAGAATTAAACAGTTGGTCAAATTACACAAACTTTGGTGTTTTGTACTCCTGGAGCCTATGGTTCCTATAAACAAGAATAAAATTACTAAGTCTTTTCCAAACTTTACCTTTTTCTCTAATCTCAGTAATAAGATCTGGATTTTTGCAAGAAATGAATTACAATGGTCCATTATTATTGATAACCCCCGGTTTATACACCTTGATTTTCTATTGGGGAACAGTTAGGATTTGCTACCTTTATTTATGCTAGTTGCTCCCATGCCCACTAACAGTGCTGCGTGGTCCGAGCTAATCTCCTTGCTAATACCATGAACAAGTTACGGATGGTTGGTGGAGATTTTAACTCGTCTCTCTTCCTCAGTCGAAAAGAAAGGTGGTTCTCCCCCCCTCACCTCCTCCATGAACAAATTTAATCATTTTATCCATAGTGCCAAGCTTTTTGATTTGGGTTTTACTGGCCCACCTTTCACATGGAGAAGAGGAAATACTTGGGAAAGGCTTGACAGAGTCTTGGTAAACTCTCCTTGGTTTCAATTTGTTCCCTTTCACTTTTGTTACTCACTTGTCCATGGTTTGCTCTGATCATAGACCATTACTCATATCCTTACTAAACACTGGTGGGAAGGTTGCTAGTAACTTCAGATTTCAAAACATGTGGACCCTTCACCCTGAATTTCTGGCTGAAGTGACTAAGATTTGGAAGCCCACTCGGAGCGGCTCCTTGGGGAAACCTATGGTCTCTGCACAAGCTGACGACTCAACATTTTAGGAGCTGGAGCCCGGAACACTTTCGGGAACCTCCAGGATAATATACGAAAGGCTGAAGCTGAGGTTGCAAATACGCGAAGCTCGCTTTTTAATAGGGGATAAGGATGAAGCTGATCTTTTTAGAGCATCCGAAGAGCTTCTCACGTGAATCAATTACCAAGCTGAATTTTACAAACGAAAGCTGCATACGCAGTTTATTGATGGGGACGAAATACCAAGTACTTATCATGCTTACATTAACTTCAAAAGAAAATGTAATATGATACTCACTATTACAAATGAAGCTGGAATCAAAATCACCGAGGCTGATGAGATTGCTAGGGATGCTTGAGAGACACTTTAGCCATCTCTTTACTCGAGTGCCATCTAGCCCCACTCCTATTCAACATAATCTCTTTCGGGATAATCTTAACTATGTGCGAGAACCGAATCTAAGCGATATCCCCGAGGAGGCGAGATTAAAATGGCTCTTGATACCATTAAGGATACCAAAGCTGCTGGTCACGATGGTTTCACATCCTCCTTTTATAAAGCTAGGCTGGTCAATCACCGAGTCGGGATGTCATTCGAGCTGTGCGAAGCCTTCTTCCAAGGCATGGATCCTCCCAAATTCTTTTCTCGCTTCCACCATTGTGCTTATTCCTAAGAACAAAGTCGGACAAAGCTGGGGTGACTATAGACCTATTAGCTTAACTACTCGTAATGTCTAAAGTGATCGGTAAAATACTTGTCTCGAGAATTCGGCCACATCGAGTCATATTATAAGTGAGAGCCAGGCTGCATTTATTAAAGGAAGGAACATCTCAGACAATATTTTGTTGGCCCAAGAAATGCTTTTGGACCTTGATAAGAAGTGCAGAGGTCACAATATAATTTTCAAACTTGATATTAAAAAAGCCTATGATACAATTAAGCTTGGGATTTCATATTGAAGATTTTAACGACGAGAGGCTTTCAACCCGACTTGGTTCATCTCATAAACGGAGTGGTTAAAGTGCAATTGTCATTACGTGCTTGTGAATGGGAATAAGCGGGGCTTCTTTAGTGCCACTAGAGGTATCAAACAAGGAGATCCCTCTCCCCAACTGTTTTTATTTTGACTTTTGATTATCTGTCCAGATGTTTAGACCAAGCTTTTGCTGCTTCTCCTCACCTTGCTTACCACCACAAATCTAACATTAGGGTAAGTCACTTATCCTATGCTGATGATATCATAATTTTCTCTAAGGCATCTAAAGCTGCCATAAAGGTGGTTCAGAAGACTTTAAAACATTTTAGAGATGTTTCTGGAATGGAACTTAATCTTACAAAGTGTTTTTTCTACCCTAGCAAGAATGTTAGCCTAAGTCAAAGAAGATGGATCTCTGAATACACTGGCTTTCACTCAGCTACACTCCCGATTGATTATCTTGGAATTCAACTCATAAAAGGCGGATCTAAACGGACCCGGTTTCGGGAAGTTATAGAAAAAATAAAAAATCAAGTTTCCAATTTGGTCCGATTCCTTCCTATCTAATGGTGGGAGAATTACATTGCTCGAAAAGTATTCTCACTGCTCTCCCTTCCTATGTTCTCCGGATGTTCACTATGAAAAGGAGCATATCTATACGGATCGACAAGCTGTTCAATGATTTTTATGGGTCTGGACAGACACAAGCAATTTCATTGGTTTCCTTGGCGACGAGGTTTGTAAACCCACTCGAGTCGGGGTCTTGGTTTTAGGGGCTTTGATCGGATGAGCTTCACCAATATGTGTAAATTGTGGATTAGGTTCGGAGCCGATGATAATCTATGGGCCAAATTTCTCCATGGCAAATACTGTAGGTTTGAGCATCCAACTTTAGTCAAGCCAAAGCTGGGTGACTCCAGGCTTTGGATTTCTATGCTGAAAGTTAAAGAAAAGGCTGAACATCTGTTCATCTGGGAGTTGGGTGAGGGGCAGATAAATTTTTGGCTGGATCAATGGATCTGGAATGGTACCAAGCTTACTGCAAACCCTAATTCTGAGCAGTCCCACACTTCTGTTAAAGATTTCTGGACTGATAACAGTTGGAATTACAGGCTACTGAATACCTTGCTATCTCTCGAGCAAGTTCGGCGAGGTTACTTTAACAAAGATTAGTCTTGGGAAAAAGGACACACTGATTACAAAGAACAAAAGACCACGAAGCTCTCATCCTACATTTACCAACAAACTTATACACGGGATCGGTTTAAGTGGGGCACGAAATGCGGAATAAATTTCTTACTCCTTCTATCTCCTTTTTCTGCTGGAGATTAAGACACCTTGCCATACCTACCGATGACATCCTCGAATTAAAAGGTTTGAAAGGACCTTCCGAGGTGCTATGTTGTGCTCAAATGATGAAGAATACGTAAACCATCTCTTTTACAAATGCCACTTCTCTCGAGAGGTTTGGAAACATCTCCTTAGCAATTTTACTATTAACACCCTAAACCCGAGTTGGAACACTTTGGATACCTGTGGGTGGATTGGCACAAGAAACATCTATTGGAGATTCCTTGCTTGGTGGTTTGGTTCCTCTGGATGTGTAGAAATAAAGCTAAATTTGAAGGGAAGGCTACATCTCCTCTTCAGGTTGCTGTCCATTGTCTCAGCTACATTCTTAAGCTTATCAAGTTTCAAAACTACAAAGATATTTGCAGGGTAAGGCCAATGGCTAGTAAGAAATTTTCTGTAGTAGTGTGGTACCCTCCCCCTCCCCAGTGGGTCAAAGTGAACAACGATGGCAGATTCGCTTTAAATCGAGGCTGGCATTGGTGGGATATACGAAGACTGCCGGGGACATTGCTTCGTCGTATTTCCATTCTCCCACATCTCGCTTGTTGATGTATTAGAAAGCGAGATGATAGCCATCTTACAGGCTATCGGGATTGCCAAGATATGCAAAATTACCGAGTCATCTGGTTGAATCGATTCTAGGCTGTTGTATTAGATATCTTACCAAGATCGAACATCGCTCCTTGGAACATCAAGAGATGGATGAATAGTATGACCGGCTATATGGATAATATGGTGGTTAAGTTTAATTTCATTCCTAGAGAAGGTAACTCTCCGGCTCATTGGTTAGCCACACGGGGTTGCTTATAATGAGGTCACAAAAGCTGATATTACTACTCCCCCCCCTCTTAAACTTTTGATACATGGAGACATCTTAGGTCTTCCATTTATTAGATGCTAGGTTTCTTCATTTTGTTTGGTCCTAAAGCTTTCACTTTGTTTTGTTGGTATACATGTAACCAGGGTGTCTTTGTCTTGTTTAGTTAGGTAGTTTTGTAGTAGCTTTTATTTTGGTTGGGGAGACTCTCTAAGTATTAGGGGTCTTCTAGCATATCTTTTGTATTTGTAACCTTCCCTTTAATCCAACATGTAGGGAGCTATACTTGCTCCTTTTTGTTAAAAAAAAAAAAAAAAAAAAAAAATATACATGCATATAAAGAGAAAATCCAAAATACCAAAAACATTTTTGAGTGCTTGAAGTACTGGATATATTTCCTATTGGTTAAGTCTTTAAATTTGAATGCGTAGTTCAGAAGCTGCAGACCTTGAACTGTACGACTCAGAACTAGGGAGAAATTTTAAGAGGATTTGAAATCCCCATGGAGAAAATTGGTGAGCAAGTGAAGTATGCATAACATTGGGATTTTTTAAGATGAAGATGTTAAACTATGAGCTTCATGGGAGGCAACCTATATGCTAACCATGTTAGTGAGTTATAATTATTTGAGGTGTGATGTTTTTGTTTCACCGTGGATTGATTAGTTTGATTGATATTAGTGGAAGTTTAGATTGTTAGTATTGATATGATCTTTGTGTGTCATTGTGGATTGATCTATTGATTGATTTTGGTGCATGTTTGGATTATTGTGGATTGATTTGTTCTTTGTATGCCATGAGGGAGGTGATTCCTTAATTTCTTATTATGACTTTACTTATATATGCTCTCTTATAGTAGTTGGATTGATGAGTCCACTATGACTCAGGTCCCAGCCAGACTTGAGTTTTACAGGAGACATCTTGAGTTTGGATGGTGACAATTCCATATAGACTCTGTTACTTCCTTTATCTGATCTTGTTTTCTTCAATTTGGTTCAATAAGCCAGTTGAAAAATAACTTGAGGATGATCTTACACTACCCTTATAACTGTTAGAGGTACTTAATTAATGGATAAGGTGATGCCTAAGGTTGGTGTTCGCAACCCAACGTAGCAGGGATAATCTTATCCACGAGGTTAACCCTATAAAATTCATGGATGACACTTAATATCTCAATGTAATGATTGTGTTTTGAATTGGAAATAATGTAGTCAGATGTGATGAGTTAAAGGAAGAATTGACCTCATTTATCAAGTGTGTTTGTGTTTGTGTTACAACAATATAGAGGACTTGAGGAACACTTAAATATATATTCCTATGCTGATATCTGTTATGCTTGTTAGAATTTTCTTATGATCTATTTTATTTTGGCATGTTAGTTTAAATTTACTTTTTGATGCACATTATTTTGTCATGATGAATACTTGTAGATGTTTCTGATAGAGATTTGTCGTAGATAGAAATTCTGAATTATTTTTCTTCCTGCTTATATTTTCTTTATTGAATAATATACATGTTAAAAATCAAGTTTAGGGGGGGGAAATACTTTTAAAACATAACTTTATTTGTCCTCAGTAGACTAAATTTAATTAGATATCACTTTTAAAAATGATTTGTGGTATGTGGTGTTACCTTTAGGGTACTGTAATTTTGATTTTAGGAATGTTAGAATAAAACATTTGTTAGGATTCTATGTGAAGAAACTGTTCTAGAGTTAAGATATTTTGTAGAAAACATTAAAAAAATGATTTTACTATTTATGGCAGAAAGAAGTTGAATATTTGAAATCTAAGATTATTAGATTTAAATTTTATGAGAATCGAGCTTTTATTGAAACATTTTTCAAACTAACACTTACATTTTTAAAATGTGAGGAGAAGTTTGAGTTTTTAACTTTAGGATGAGGATAGTGAAATTCAAAATTATTAAACGCTTATCTAGATATAGTAATCCTCACATACAAAATTGGAAGGTTTGAAAATGATCCTAAAAAATTAGATGTAAGGAGAAGCTTGAGGAGAACTAAGTCTAATAAAAAATTGGTTTCACTTGAATCTTTTTAAAGAAAATGATTTTGAAACAATCCTAAGCTTCTTTTTATTTCAAAAAAGTATTGGTCAAATTAGTATAGATAGGGTGCTTAAATTCTATTTTCAAATTTTCTATGAATCTTCAGTGTGACAAATTTTAATAACTTTTGAAGTAAATAGAAAATCATGATTCCTAAATTGAATATGAGATATTCTCACACCCTAGTCCTAGGTTGATTTGCTAGAACTTCTCTTAAGCTAAACTATAACATTTATGAGACAAAATTATAGGAAACTATACTAAAACCCACTACCTCAAATCAACAAATTTGTTTTTTAAAGTTATAGTGTTATATGAGGACAAGTAACGTTTAAGTTTGAGAGAATTAGCACGCTTAAAAATTACCTAATTTTTATATATGTTTATGCTCATTTTTAATGATATTATACTTTAAAGAAAGATATTTTGCATGTTTTTGGTTTCAGGTACAAGAAATAGAGTTTTGGAGAAAATAAAGCAAAAACGGTGCAATTTGAAGTCAAAATCGAGCACGGAAGATTCTGATCTAGTGCATTCTGATGTCTTTCTACTTTTAATCTCTTTTATATTTATCACATATTTTTGAATGAAATTTCACTTTAAAGAAAAGTTATTTTCTTGTTTATCTTGTAAGTATAACACTTAGAGCGGACTGAAGCTGAAACGGAGAAATAGGGCGCAAATCGGGGTGCTGCCAGCAGGGTGGCGCCATGGAGAAACTGTTGCCTAGGCACTAGTTCTAGTACCATGGTGCCACAGATTGGTGCCTATGCACCAGTCTACGGATGGTTTTGACTATTTTGGATGGTTTTGGGCTGTTTTGGAAGATTCCGGGCAGCTATGCATGCCTCAAGAGTCATGCAATGAATCTAGACATTTGGAAAGCAAAGATATGTTTAGTATCTCTTTAAAAAGAGGGTTGGGCTCCATTTGAAGGAGGGTTTGGAAGGAGAGTCTAGAGAGTTTTGGAGTGAGTTTTGATAGAGTTTGGTGTGCTTCTTCTAAGAGGCGTGCGCGTGTATGTGTGAGTAGGAGATGTATATTTCTACCTTTTTTTGGTGAGATTGGTGAGGTATTTTGAGAGATATGCCTAAGGAATAGTACGAGCATTATGTGGATCGACAAGAGACTTTGTTGGAGAGATTTACATCTTTATTTCAAAGGGAAAAAGTTGAGGATTGTGCTATTCATTATCTTATGATTGTTGTAAAATCATTCTAGTGAATTTTCTTTGAATTAACAAAGTTTTCTATTGTGTTCATTCATGCTTTGTGAGTATTTTTCTTTACTTTTTTATTTTGATATGAAGTAGTGGCATGTGCAGGAAAATTTTTTTGAGATAAAATAATTTTTAGTTCTATGTGATGAGTAATATCTCCTTTGCTTCATTGACATAACTTAAGTGGTAATAGATTATGTTAAAATTTGTTGTGAGTGAAACTAAGATTCAAGAGAGCGGTGATCTCGCAACTTGATTGAACTCATATTGACCGGTTGGCTATGGTGAAGAAGTCTGTGCGGCAATGCAACTTTTAAAGAAATATAATTTATGATCAGTTTCTATTAGGAGCTTCTAGGTGACAAATAATTGCATAAAACTAATATAATACTAAGCATACCTATACACTCGGATTAGGTAGGTAGACATATGTTTCTTGTTGGAATATAATTCATTACATAATTCTATCAATTCTTTTAATGCTTATGTCATCATCTTCATTTTACTTTTATTTTGCAATGAAATGGTTGCATGTTTAGGAGTTTAGATTTGCTTAGAAATTCTCTTATATTATAAATGTGATGATATTTTCATTGGTTCTTAATTTATTTTGCAAACTGATCATTTGTAATGTTAAAATCCATTAGGAAACAAAATGACCTTGGAAGGCTATGATTTAGCTCAACTAGTGCATGCCACATTAACCGTTAGGATGGGGCGGCTTATTCTACTGGTTGGTGCAAAAAAATAGGGAGATAAGTTTTGATGGGCGTAGAATTGGTGTTTCTAAGGTGAATTTCTAGATCCTTTGCCAATTTAGTCTAGAGTTGAAACTTGAGTTCTTGATTAGCCTTATAGAGATGGAACAATGGGTAATCTAGAGGTGAGAGGCTAGAATTTATTCAGCAGAACCATGCAATCAGAAACTTACTTTAGATTAGCTAATGTTCTTTATGCACCCGGGAGAGGGTAAAGAATATGTATGCTCCTATTTGTCACTAGCAACATTATACTTTAAGAATTTCATTCATACACATTATCTAGGACACCGCAAGAGAATGGTAGTTTTTACATCTCAAAATTCTTCAAACCAATTTATCTAGTTAGGTTTATCTTTAGACTTAGGTTTGTATTTAGGAGTAGTTGATAGAAAACACCTTTAATCTACATTCCATGTTATGACCTGATAGTAGTAGACTATAATTAGCTTAAAGGATATTTACCTCGCTTCTCTGTAAGATCGATACTCTGGTCTTAAAAGATAACCCTATTTTATTTGAAATGATACATGCACTTGGGTAGTACCCATAGTGTGAACTATAAATTAAATTCTAAACTCTACATCACCTTTGTTTTGCATACAAGCCGCCATAATTAAACATGGTGAAGTTTTTTTTTCCCCATAAAATTAAATATCTACATAATTGCGGGTCAGATCAAGTATTTGGTACCATAATTGGAGATTGAAATTGAAGTAAGTACACATATATGTACCTGCACACTCTTTGGGGAATCAACATTTTGGCGTCGTTATCGGGGAAACAACAGTATGAACTTTAGTAGAATTTTAGTTGAACCTAGAAGACATAGATTTGGAAATTATAGTATTATTATATATATATATATAAAGAGAAAATCCAAAATACCAAAAATATTTTTGAATGCTTGAAGTACTGAATTTCTTTCTTATGGGTCAAGTCTTTAGATTTGAATGCATAAAATATTATCAAGTTATTGAATCGTCTTAAGGCTGAACCTTTCAGAGACATGAAGAATAATTAATATTTTGGGGCATCATTGATTTTTAGTAGACAGATAGGTGATGTGGTTGGATGTATTCAGTCACCTTTGATAGGAATTCAAGGATAGAATCTTGAAGCTCTTGTGTGCTTCGACTCATGGTATATATCTTGATAATGAATTTTCCAGTGGTATGGATGAGGATTTTCAAGCCTCCATCTTTCATGGTCAGATGGAGCCAAAAACACATTGTGAAGTTAGTAAAATTATCTTCGTTTACCAGAGCATGTGAGGCAGTCCTTTTAACATTAGCAGCAAGTTCCCCTCTTCACCATGGAGGGGTTATTGATCAAACTGGTAGTACTTAACCTCCTATTGATTGGGCTAGATTTTATTGAATCATGTTTATCAATTTTTTCTTAAGTTCATTGATCTATTGATAGACAAATTTTCTAGTGCAATTCATGTTTGTTGACTTCTCTGTTGCTTGAATCTATTTTTTTGTGTATGTCCTTTATTTTTTTATGGCATGATCCACACTCATAACATCTTTTAAGAATGTTGAATTATGTTTTAGTATTAGACTCATACCTCAAGAATAGAGCTAGCTGGAATGGAGGAAAATATTAACATGGGAGGAAAATAGAGGAATGGAATGTATTAAATACTAGGTTCATGGTTCAATGGCAAAAATATTGTCATTCACGGCTTTTGAAACATACATGGATCATGTTCTCACTCAGATCTATAGGGATCTCTTGCTACTCAGATTTTTCATTCATGACTTCATGCGTAGAATTTATATTATCATTACATCTTATCTCTTGTTGGCATCGTTTGTGATCTTCTATCATCTGCTACCTTGTCAGCTTACATCGAATATCTATTCGGTCTCTTTATTTGAGAACACATCTTGATGGCTCATGAAGTGTTAGAACATGGTCTTGCTTGGCGTCTGGGGCCAATCAGTGTACTCTATTGTGAGGAAACGAAGTCACTAGATTTTTCATCGGTGCGACATTCACTTTGTGATTTATCCAATATCCAGCTATTCATACTCGACTCATGTTGCTCCATTATGGTTGCTTTTAGTGAAAGAGAGTAGCGTGAACTAACATTACCTATATGTTTGTATCTAGAACTTGCCAAAGGCTTGGAAACAGGTGAAAATGCTTTGCTGAAAACTCCATTTAATTGAACTCAGAGATCGTTGCTAGAGAAGAAACATTGATGAAGAAATTTTAATAGTAATTTTGTGCAAATAATTTGTAAGCATGGGAAATGTCTCTGATTTATCAATAAAATGGTAATCATATACAACATAATATTTTTCCTAAATAAAACATATAAGCGCACATATTCATCCAATTACATTCTTTTTTAGGCATATAAAATTTTCAATTATGCAACATCTTTAAAATAATAAAACAACTTATATATATATATATATATATATATATATATATATATATATATATATATATATATATATATATATATATATATATATATATAATGCACTTTAAAAGTATCGTATAACATCCTTATATCGATTCAGTCAAATTTTTAACGCTTTTGATGGATTGTTTATTATTTCAATTTAATATCAGCAACGATTCAGCTACTCCCATCTAATTTGGATTTTAATTTTATCAAAATGTGTGTTTTTTTTTTTTTTTAACTATTTAGAAAAGGCCACGTCGAAATCAAAACGAAGGGCCAAAACCATTTGGTGTTTTTCATATGTAAGCCCTTCATGATGACATGAAGCAACTTGATGCCAAGGTAATCTTAACCATGTCCGCTATGATCAACAAGTAATTAGCATTTAGCAAGCTCATCGAGATCGGTGATCTTATTTCCCATCCTTTTTTCCTAAGCCCACCAACCACTCTACAGTGTCTCAGATAAAATACTACGCAGGCAACACTCTCTGTTAGCCTTCCCCGTCAATGGTCTTCTCACCGGCTTGGAACCAAATTACTATATTTTCCATTTCCTTTTTAAAACTTGTACTGTGGCCGAAGCTTGTTCTCGAGGTGAAATAATTCACGCTCAAGTCTTTTGGCCTTCTACGTGAACGCTCTTATTTAAGCTCGCTCTTTGCATGGATATCTTTATTCATACTTTTCCTACCCGTATATACGGCTGTAGTCCACACATACTGTTTGATGCCCGACAGATGCCTGATTAAAGTTTTCAAAAAGTTGCACCGCATTGATTACGCTGAATAACGTTATTAGATTTACTCTGGTTATTTGGATGATGTTTGGGTAATTATGTAAAGCAAGTTAAACGCGATGATTTCGGGCAATGTGCATTTTGGCTCCTTTGAAGAAGCACTGGATTTCTTCAAATTAATCTGAGGTCTAATGCCCAAATATCTTGATTGCTTGGCAAGTGATCACAAGATTTCCATGCTTTTCACCCCCATAAGATTTCATGCTTTTAAACCCCATATGAGCATTGGACGCAGGAAAATATACTTGAAAGCTTTTCAGTCTGACATTTTTTTCTGAAATCACAATGGAAGCGCATACGTATTAAATTTATATGGACTATAGAGCTAATAATCGTTGATACAAATAGTGCCTATTAAACACTCATGATAAGTACAAATACGACAAACATAGATTTTGATAGATAACTAAGATTTGACACAATTCAATTCATATTGCTTCTGGTTTGTTTGCGTTCTTGAATGAGTTATTTCTTGCCAATGCCAAAACAGTCTTGTCAGCAACTATGAAGTATGCAGCACCAGCAACTGCAATGATTTCCAAGAGTTGTTAGTATGAATAAAGGAAAAAATAGCCACATAACATGGTTGAGACAAATCCACTAAATGCTAAAAAGTAGATAACCTGATGAGATTATGAGGGCTTGAGCTGTGTGATTCAGGTATGTTCTTGCCCACGGAATCATCCTAGCACTGGCTAACTGAAAGATGTTATGTTATTTATATTAAATTATGCCTTGAAGCAGTAGTCTTGCAATTAATGTTTTCTTCTTATATGCTGATAGAACTGATACTCACTGTAGGTATAGCCGTTGCGACGGTTGCGACCACAGCTGCCTTTGCTCCTGCAATGACCCCATCTGACATTCCCATATCAATTGCCGTTAATACTATACTATACAACATCTTCAACCATGAAATTTTTTTCTAAAGTGAAAGATTGAAGATACCGTGAGCGCAGCGCTTTGCCATGGTGAGCTTGCGATCAATGGAAGCCATGATTACAGATGATGAAGTAATAATAAGCGGGAGATGCAAGAACTTTGTGTGTAGTGCAGGTGGTGGATGGGATGGTTGGGAATATATAAGGGGGAGTTGGGAATTGGAAAGGAAGCAGCTAGTGGTTTTTGGCTAAAGCCTGAGGTATGTTTGCAGTTGCTTGTTTTATTTGAGTGCCTTTTTTTTGGGGTTGGTGGGAGCTGCCAGAACTAGTATTTTATTCTCTAAAATTGAGCTTCCCATGGGTTGAAAGAAGCAAAGAAACCAGCAGCAAATAGTGGCTTTAACGTTCGGCCGTCTGTTTCATGAATTGTGGTATTCAGGTTGGTCGATTTTTTGACATTAAATGGTGAAGAAATAATAACCACTATGTATGAATGTTCTTTTTTTAAAGGATATATATTTTTCTTGACCGGTCATGCTTCAAAATCATATGATTTATGAATGTATTCTTAAGAATATTTTTTTCCTTGGATATATATTTTTCTAATGATGATTATATAAGAGATAATTATAATCAAGTACAACTTATGTTGTGAGGTTTATCTTTAAATGCCCCACAGTACACCCATTTAAAGAAATATCTTTGCATGTTATATTCTTGGATAAATACATCTAAAAGTTTATTTGGAAGGAAACTATCTTCCATATATTTGTAAAGTACTTATGGAAGTCCACTGAGAGAACTATTTGTTCGATCTGGTTTGAATTTAAACTTTGGTTTGAATATTATTTATTTGAAATTAGTTTGAAATTTGTTTGAACTTAATTTGAATTTCTGTTTGAACTAAGGTTAGAATATGAGTCGAACATGATTTGATTTGAAATAAGTTTGAACCTTCGAATTTGGGGTCCTTTTTCCACTAAAGTCAGGGTAGATTTGTGTGTTGCACTTCATACTAAATAACTATATTTTTTATTGAGAGAGTGAAGCCTAACGAAAGCAGGTTCGAGCAGTAGAAAGGGAATGATAATCTTACCTTTTATCCGAGCGAACTGAGAGAAGCATAGAAAACTAATTAAATAATATAGCTAAAATAAAAGGGAAGGTTACAACTAACAGAGAGAGGATTCACTTTGTTTTCACCGCTCGCATGAAACTATCAGATACAACAATATATAGACATAATAGACTATTTTAGAGACAATAGTTAGAGGATAGGAAGGAAAAAATGCTTAGCTGGAGTGGAGACCTTCCTGGTAACATTATTGTCCCCCCTCAAGCTGATGTGCCTTTGAAGCATCAGCTTGTCACGAAGAAGATTGAAGCGAGGGGTAAGAAGAGAATTAGTGAATATATTTGTCGGTCGCTCAGTAGTAGATATATGACATACAACAACTTCATTAGACTGAATTTTCTCCCTAATAAATGATACCCAATTTGTATATGCTTCGTTCTGGCGTGGAAGACTGGATTGTGAGCAATCTCAATGGCTGAAGTTTTTTCACAACAGATGTAGGTAGGAGATGAAATCAGAACTTGGAATTCTTAGAGTAGTCGTCGAATCTATATGACATATGTGGATGTTGTGGAGGCAGCTCGATATTATACGTTGGTGGATGAACGAGCGACAGTGGGTTGTTCCTTGACTTGCTAGGATATGAGATTGGGTACTAAAAATGTACACCGCCTGGTTATAGATTGGCAATCAGTTGGATTGCTGACCCAACTTGAATCAGAGCAACTGTGGACTGTGAGAGAACTTGGTTGAATAAGAAGCCTGAGCTCTACTATTCCTTTGATATAGAGATGAAGTAGTTTAAGTTGTTGGAAGTGCATGCATATAAGCTGTTGATTATTTTGAGATAGTGTATTTATCGCAAAATTTTTGTCTGACCTTCTTATCGTAAGATATTATAGAAATCCAATGATGTGACAGTAGAGCAATGGGTTTGTGAATTTGTTTTTGAAGGTCTTTAGAGGTGGTTTCGTGAGAGGTCATAGGATTGGGTATTGACTTAAAATCGACCATGCCAATTTTGATAAGAATGGTGGATGCATAGTGGGCTTGAGTAAAGAATGAACCAGTGGATGTGTGAATGATTTTGATACTAAGAAATGTAAAGAGCAACCCCAGAATTTTCATTGAGAAGTGGATTTTAGGACCAGCCAGCACATTTTAAATAACTTTAGAGTTGTTACTGGTGATCAAGATGATATCGACGTATAGTAGTAAGTATCTATGTATGGTTATGACTGTAAATGAATAATGACGGGTCAGCTTGGCTTTTATGGAAGCCTAGATAAAGTAGGTGGCTTGTGAACTTGGTGAACCATTGATGTGTGGATTGTTATAGTCGATAGATGGCCTTTTTAAGTGAAAAAGGCCATCTATGGTCATATATCTCCTCCAAATGTCTTGGTGAACCATTTGGTGCTTCTCAAATCTTGTGACTCTTCAGTTTGTTCTTTAACGAGAGCACCTCATCTCATGACTACACTGGCTTTATATCCATTTGACTTCGATTTCTCTCCAACCATGTTGACCTCTCAGTCAATTCTTTCATGAGAGTATCTCGCCTCATGACATTTCCAGCTTCATTGATATTGGTTTCATAGCCATTTGATGACTCTCAAACAATGTGACTCCTTAGTCGGTTCTTCCATGAGAGCATCTCGTCTCACAAAATTAATTACTTCATATATCTTGGATTCATAGCCTTTCAATGTCGATGCTTCTTGAATCACACGCCTTCTCATGAGAGCACGATAAATGACTATATTACATGAGATAATATAGTCCTCATACCTTGCGTACAAGTTGACCTCATTTTTATAATGAGTCAATACCTTTTGACCTAAAAAGTCAACTTTGGTCAAAATGGTCAAACCAGACCCAATGATCAACCCTGTTGACCCCATAGGTCACCCTTTTGACCTAAAAAGTCAACTTTGGTCAAAATGGTCAAACCAGACCCAATGACCAACCTTGTTGACCCCATAGGTCACCCTTTTGACCTAAAAAGTCAACTTTGGTCAAAATGGTCAAACCAGACCCAATGACCAATCATGTTGACCCCATAGGTCACCCTTTTGACCTAAAAGTCAACTTTGGTCAAAATGACCAAACTAGACCCAATGACCAAACCTGTTGACCCCATATGTCAACCCTTTGACCCAATGACATGTTTAAAACCCCACAATGATAAAATCACAAATATTGTGATCAAATCAACCATGACAAAATTGAAAAAGGTCACATTGGACATCTTGAAATTAAATTGATCAATTTAGGCCGACTTAGGTTAACCTAAATCAAAATTGGTCAACACTTATCTATTTTAATCAAAATAGGTAAAAATGAAATAAAAACAACAAAATTAATCAAATAATTAATTTCAAAATTATTTTGATTAATTAAATTAATTAATTATTTAATTTTTAGTATTTTAATTAAATGACATAGCTAATTAAAATGAAAATTAAATTAAAATCATAAAATGACAAAATTAAATAAAAATGATAAAATTAATCAATTAATTAATTTGAAATTATTTTCAATTAATAAATTGATTAATGAAATAATTTCCAACAATTTTTAATAACATAATTAATTAAAATGGAAATGACACATGGCCTTCCCATAATTAATTAAAGTTAAAACTAAATTAAACCCATCATAAGACATAATTAACACATGACAAAGCTTAGCTTAATTTTGGTTAACCATGGGTTAACTCCCATCATGGTGAATAAAATGAGGTGGCTCTTTCTCCTTCATTTTAAGCCATGACTCACCTCTATTCAACAATGAGGTGGCCGGCCAACAATAAGGCTTATTTCCCACCTCCTAAACTAACCAATGGAAAGGGAACAAAGCTTAAACTCCACTCCTCACCATGGTTAAATGAAATCATGAGGGGGAAGCATATGTGTCACCATTTGCCAAAGCTAATGGGTGACTTGTAAGCTCATGAGGAAGAGAAATTACAGCTCATTTCAAAGAGCTAAACCACCTCATGCATGATCCAATGGGAAGGAGCCAAAACAATGAGCTCATGATGGAAAACTTTGGAAAGACAACCATAGTTATCCCCTCAGCTGAAATTTTATCTTCAATTCATTAATAGGGAAGATAACAACTCCCCTAGTAGAGCCTAAACCAAGCCATGACCTCCCCATGACTATAAATAGGGCCATACTCGAGCCTTAGGGAAGAGAAGAAAAAAATTTAGTGAGACCTATAGTCGCTCAAATCTTCGGCTCCCAACACAAAAACTCTTCCCAAGAGTCTTAGCAATCCATTTTGATCAAACCCAAGCCATAGATTGAGCCCAATCGAGCCAATTTGATCAAAATTCAAAAACAGTCCAAACTAGCCACCTTCTTAAAATTCTCTTTTGAGGCCGACTTTTGAACCAAATTGGTGCAGACGAACAATCTTCCTGCTGGAGTCTTAGAAGACAACTACAAGGTCTGATCAAGCTTGATTTACTTGTGGCAAAGGTATGAAATTATTTTTCTTAAAATGAATGTTACATCACCTATGGATATATTCTACATGTATAGATGATTCCATAGGTTCAAAAATTACTCAATTTCGTTGAGAAATGAGTGAGATATTAATGTTTGAAGTTTAACAGTTCGAAAATTTTCGATTTTTTTGGCGAATTATCTCCGCCGTCCGTTCCCGTGTTTTGGAACGGAAAGTGCTGATCGCGCCATCCGGTGTTTGCTGTTCCCGCCGCGCATGGGATCATCCCGCCCATTCGACGCGTACGAGGACACACGTCGCTCGGCCGATTTTCTGGAATTAATAAATTCCAGAAAACCTTAAAAACTTCAAAAATTCATATCTTTTGATCTAGAGGTCATAAAAATAAAACAAAAATACCTCTTGAAAGCTCTTGAAGAGAGAAAAATTATGAAATAAAAATCATAATTTTATTCACATTATTTAATTTTTAAATAATTAAATACTCTCTGGAGTATTTTAATTATTAAAAATTAATTATAAATCAGAAAAATATGAAATTTTGAGGCATTTATCTTTATGTCCTTAGGGATGTTTCATGATTTTTCCAAGGACAGAAAACATGTCTAGGACAGAAAACATGTCTAGGACACTATTTTCTAATTTTCAAGATATTTTGTAATTACTTCAAATAATAATTACAGAAAAATGAAAATTAAGAAAAATAAAATGAAAATGATTAGAAATGTTAGGGTAACAAAAAATGACCCTAGGAAAATAATTTCTAAGTCATAAAAATAAATTCAAATGATATTTTAAAATTTAGGATTAAAATTCATTATTAAATAATAAATTTAATCCTAAAAATCACTCTTTTATAAACTTAACCTATTTTCTTTAAGAGTCTAAGTTTGAAATGAATATAATCCATGTTAGACTCATGAAAAACTTTAACTAAGTCTAAAAAATGATAAATTAGACTTAATAAGATTTAATTAGGTTTAAAACATCATTTAAACCTGTTAAACCTTAAGATTAATTAATTAAGTCTAAAATGACAAAATTAGACTTAATTAGGTTTAAAACATCATTTAAACCTATTAAACCTTAAGCTTAATTAATTAAGTCTAAAATGACAAAATTATACTTAATTAGGTTTAAAACATCATTTAAACCTATTAAACTTTAAGCTTATTCAATTAAGTCTAAAATGACAAAATTATACTTAATTAGATTTAAAACATCATTTAAACCTATTAAACCTTAAGCTTAATTAATTAAGTCTAAAATGACAAAATTAGACTTAATTAGGTTTAAAACATCATTTAAACATATTAAACCTTAAACAATTAGACTTAACCCATATTAAGTCTAATTAAATCAATTAAACCTTACCTAAATTAGGTTTAATTAACCTTAAACAAATTAGACTTAACCCACAATAAGTCTAATTAAATTAATTAAAACTTACCTAAACTAGGTTTAATTAACCTTAAACAATTAGACTTAACCCATATTAAGTCTAATTAATCAATTAAACCTTACCTAAATTAGGTTTATTTAACCTTAAACAATTAGACTTAACCCATAATAAGTCTAATTAAATCAATTAAACTTTACCTAAATTAGGTTTAATTAACCTTAAACAATTAGACTTAACCCATATTAAGTCTAGTTAAATCAATTAAACCTTACCTAAGTTTAATTAACCTTAAACAATTAGACTTAACCCATAATAAGTCTAATTAAATCAATTAAACCTTACCTAAATTAGGTTTAATCAACCTTAAACAATTAGACTTAACCCATAATAAGTCTAATTAAATCAATTAAACCTTACCTAAATTAGGTTTAATTAACCTTAAACAATTAGACTTAACCCACATTAAGTCTAATTAATTAATTAAACCTTACCTAAATTAGGTTTAATTAACCTTAAACAATTAGACTTAACCCATATAAAGTCTAATTAAATCAATTAATCCTTACCTAAATTAGGTTTAATTAACCTTAAACAATTAGACTTAACCAATAATAAGTTTAACTAATCAATTAAACCCTGCCAAAATTAGGTTTAATTAACCTTAAACAAGTCTAATTAAGTCATTAAACCTTACCTAAATTAGGTTTAATGAACCTTAAACAATCAAACTTAACCCATATTAAATCTAATATAACCTGAATACAACCTAACTTGAACTCAAGTTAACCTAAACCTTAGGTCCAACCCACATTGAACCTAACCTAAACCAAACCTAACTTGAGTCCAATCTAACTTGAACTCAAGTTAACCTAAACCTTAGGTTCAACCCACATTGAACCTAACTTAAACCTAACCTAACTTGAGTCAATCTAACTGAACTCAAGTTAACCTAAACCTTAGGTTCAACCCACATCGAACCTAACCTAAACATAACCGAACTTGAGTTCAACCTAACTTGAACTCAAGTTAACCTAAAGCTTAGGTTCAATCCACATTGAATCTAACCTAACTTAAACATAACCTAACTTGAGTCCAGTCTAATTTTAACTCAAGCTAACCTAAAGCATAAGTTCAACCCACATTGAACCTAACCTAAACCTAACCTAACTTGAGTCCAATCTAACTTGAACTCAAGTTAACCTAAACCTTAGGTTCAACCCACATTGAACCTAACCTAAACATAACCTAACTTGAGTCCAACCTAACTTGAACTCAAGTTAACCTAAAGCTTAGGTTCAACCCACATTGAATCTAACCTAACTTAAACATAACCTTACTTGAGTCCAGTCTAATTTGAACTCAAGCTAACCTAAAGCATAAGTTCAACCCACATTGAACCTAACCTAACTTGAGTCCAGTCTAACTTGAACTCAAGATTCAACTCATATTGAACCTAACTTAACTTAAACTTAACCAAATTTGAGTTCAATCTAACTTGAACTCAAGTTAACCTAAACTTTAGGTTCAACCCACATTGAACCTAACTTAACCTAAAACCTTAGGTTCAACTCATATTGAACCTAACCTAAACTGAACTAAACTTGAGTTTAACTTAACTTAAACTCAAGTCAAATTTTAACTTAACCCACATTGAACTAAAGTCAACTTTAAGTCTAGGTTCAACCTAACTAGAACCTAACTTAATCCAAGTCAAACCTTAACTTAAGACCAAACCATATTGAACTTAAGTCAACTTTAAGTCTAAACATAACCTGAATCTAAATATAAAACTTAAACCTTAATTTATGTTCAACCCATATTGAACTTAATTCAACCTTAAGTCAGGATTCAACCTAACTTGAACCTAACTTAACTCAAACTTAAACCTTAACTTGAGTTCAACCCATATTGAACTTAAGTCAACCTTAACTCAAACCCAAATCCAACTTAAACCCTAATTAAGTCCACCACATTAGACTTAATTAAACCATTAAACCTTAACTAACTAAGGTTTAATCCAACCTAATACCATAATTAAGTCTGCCACATTAGACTTAATTAAATCATTAAACCTTAACTAACTAAGGTTTAATCAAACCATAAACCATAATTAAGTCTACCACATGAGACTTAATTAAACCATTAAACCTTAACCAACTAAGGTTTAATCCAACTTAAATCCTGATTAAGTCTACCACATTAGACTTAATTAAACTATTAAACCTTAACCAATTACGGTTTAATCAAATCCAAACCCCAACCTAACTTAAGTCTAACCCATATTACACTCAAAGTCAAACCATACTTACGTTCAACCTGACATGAACCTAAGTCTAACCTAAACCCAACTTAAATCTGTCATATTAGACTTAAGTCAAATCATACTTAGGTTTAACATAACATGAACCCAAGTCTAACCTAAAACTAATTTAAGTTCAATTCACATTGAACTTAAGTCCAAACCTAATCCTTAGGTTCAACTTAACTTGAATCTAAACCAAAACCTAACTTAGGTTCAACTCATATTGAACTTAAGTCAAAATCTAAACCTTAGGTTCAACTGAAAATGAACCTAACTAAACTCAATTCGACATAAACCTTAGGTTCAACTGACAATGAACCTAACTCAACACAACTAGACATAAACTATAGGTTCAAATGACAACTAACTCAATTCAACTTGACATAAATCTTAGGTTTAACTGACATTGAACCTAACCAAACTCAAATCGACATAAAACTCAAAACCAAACCCAAATCGACATAAAACCCATAACTAAACTCAAATCAAGATTAAAACCTGAAACCAAATTTAAACAGACAAAAGTCGACATAAACTTTAGATTCAACCCAAATTGAACCTAAATCGACATAAACCTTATGTTCAACTCAAATTGAACCTAAATCGACAAAATTGAATCTAAATCAACATAAGCCTTAGGATGGACAAAATTGAACTCAAATCAACATAATTCGATATTTCAAACATAACTGACATAAAATCGACATTTTAAACCAAAATCAACATAACTGACATAAAATCGACATTTTAAACCAAAATCAACATAAATTCGACATTTCAAACCAAAATCGACATAACCGACATAAATTCGACATTTCAAACATAAGTCGACATAACCGACATAAATTCGACATTTCAAACGAAAATCGATATAACCGACATAAAATTCGATATTTCAAACAAAAATCGACATAGCCGACATAAATTCGACATTTCAAACCAAAATCGACATAACCGACATAAATCTGATATTTCAAACCAAATTAAATAATCACCGACATTAAATGACATTAATCGACATTTTAAATCAAATTCGACATTAAATGAAATTTCAAACCAAATTCAACAAACACCGACATTAAATGACATTAACCGACATTTCGAACCAAACTCAATAGAACTCAACATAAATTGATATAGTTCGACATAAATTGACATGATCGAACTTAACACGACATGAACTGACATAGTTCTTAAGTTTGACCTGTATCGAATTTAACTTAACATATGACATCATAATTCTTAAAGTTCGACCCACGTTAAACTAAACTCGATATAAAATTAAACTCAAATTGACATAAAATCCAAAATTAAATCCAAATCGATATAAAATCCAAAATCCAACCGAAATCAATATTTAAGACAAATCAAAATTTAAACTTAAATCAACATAAATCTAAATCGACATCTCAACCACTTTTGGACATCCGACAACTCTGGATCAACAGACACTTTAACCAGGTAATCTAAATATCTTAATATGACATTGTTTCTAACTTTATTTTCCTTGCAGGATGAAGACATGAAGTTTCGTTTAGATTTTCTTTGCATGTTATAGAGTGTGCTAACTCTGTTATGTAGGACACCGACGACGGAACATTGATGACAAAACCAGGACTTTTAGGATAGCCACAAAACTTAAACTTTTTACAAACAACAAAATAAAAATGACATGACAACAAAGACAACTGGACTTTTAGGTTAGTCACGAAATCTGAAATAAAATGACAAAATCATTAACATTGACATCGACATAACATTGACATTAACAAAAACATATGATGACATTTCTATACCACAATAATATGATGACATGACACTAAACCAAAACAAATACATAACAAAATGACATGACAAAACCAAAACTTAAAACAAAAGGAAATCATAAACAAAATAACAAAAATAAATAAATAATGATATCTTCTTGACATCATTGAAGGTATCTCATGACATAATAACGACATAAGAGATAAAATATCTCATGAAAAATCGAGATATTAATCACAATATCTTATGACATTACGACATCACATTAAGACATGACATAAAATGACATGATATTATGATTCACAAAATGACATGACAAAATGACATGACAAAACCAAAATTTAAAACAAAATGGAATCATAAACAAAATAACAAAAATAAATAAGTAATGATATCTTCTTGACATCATTGAAGGTATCTCATGACATAATAACGACATAGGAGATAAAATATCTCATGACAAATCGAGATTTAATCACGACATCTTATGAAATTATGACATCACATAAAATAACATGACATTACGACATGACATTATGACATAATACGACATACAAACTACGACATCCCGACATGACATATGACATGATATACAAAATGACAAAAATGACATTACAAAACAAAACACCACAAAGCAATGACATACACCCAACATAAACAAAACTTTCTGGTAGTATCGATTCTTCAGAAACGCACTTCCACGACAACACTTACACGTTTTCGAGGATAAATGTTAACCTTAATCGGGAGTTTTCCTAGGCAGTATTAATTGCTCAGGATGTAATTAACTATAGGAGCTTGCTCCTATAGGAGATTAAAGAACTCAGGATAGGTATTTCACCTACAAATCTTCATATGATTTTCTTATACAAAAAACTTCAGTAATCACACAATCTGAAGATTTATTCTATGAGATTATCATTCGATCTCTTTTTCTCTCAATCTCTATCATGATTAATCTTTCTCAAAATTCTCCAAAGACTTCTGACAAAAAGTATAGGTAGGATAAGGATTAGGGTAATAGATAGAGAAAGAGAGTGGCGACTCCTTGACATTGACATGATACAGGAATTGACGTCGACGACACGCGATCCATATAATTCATCGCCATCAGAGAGAGGCGACTCCGCTGGGGACATTCTCTCTCCCCATCTTTGGTTAATCAATTTGTCCTCATGACTATGACAATTTGTCTTTTGAAAGACTAAATAATCCTTTCTTTAGTTCTATATCTTACTTAATCTCGAGTAAAATAGAACTAATACCTCTTCGATTCAAAGATTTGTTCACGAAAAACAAATCCTAGAGTCTTACATTTCCATAATCGATAGACCAAAATGACATAAAAGACATACAAAAACATGTGTTCCCTTCCTTCCCACCCAGGTACGGAGTGTTCATCGATTATGTTGTCAGACAGACCGATATTGTCGTTTTGAATAAGTTCATGCAAATACTTTCTCAGCGAAACATGTTCAGTTTATCTGGCTTGGTGGTTATCCTTTTTATAGCCTCTAAACCACTTTCCTTAGGTTCTGCCCTTATGGCCTCTGAACCACTCCCTTAGGTTATGCCCTTATGGCCTCTGAACCTATTCTTTGTGGTTATGCTTTTTACAGCCTCTGAACCACTTCCCTGGGTTATGCCTTTATGGCCTCTGAACCTATTCTTCTTGGCTATGCTTTTTACAGCCTCTGAACCACTTCCCTTAGGTTATGCCCTTATGGCCTTTGAACCTATTCTTTATGGTTATGCTTTTTACAGCCTCTGAATCACTCCCTTAGGCTATGCCTTTATGGCCTCTAAACCTATATTTTGTGATTATGCTTTTTACAGCCTCTGAATCACTCCCTTAGGTTATGCCCTTATGGCCTCTGAACCTATTCTTCGTGGTTATGCTTTTTACAGCCTCTGAACCATTTCCCTAGGTTATGTTTTTTATGGCATACGAACCTATTCTTCATGGTTGTGCTTTTCACAGCCTCTGAACCACTTCTCTGGTTGATCTTTTTCCTACCCTCAAGGTTCTGATTCGTCAATCTACCAACGACTCTAAGAATCAAAATCATTAATCAAATTTTGGGAAGAAGATAGCTTTTGTATGAATTCCATCAAGGGTTTCCCTTAGGAAAGCTTTGTAGGAAAAAAAAAAAGAAATCGACTGAAGCGAGATTCTGATTTATGTTTAGTCTAGTTCTAGGACTAGTCAACTAGCATGTCCTTTGTGGAGAAATGAAAATTGATCTGTGACGAGGGATGAAATTTGAAATCTTTGGATCTAATATCTTTGGAAATAAAACCCAAATTGATCTGTGAGGTGAAATGAAATTTGAAATCTTTGGATTTAATATCTTTGGAAATATTCTTCTCATTCACCTATTGACAAAAAGACAATTCATAAAGGAAGAATTTAAGACAAAAATTCTGACATTTTTTATAAGAAAATTATGGTTTCAATGGGAAAATGAAATTAATGCCCTAATAATTGGGCCCTTTATCTTAAATCTTCAGAATGGGTCCTAAATGAAAAATAAAATATTGTGATCAAAATGCAAGTAATTGACTAAAGATCTCACGAGCCTCTTAATCTTCTGCCATGTGATTGGGTCCTGACTTCTGAATGAGTTATAATATCCCATAATTCGTCTTAAGAAATATTTGAGAATTATTAATTAGGGGAGTTTGGACATTCAAAACCCTTAAAACATGCTCTACCAGATATATTAATTCTCTGAGAAGAAGCTTGAGGTGAGTAGCAAATCAAAAATTGGTGTTTGAGTTCAGGCATTCAAAATCATTAAAGATTGCCCTACCAAAAAAAAAAAGAAAAAAAAAGAAAAAAAATAAAGAAGGTTTCTAAAAAGAAGCTTGAGGTGGGCACAAAATCAAAAATTGGTGTCTCAATTCAAACATTCAAAATCTTTAACATGCTCACCGAGATATAGTAATTCTGCGAGAAGAAGCTCGAGGTGAGCATAAAATTAAAAATTGGTGTCCAAATTCTCCCCTAATTGATAAATCTTGAAAAACCGCCTTAAGAAAATTCTTTCGATATTATATTCAGGAAAGAATTAAGTGATCTCGTCTTTTGTTTGACTATTAATTGGTTCAGACATATCTTTAGAAGATAAAAGATATTTTGATCACATTTTCGAAAAATTCTTAAGACCCAGAAAGAAAGAACTAAGGTAAATGGCTTTGTTGTTGGAGATTAATGGAAATTATACTGCGAAGTCATAATTTTCAAAGATCCAACCCCAATCCCAATTTAGAAATGTTAAAGTGATTTTTGAAGGACAATCTGAATGATCTTTATAGAATTAGTGATTAATGGAAGCTTTATGAACCTACATAACTGACAAGCATTGTACGGGCCCATGATAAATTGTTTCACCCTAGGACACTCAGATCAGGGATTTGGATTTAGTACTTCAAATACCTATCCTCATGAGAGGGCCCAAATGCTTGTTAAGGAGACACATTTGGGGAAATCCTGTCAGTTGGTAGACTATCAAGAAGACATAATACACCCAATCAATGGGAAGTATTTGAAAAAGATGTGACATAAACAAAAATGAATGACTTGTTTTGTAAATTGGGAAACAAATGACCAAAACAAAAAGAAAATGACATTGACATTTCTAAGAGATAGTGTAAGACCTCCTTAAATGGAAGATGACATCTACCCTATTTTTCGCTATTGGATATAAGACCATCATGACATTGGCTTTCCTTTAGCAATCTTTCTTTGGATAGGATATAAGTCTCATATTTATTCCTATTCCAAAATCGACATTTTGACATTGACATTTCTAAGAAGTAGTATAAAACCTCCTTAAATGAAAATAGCATCTACTCTCTTTCTCGTTATTGGATGTAAGACAATCATGACATTGGCTTTCCTTTAGCAACTTTTCTTTGGATAGGATATAAGTCTCATACACATTCTCATTCCAAAATCGACATTTTAACATTGACACTTTTTTTGAGAAAGTTGAATATGACATTTACTTTCTTTTCTCAATTATCTACAATACATCGACAGTTCTAAAAATGCCAAAATAAAGATTTTGAATTAAAAATTACATAATAAAAAAACTTGTGATGAACAACTTGTTTCGACCTGTAAAGGTCAAATCCCCAGCGGATACACTCTTCGTCTTGAGTTTGCCACTCTTTTCTAGTTATTGGATATAAGTCCTTTCCTGACACGGAATATGGCATTCCTCTGACTTGACACCGACAATTGACGTTCCTGAGAAATGGAATATGACATCCATTTTTTCTTCCGAGTTATCGGATGTAAGTCCTTTCCTGACATGGAACTTATGGCATTCCTATAACTCGACATTGACATTTGACATTTTTGAGAAATGAAATACGACATCCATTTTCTCTTTATAAATTTCGGAAGAAAGTCCTTTTCCTGCCATGGAAATTATGACATTCCCATAATTTAACATCTCGACATTTGACAAACATTTCAAAATGTGACATATCGACCTTTCAACCTTTGACATATCGACAATTGTTATCGACATTTGAGATATCGATCTTTCGACATTTAACATATCAACATTTCAACATATCAACAATCATTATCAACGTTTGACACATCTATATTTCGACCTTTGATATATCAATAATTATTATCGACTTCTGACATATCGATATTGCGACATTTGACATATCAACGTTTGACACTCATCCTCTTCTTTGCTATCGGAAGTAAGTCCTTTCCTGACACGGAAATGGCATTCTTTTATCTCAATATCAACATTTGACATCTTGAGAAATGGAATTCCCTCTCCAGTTATTGGAAGTAAGACCTTTCCTAACACGGAAATCATGGATTTCCTCTAATTAATATCGACATTTTGAGAAATGGAATATGACATCCATTTCTCTCTAGTTATTGGAAGTAAGTCCTTTCCTGACACGGAAATCATGGCTTTCCTCTAACTAATATCGACATTTTGAGAAATGGAATATGACATCCATTTCTCTCTCCAGTTATTGGAAGTAAGTCCTTTCCTGTCACGGAAATCATGGCTCCTCTAACTAACATAAACATTTTGAGAAATGGAAAATGACATCCATTTTCTCTCTCCGGTTATGGGATGTATGTCCTTTCCTGACACGGAAATCACGGCATTCCTTTAACCAAATATCGACATTGACATTTTGAGGAAAATAGAAAATGACATCTATTTTCTCTCTCCGGTTATTGGATGTAAGTCCTTTCCTGACACGGAAATCATGGCTTTCCTCTAACCAAATCTTGACATTGACATTTTGAGGAAAATAGAAAATGACATCTATTTTCTCTCTCCGGTTATTGGATGTAAGTCCTTTCCTGACACGAAAATCTTTGCTTTCCTCTAACCAAATCTTGACATTGACATTTTGAGGAAAATAGAAAATGACATCTATTTTCTCTCTCCGGTTATTGGATGTAAGTCCTTTCCTAACACGGAAATCATGGCTTTCCTCTAACCAAATCTTGACATTGACATTTTGAGGAAAATAGAAAATGACATCTATTTTCTCTCTCCGGATATAGGATGTAAGTCCTTTCCTGACACGGAAATCATGGCTTTCCTCTAACCAAATCTTGACATTGGCATTTTAAGAAATGGAAAATGACATCCATTTTCTCTCTCCGGTTATTGGATGTAGGTTCTTCCCTGACACGTAAATCATGGCTTTCCTCTAACCAAATCTTGACATTGACATTTTGAGGAAAATAGAAAATGACATCTATTTTCTCTCTCCGGTTATTGGATGTAAGTCCTTTCCTGACACGGAAATCATGGCTTTCCTCTAACCAAATCTTGACATTGACATTTTGAGAAAAATAAAAAATGACGTCTATTTTCTCTCTCCAGTTATGGGATATAAGTCCTTTCCTGACACGGAAATCATGGCATTCCTTTAACAAAATAGCAACATTGACATTTTGAGAAATGGAATATGACATCCATTTTCTTTCCCGATAAATTCCTTTTCAGACACGAGAAGAATATTCCTTCTAAGAATCGACAAACAAGACATCTGACATCCTCTAGGAGCAGTATGATACCCACTCTTTCCGTGATTGTTATGGGACATCTCTTAGATCACTTCGGTCAACGCCAATATGTGCAGAATACTTATACAATATTCTACACATATTGGGGGCCCTTTTGTTGACCTCATTTTTAGAATGAGTTAATACCTTTTGACCTAAAAGGTCAACTTTGGTTAAAATGGTCAAACAAGACCCAATGACCAACCCTGTTGACCCCATAGGTCACCCTTTTGACCTAAAAAGTCAACTTTGGTCAAAATGGTCAAACCCAACCCAATGACCAACCCTGTTGACCCCATAGGTCACCCTTTTGACCTAAAAAGTCAAGTTTGGTCAAAATGGTCAAACCAGACCCAATGACCAACCCTGTTGACCCCATAGGTCACCCTTTTGACCTAAAAAGTCAAGTTTGGTCAAAATGGTCAAACCAGACCCAATGACCAACCCTGTTGACCCCATAGGTCACCCTTTTGATCTAAAAGTCCACTTTGGTCAAAATGGTCAAACCAGACCCAATGACCAATCCTGTTGACCCCATAGGCCACCCTTTTGACCTAAAAAGTCAACTTTGGTCAAAATGACCAAACTAGACCCAATGACCAAACCTGTTGACCCCATATGTCAACCCTTTGACCCAATGACATGTTTAAAACCCCACAATGATAAAATCACAAATATTGTGATCAAATCAACCATGACAAAATTGAAAAATGTCACATTGGACATCTTGAAATTAAATTGATCAATTTAGGCTGACTTAGGTCAACCTAAATCAAAATTGGTCAACACTTATATATTTTAATCAAAATAGGTAAAAATGAAATAAAAACAACAAAATTAATCAAATAATTAATTTCAAAATTATTTTGATTAATTAAATTAATTAATGATTTAATTTTCAATATTTTAATTAAATGACATAATTAATTAAAATGAAAACTAAATTAAAATCATAAAATGACAAAATTAAATAAAAATGATAAAATTAATCAATTAATTAATTTGAAATTATTTTCAATTAATAAATTGATTAATGAAATAATTTCCAACAATTTTTAATAAAATAATTAATTAAAATGGAAATGACACATGGCCTTCCCATAATTAATTAAAGTTAAAACTAAATTAAACCCATCATAAGACATAATTAACACATGACAAAGCTTAGCTTAATATTGGTTAACCATGGGTTAACTCCCATCATGGTGAATAAAATGAGGTGGCTCTTTCTCCTTCATTCTAAGCCATGACTCACCTCTACTCAACAATGAGGTGGACGACCAATAATAAGGCTTATTTCCCACCTCCTAAACTAACCAATGGAAAGGGAACAAAGCTTAAACTCCACTCCTCACCATGGTTAAATGAAATCATGAGGGGGAAGCATATGTGTCACCATTTGCCAAAGCTAATGGGTGACTTGTAAGCTCATGAGGAAGAGAAATTACAGCTCATTTCAAAGAGCTAAACCACCTCATGCATGATCCAATGGGAAGGAGCCAAAACAATGAGCTCATGATGGAAAACTTTGGAAAGACAACCATAGTTATCCCCTCAGCTGAAATTTTATCTTCAATTCATTAATAGGGAAGATAACAACTCCCCTAGTACAGCCTAAACCAAGCCATGACCTCCCCATGACTATAAATAGGGCCATACCCGAGCCTTAGGGAAGAGAAGAAAAAAATTTAGTGAGACCTATAGGCTGCTCAAATCTTCTGGCTCCCAACACAAAAACTCTTCCCAAGAGTCTTAGCAATCCATTTTGATCAAACCCAAGCCATAGATGAAGCCCAATCGAGCCAATTTGATCAAAATTAAAAAACAGCCCAAACCAGCCACCTTCTTAAAATTCTCCTTTGAGGCCGACTTTTGAACCAAATTGGTGCAGCAACAATCTTCCTCCGGAGTCTTAGAAGACAACTACAAGGTCCGATCGAAGCTTGATTTACTTGTGGCAATGGTATGAAATTATTTTTCTTAAAATAATTCATATTTTTGAAATATCATGTGTTATACTAGCCCAGAAATATTGCATCACCGTATGGATATATTCTACATGTTTAGATGATTCCATAGGTTTAAAAATCACTCAATTTCGTCTACAAATGAGTGAGATATTAATGTTTGAAGTTTAACAGTTCGAAAATTTTCGAATTTTTGGGTGAATTATCTCTGCCGTCCATTCCCGTGTTTTGGAACGGACGGCGCTGATCGCGTCATCCGGTGTTTGCTGTTCCGCGCCGTGCATGGGATCATGCCGCCCATTCGATGCGTACGAGGACACGCGTCGTTCGGCCGATTTTCTGGAATTAATAAATTCCAAAAAACCTTAAAAACTTCAAAAATTCATATCTTTTGATCTAGAGGTCATAAAAAGAAAACAAAAATACCTCTGGAAAGCTCTTAAAGAGAGAAAAATTATGAAATTAAAATCATAATTTTATTCCCATTATTTAATTTTTAAATAATTAAATACTCTCTGGAGTATTTTAATTATTAAAAATTAATTATAAATCAGAAAAATAGGCAATTTTGAGGCATTTATCTTTATGTCTTTGGGGATGTTTCATGATTTTTCCACGGATGGAAAACATGTCTAGGACACTTTTTTCTAATTTTCAAGACATTTTGTAATTACTTCAAATAAAAATTACAGAAAAATGAAAATTAAGAAAAATAAAATGAAAATGATTAGAAATGTTAGGGTAACAGAAAATGACCTTAGGAAAATAATTTCTAAGTCATAAAAAAAATTTCAAATGATATTTTAAAATTTAGGATTAAAATTCATTATTAAATAATAAATTTAATCCTAAAAATCACCCTTTTATAAACTTAACCTATTTTCTTTAAGAGTCTAAGTTTTAAATGAATCTAATCCATGTTAGACTCACGAAAAACTTTAACTAAGTCTAAATAATGATAAATTAGACTTAATAAAATTTAATTAGGTTTAAAACATCATTTAAACCTATTAAATCTTAAGCTTAATTAATTAAGTCTAAATTGACAAAATTAGACTTAATTAGGTTTAAAACATCATTTAAACCTATTAATCCTTAAGCTTAATTAATTAAGTCTAAAATGACAAAATTAGACTTAATTAGGTTTAAAACATCATTTAAACCTATTAATCCTTAAGCTTAATCAATTAAGTTTAAAATGACAAAATTAGACTTAATTAGATTTAAAACATCATTTAAACCTATTAAACCTTAAGCTTAATTAATTAAGTCTAAAATGACAAAATTAGACTTAATTAGGGTTTAAAACATCATTTAATCCTATTAAACCTTAAGCTTAATTAATTAAGTCTAAAATGACAAAATTAGACTTAATTAGGTTTAAAACATCATTTAAACCTATTAAACCTTAAACAATTAGATTTAACTCATATTAAGTCTAACTAAATCAATTAAACCTTACCTAAATTAGGTTTAATTAACCTTAAACAAATTAGACTTAACCCATAATAAGTTTAATTAAATCAATTAAACCTTACCTAAATTAGGTTTAATTAACCTTAAACAATTAGACTTAACCCATATTAAGTCTAATTAATCAATTAAACCTTACCTAAATTAGGTTTATTTAACCTTAAACAATTAGACTTAACCCATAATAAGTCTAATTAAATCAATTAAACTTTACCTAAATTAGGTTTAATTAACCTTAAACATTTAGACTTAACCCATATTAAGTCTAATTAAATCAATTAAACCTTACCTAAGTTTAATTAACCTTAAACAATTAGACTTAACCCATAATAAGTCCAATTAAATCAATTATACCTTACCTAAATTAGGTTTAATCAATCTTAAACAATTAGACTTAACCCATAATAAGTTAATTAAATACATTAAACCTTACCTAATTTAGGTTTAATGAACCTTAAACAATTAGACTTAACCCATATTAAGTCTAATTAATCAATTAAACCTTACCTAAATTAGGTTTAATTAACCTTAAACAATTAGACTTAACCCATATTAAGTCTAATTAAATCAATTAAACCTTACCTAAACTAGGTTTAATTAACCTTAAACAATTAGACTTAACCCATATTAAGTTTAACTAATCAATTAAACCTTGCCTAAATTAGGTTTAATTAACCGTAAACAAGTCTAATTAAGTCATTAAACCTTACCTAAATTAGGTTTAATTAACCTTAAACAATCAAACTTAACCCATATTAAATCTAATATAACCTGAATACAACCTAACTTGAACTCAAGTTAACCTAATCCTTAGGTTCAACCCACATTGAACCTAACCTAAACCTAACCTAACTTGAGTCCAATCTAACTTGAACTCAAGTTAACCTAAACCTTAGGTTCAACCCACATTGAACCTATCTTAAACCTAACCTAACTTGAGTCCAATCTAACTTAAACTCAAGTTAACCTAAACCTTAGGTTCAACCCACATTGAACCTAACCTAAACATAACCTAACTTGAGTTCAACCTAACTTGAACTCAAGTTAACCTAAAGCTTAGGTTCAACCCACATTGAATCTAACCTAACTTAAATATAACCTAACTCGAGTCCGATTTCAATTTGAATTCAAGCTAACCTAAAGCATAAGTTCAACCCACATCGAACCTAACCTAAACCTAACCTAACTTGAGTCCAATCTAACTTGAACTCAAGTTAACCTAAACCTTAGGTTCAACCCACATCGAACCTAACTTAAACCTAACCTAACTCGAGTCCAATCTAACTCGAACTCAAGTTAACCTAAACCTCAGGTTCAACCCACATTGAACCTAACCTAAACATAATCTAACTTGAGTTCAACCTAACTTGAACTCAAGTTAACCTAAAGCTTAGGTTCAACCCACATTGAATCTAACCTAACTTAAACATAACCTAACTTAAGTCCAGTCTAATTTGAACTCAAGCTAACCTAAAGCATAAGTTCAAACCACATTGAACCTAACCTAACTCAAACCTAACCTAACTTGAGTCCAGTCTAACTTGAACTCAAGATTTGACTCATATTGAACCTAACTTAACCTAAACTTAACCAAATTTGAGTTCAATCTAACTTGAACTCTAGTTAACCTAAACTTTAGGTTCAACCCACATTGAACCTAACTTAACCTAAAACCTTAGGTTCAACTCATATTGAACCTAACCAAAACTGAACTAAACTTGAGTTCAACCTAACTTAAACTCAAGTCAAATTTTAACTTAACCCACATTGAACTAAAGTTAACTTTAAGTCTAGGTTCAACCTAACTAGAACCTAACTTAATCCATGTCAAAGCTTAACTTAAGACCAAACCATATTGAACTTAAGTCAACTTGAAGTCTAAATATAACTTGAATCTAAATCTAAAACTTAAACCTTAATTTAAGTTCAACCCATATTGAACTTAAGTCAACCTTAAGTCAGGATTCAACCTAACTTGAACCTAACTTAACTCGAACTTAAACCTTAACTTGAGTTCAACCCATATTGAACTTAAGTCAACATTAACTCAAACCCAAATCCAACTTAAATCCTAATTAAGTCTCCAACATTAAACTTAATTAAACCATTAAACCTTAACTAACTAAGGTTTAATCCAACCTAAAACAATAATTAAGTCTACCACATTAGACTTAATTAAATCATTAAACCTTAACTAACTAAGGTTTAATCAAACCATAAACCATAATTAAGTCTACCACATTAGACTTAATTAAACCATTAAACCTTAACCAACTAAGGTTTAATCCAACTTAAATCCTAATTAAGTCTACCACATTAGACTTAATTAAACTATTAAACCTTAACCAATTACGGTTTAATCAAATCCAAACCCCAACCTAACTTAAGTCTAACCCATATTACACTTAAAGTCAAACCATACTTAGGTTCAACCTGACATGAACATAAGTCTAACCTAAACCCAACTTAAGTCTAAGCCATATTAGACTTAAGTCAAATCATACTTAGGTTTAACATAACATGAACCCAAGTCTAACCTAAAACTAATTTAAGTTCAATTCACATTGAACTTAAGTCCAAACCTAATCCTTAGGTTCAACTTAACTTGAATCTAAACCAAAACCTAACTTAGGTTCAACTCATATTGAACTTAAGTCAAAATATAAACCATAGGTTCAACTGAAAATGAACCTAACTAAACTCATTTCGACATAAACCTTAGGTTCAACTGACAATGAACCTAACTCAACTCAACTAGACATAAACCTTAGGTTCAAATGACAACTAACTCAATTCAACTTGACATAAATCTTAGGTTTAACTGATAATGAACCTAACCAAACTCAAATCGACATAAAACTCAAAACCAAACCCAAATCGACATAAAACCCTTAACTAAACTCAAATCAAGATCAAAACCTGAAACCAAATTTAAACAGACAAAAGTCGACATAAACTTTAGGTTCAACCCAAATTGAACCTAAATCGACATAATTCTTATGTTTAACTCAAATTGAACCTAAATCGACAAAATTGAATATAAATCAACATAAGCCTTAAGATGGACAAAATTGAACTCAAATCAACATAATTCGACATTTCAAACATAACTGACATAAAATCGACATTTTAAACCAAAATCAACATAAATTCGACATTTCAAACCAAAAACGACATAACCAACATAAATTCGACATTTCAAACATAAGTCGACATAACCGACATAAATTTGACATTTCAAAGCAAAATCGACATAACCGACATAAATTCGACATTTCAAACATAAGTCGACATAACCGACATAAATTCGACATTTCAAACGAAAATCGACATAACCGACATGAAATTCGACATTTCAAAAATAAATCGACATAACCGACATAAATTCGACATTTCAAACGAATATCGACATAACCAACATAAATCTGACATTTCAAACCAAAATCGACATAACCGACATAAATCTGACATTTCAAACCAAATTAAACAATCACCGACATTAAATGACATTAATCGATATTTTAAATCAAATTCGACATTAAATGACATTTCAAACCAAATTCAACAAACACCGACATTAAATGACATTAACCTACATTTCGAACCAAACTCAATAGAACTCAACATAAATTGATATAATTCGACATAAATCGACATGATCAAACTTAACACGACATGAACTAACATAGTTCATAAGTTCGACCTGTATCGAATTTAACTTAACATATGACATCATAATTCTTAAAGTTCGACCCATGTTAAACTTAACTCGACATAAAATTAAACTCAAATTAACATAAAATCCAAAATCAAATCCAAATTGATATAAAATCCAAAATCCAACCCAAATCAATATTCAAGATAAATCAAAATTTAAACGTAAATCAACATAAATCTAAATCGACATCTCAACCACTTTTGGACATCCGACAACTCTGGATCAACAAACACTTTAACCAGGTAATATAAATATCTTGATATGACATTGTTTCTAACTTTATTTTCCTTGCAGGATGAAGACATGAAGTTTCGTTTAGATTTTCTTCGCATGTTATAGGGTGTGCTAACTCGTTTTTGCGGACGTCGACGACGACATTGATGACAAAACCAGGACTTTTAGGATAGCCACAAAACTTAAACTTTTTACAAACAACAAAATAAAAATGACATGACAACAAAGACAACTGGACTTTTAGGTTAGTCACGAAATCTGAAATAAAACGACAAAATAATTAACATTGACATCGACATAACATTGACATTAATAAAAACATATGATGACATTTCTATACCACAATAAAATGATGACATGACACTAAACCAAAACAAATACATAATAAAATGACATGACAAAACCAAAACTTAAAACAAAAGGAAATCATAAAAAAAATAACAAAAATAAATAAATAATGATATCTTCTTGACATCATTGAAGGTATCTCATGACATAATAACGACATAAGAGATAAAATATCTCATGACAAATCGAGATATTAATCACAATATCTTATGACATTACGACATGACATTAAGACATGACATAAAATGACATGATATTATGATTCAAAAAATGACATGACAAAATGACATGACAAAACCAAAATTTAAAACAAAATGGAATCATAAAAAAAATAACAAAAATAAATAAGTAATGATATCTTCTTGACATCATTGAAGGTATCTCATGACATAATAACGACATAGGAGATAAAATATCTCATGATAAATCGATATTAATCACGATATCTTATGAAATTATGACATCACATAAAATGACATGGCATTACGACATGACATTATAATACGACATACAAACTACGACATCCCGACATGACATATGACATGATATACAAAATGAAAAAAATGACATTACAAAACAAAAAAAACCACAAAGCAACGACATACACCCAACATAAACAAAACTTTCTGGTAGTGTCGATTCTTCAGAAACGCACTTCCACGACAACACTTACACTTTTTCGATGATAAATGTTAACCTTAATCGGGAGTTTTTTTAGGCAGTATTAATTGCTCAGGATGTAATTAACTATAGGAGCTTGCTCCTATAGGAAATTAAAGAACTCAGGATAGGTATTTCACCTACAAGACCTCTCTGGTTACCCAAGATCTTCATATAATTTTCTTATACGAATAACTTTAGTAATCACACAATCTGAAGATTTATTCTATGAGATTATCATTCGATCTCTTTTTCTCTCAATCTCTATCATGATTAATCCTTTTCAAAATTCTCCAAAGACTTCTGACAAAAGGTCTAGGTAGGATAAGAATTAGGGTAATAGATAGAGAAAGAGAGTGGCGATTCCTTGACTTTGACATGATACAGAAATTGACGGCGACGACACACGATCCATATAATTCATCGCCATCAGTACCCCTTGAGGTTGAATGTAAGTCCCTCACTAGTTCACCTCATTGTAGCAGGTATTTGAGGTTCTATGCCTTGACCACTGTCGGCATATTTTTAGGTTGAGTGTTGTATTTTGAAAAGGGGTCGCCTAACAGAAGTTGTCGGCGAATTTTAAATTTAAATATAGATATAATTTAGAAAGTAATATTTGATTTTGAAAATAATTTTAAATTTGAAGATTTTAAGATATGAAATCAAACCGATCTCACATCCCAAATAGTTTATATAAACGAGCACCGCACCGCAAGCCGTGTATCTATCCTTAAGGATAGACACACCGCTTGACGGTGGGGCTCGGTTAAATAAACTAGAAGATTTGTGACATCCGTTTGGTCCGCGAACCAATTTTATAAGCCGACAAATTCCTCGCTTAATATGAAACTATTAAACGGGGTTTATATTACTCGGGTTCTTTAAAATTCCCTATAAGGGCAAGCCACTATAGTTAATTACATCTTAAGTGACGGGAATCACCTAAGAAAACTCTCGATAATAATCAATAATTCCGCTCTCAAGAATTTCAAAGTTTAAGTTTTCAAAGTTGATCAATTTTTGAAATTTCAAAAGGGATTAGCTCAAATTTGGAACATTTTATTTTGGAAATTCAAAGGAAGAAAAGTAGGAGAAATTACAGATTCGAAGCGAACTTCGGTAATCTCCCGACTATCCTATTGTTTGGCTTGGATTTAGGAAAGTCCTAATGTTTATTTAATGTTTTAATCTTGCCAATTTTAGTTAATTAGGGCTTATATTTATATGATAGAATCACACAAATTGCCTATAAGATATGAGGGTTTATGTCGTATCGGACGACTACCTCGGAATCCTAAGACCGGTTAGGGCTTAATTTGCAATGCAAATGCCTAACGAAGAGTTGAGGATTTATGTTGCACTAGGCAAACTACCTCGAAGTCCTATGGCTTTGTTGTTTAATTCTAGGAAACTTTTGTTGATGTAGGTTCGAGTTTTCGTTGACGACGATGGCCGTGCTCGCCCACCATGCTCCGAGCTCCTTGTTGTTGCGGAGGTTTAGTTTTAGAAATCATAAATCAAGAGATGAGAGAAGTGTTCGGTTTAGAGAAGTCTTAATTTCCAAGTGTTTTTTGTGTTTTAATTAAAACAAATCTTAAAGTTGATTATAACGACACCGGTTAAGATCCCACTGGTTCCATCCTTCCGGCATCATTATTTTTATCGGATTCACTTAGTCCGGATGAATTTGCTAAACTCAACTGAATGAGTTCCACACTTTCATTTAGACCGTGGGAAATCCCGTTAGCAACACGTAGGTTACATCATCCGAGGTATTCCCGATCATCCAACAGGACGTTTTAATTTAGTTGTAATTGTAGTTTTGTGTTCGGTTTGTGATTAAATTTTGAGTTGTCTTATATTTTGAAATGTTGTGGAGGTGAATTTTATCTTGTAATGTCTTTTATTTTAGTTTTGGGTTTCAGTTTTGGTTTCTGTCCTAAAGGTGTCGGTTTTCATGCAACTGTTGTTTTATCATGCAAGAAAAATAAGTGCGATGCAATTAAATAAATTGCCGTAAAGTAAATCGCAATAAAATAAAAGCGTACCCTGAGGGTCTTCCCGTCATCCCAAGCTGCACTTGAAACACAATTAGAATATTTAAGCAAGTTCCTAGGTAAAGCTAAGGGAAAGGGTTATGGTTTTCTACCAAATTCCTAATCCTATGCCTAGTCATTTCCTATGACGTCTAGGTTCTTTGTGTTTTTGGTTTGAAGACGATTTTCTTCATCAAAGAACAATTAAGTTCAATTGTTCTTGTAAATATCCTATCATATTGAGGAAGTTCTTAAGAAGAATCTTAAACATCTTTTCAATATTTCTAGGATTGTTTTAAGTCCAAATGAATTTAATTGTGTAAATGAATCGATCGTCCGAGGTTTTCAAGTTTTGTTAACTTGCTCAGTGAACTAGGATGTTTGAATATCCTTATAAGTGAAGTGTCACTTCATTTGATATTCCATTTAGGAGTTATGATAATAAAAGCTCCTAAGGGCAAAATAGTATTTAATAGTTTGTGATTCAAATTTAAGTTCAAATTAATGATTTAAGTTTGGAATAGTGTTCAAGTTATTTTAGATTTATTTTTGAGTTCTTTATGTCTTAGGTGATGTTATTTAATTCAACTTAATTTAATTTAATTTAATTTAATTTAATTTAATTCAATTTAATTTAGTTTGATTTGATTTAATTTAATTCAATTTAATTTATTTGATTTAATTTTTTAATTTAATTTAATTTAATTTTAATTTAATTTAATTTAATTTAATTTAATTTAATTTATTTAATTTAATTTAATTTATTTATTTAATTTTATTTAATTTAATTTAATTTAATTTAATTTATTTAATTTAATGTATTTAATTCATTTAATTTAATTTAATTTGTTTATTTAATTTAATTTAATTTTAATTTAATTTAATTCAACTTTTAATCTTAATTTAATTTAATTTAATTTAATTGAAATTTTTGAAAGAGTTTAATGATTTAATTTTAGTTTAATGATTAAGTCTTTTAATATTTTAAATTTGAGTTATCATTTTAATTAAGAGTTGAATATTAATGAGATGATTAATTTAGGGATTTTTAAATTAAAGAATAAATCTCTTCCTAATAATATCCCTATTTTAATAATTCCAATTTTATTATTCTTCCAAATTCAATTAATTATTTTATTAAGGTTTATTTTAATTATTTTTAAATTGTTTAGTAGGTTTCTACCCTTTAATTATTTAAATTTCAATCATCCAAATCAGATTAGGATCAGATATTTTACTTGTTAAAAATTTTATTAAACCTAAAGTTTTAATTAAGGGTTAAAATTTTAATTACCATTTTGCCCTTTAAGCCTAATAATTTCATAACTCACTAAATTGAACTCAAATGAACTTGAAATTTTTTATGTGACTTCACTTATGTGTCAATAAAGACATGAGAGGAGAAAATGTGATTTTTCTGTATTTAATTTATTTATATAATTATTTTTTAGTAGAAAATAGAAATTTCCAAGGAAAATTCAATAACATGACCAAGGGAAAGTTTCTGTCCTTAAGAAAATTAGGGGACATTCCTAATGATCAGAGGACCACTTGGACCAAATTTTGTAATTTTTTGAATTATATTTTATTTATCAAAATTATTTTAAGTTCTGGAGTATTAATTAATTTAAAAATAAAATAAATGTTGAAAAATAAATTTTATAATTTTTAAAATTCTCTCTGATATCAAGGATTCCAGAGAACTAAACTTTACAATTTTCTGATTTTTCTTTGATTTATTATAATTATTTTGGTGAAAATGCTAGAAAATACATTTTTTAATTTTAAAATTACCCTAGAACTTTAAAAATTAATATCTCACTAAATAGACCTAGGAAAAATATGGGACTTGTTCCTAAGTGATTAAAATTCAAAATATGACATTTTGGTGAATTTTATTATTTTTGTGATTTTTATTATTTTTTAATTATTAAAAATATTAAAATAATATTAAAAATCAACTTTTTTAGAAAATTGAAATTTTAATTTTCTTAAACTCCCCTGATATCAGAGAGACTTCAAAACCAATTTGGTGAATTTTTGAAAGATATTTTGAAAGTTATGAATTTTTTAAAGTTTAAAATGACTAAGTGGCTTAATCAACCCAATTAGTGGGGCTAACCAAGTCCAATCGACCTCAAATTTTTATGATGGGTTCCTCTGATCCTAAAGGTCAGTGGAGAATTGATTTCAAGTCAATTTGATTTATGGTTAACTCTAATTAATTAGAAACCTATTTTGGGTGTTTAAGCTAATTAGGGTTAATCTAAGTGAATTAACTCAAATCCTATTTTTCCTAGGGTTCTCTGGTCATCAGGAACATCACCAAATTTTCCTAAAATTTATTTCACAACATGCTAATTTTTGAAATTAAAATACTTAAAACAGCAACATGCATTTGAAAAATCAATAACTTTTCACAGAGATGGCCTCCGACCTTGGAAAATTCAGGGAATGTCCCTAAGTTCGGAGGCTTCAAAAGCCCTATAGTCTCATGCCATGGTGAATTGTATGAATGCATGGAGAATTAAAATAATGCAAGGAGTAAATAATTAATTAAAAATAAAATATCTGGACAAAATTAATTAATTTCTTTTCCACATTATTCTCCTCCGTTCACCGAGCGAGAGGGTATTTTTATTTTATTTTTAGGATTTTTCTACACAAAGATATGAATTTTCAAAGTTTAGGGAATTTAAATAAATAGGAAAATACCCTATTTTTCTATTTATCCACGCGGCGCCGCGTCAACCTCGGCAGCCTCCGAATGCACACGCGCGCGCTCCCATTCGACGCCGCCATCCGCATCGCGCGCTCCCGGGACCCGCCGTATCGCTCCGTCTTCCGATCCGACGCGATCCCGCCGTCCGTCCGCGCGTGTATTAAATGGACGCGCATCCGTTCATCGTCCCCAAGTGTCCTCACCCGAGAGCCGTCCACACTAAATCCTTAATATCTCACTCGATACTCAATGGATTTTCATGTTCTTATGCTTCTATGGATTCGTCTCGAAGAGACGAACACATCTATACGGTTATCATGCATCGAAATTAAAGCATTTGAAATGGAGAATCTTCGGAAGCTCGGGATGAAGAATTAGTTCATACCATAGCTCGAGAGGTGAAGCCTCAATCGGAGATGCTCGGCACGTTCGTTGGAGATGCAGGAGGCTAGGGATGAAGCCCTGGGGATGCGGTGAATTGCTCAGGTGTGATTTCCACCAAAGCCGATCACAACCTTTGAGTCCGGAACAACCGGGTGGCCCGGAGATGGGGCTTTTGCCGGTGGACACTTTCCTCGGTGCCGTGCGGGTGTAGGACCAATCAATTTTGGGATTGGTCCACTGTGGAGAAGTGTCCTGGTTTTGGGTGGAATTTCAACTCCGAAATCGAGCTCGCGAGAGAAGAAATGGCAGGGGATCTCACCTGGGATCAAGTGCTCTGTGTGTGGGGAGGAGTCCGGAACAATTTTGGCGAGTTTCGGTAAGGTTCGGTTCGGCACCTCTCATGGCCGAGAAGGTGAGGGGTTTAAATAGAGAGGCTCGGAGGGCCTCCCGGGGAAGTTAGGGCTTGGGATCGAGCTGCTCCGGTGAGGAGAAGAACAGCCCATGGTGACCACTAGGCATGGGGCAGCTCGAGCAAGGAGAATTCCAAAGTTTGGCTCCTCCCAAGGTTTCGGCCATGGTGTTTTCCGGCGGCCCGGTGGCTGGCCGGCCAGTGCACCGGTCACCATCTTGTTCGGGTGGGTCGTGGCTGGGGTTTGGTGCATTCAATCGAGGTTTGACATGTGTAAAGTGGTTGAATCAAAGTAGAAAGGGGAAGGGGCTATTTTAGCTTATTTTGGTCAACCCATGCAAATGGGTTGGGTGCACCTCCCCAAGACCCGGTTTTGGGCCGAGGAGGTCGGGTGGGTCAATCTCCCATGTGTGGTGGAGTCTCCATCAAGGATTAGGTGGCAAAGCATGGTTTAGAGTGCGACATGTTTAAGGTAAAAAAGGCTTAAGAAGGATTAGGAAAGGGGGTCCTCCTTTTTCCATTAATGGCTTGATCACATGTCAAACTCTCCATGGCTTCATGTGGCTTGTCCATGGCTTGCATGGCTTGTCTTTGGCTTAGGGAAAAGTTTAGTCAATTTCATGAAAATGGATTTTAGGAATTTTTTGGTAATTTGATGGAAATTTGTATGAAACTTGATTTGGAATGATTTAAATAATGATTTTGAAACTTAGGGGTGATTTTGATTAAATGGATGATGAAAGGAAATGTCATGTGGGCTTTGGATGAATTTGGGCTTTTTGATTTTGGGGGAGTGGGTTTTTTAGGAAAGTTTAAGGGAAATGGGCTTTTTGATTTTAGGATGGGCATTTGGGTAAAGATTTTGTGAAAGGCCTTGTCAAATAAATGTCATAATTGGTTTATGGATGTTCTATGAAGGGCTTGGAGTCACTTTGGTGTGATTTAGAATTGAGTGGGTTTGAATTTGGGTTCATTTAGTAAGTGGGCCAATGTAGGTCAAATTGGGCTAACTTGGGCCAATGTTGGGCTAGGGTTGAAATTGATGTAAAATAAATGTTGAGAAATGTTTATGGGAGTGTTTCAAAGAGGTTTTGGCTTTGGTTGGGTTTTGATTTTGAGGTTTGGGCCTATTTGGGTTAGGTTTGGGTTTAGGTCAAAATTGGGCTTTTTGATTTTGGGTTGAATTTGAGTGGGGTTTGGGTCTAAATTTTGGGCAAATCATGTTAGTGTTTTGTTTATGGGGATGTAAAGGAGGGTTTAGAAAAGATTTGGGGTTAATTGGAGTTGAATTGGGTGAGTTTGGGCTAAGTTTGGGTCATAGGTCCAAATTGGGCTTTAAGGCCAAAAGTGAAATTGGATCCAAATTTCAATCAAATTGGGCTTGGATTTGGTCTAGATTGGTGTTGGGGATGTTGAATTGAAGTTTAGAATTGAATTGGACCAAAATTTGGATCAATTGGGTAGGTTTGGTTTGACATTGGGTTCATTTTGGGTTAAAATGGGTCAAATTGGGGGTTTTGATAAAAGTGGGGTAAATTGACAAAATTGGCCCATGGTGTAGTTGAACAAAATGAAATTGGGAATATTTGGGATTTTCTGGAATTTTCTGGGAATTTTCTGAATTTTTGGATTTTTTGGCTAAGAGGGGTATTTTGGGTATTTGGAGGGTATTGGGAGGTATTTTTGGAATTTTTGGTTATGGATGATCAGTTTGAGTGATGTGGAAATGTTGGGGAATGATTTTGGAGAATTTTGGGTGATTTGGAAATTTTGAGAAATTTGAGCTATTCGAGACTTTGGGTAGGTTGGCGGGTGTTGGGTCCCGGGGTCAAAATCGAAAATTTGGAAAATTGAAGATTGGGTGGATGTAAGTGGAATACAACCATTTTGGTTGAGCCATGAAGCCATATCAAGCCCACATGAGCCATGAAGGGACTCATTTGAGGTATTCACTATGTTGTTCCTAACCCTTGCGCAGGGCTTAGGGGTTAAGGACCATCCATGTGAATCACTTACATGAGTCAGGAGGTCAAGTTAGGTATAGGTGTGGTTTAGGAGGTGTGTGAAAGTGTAGTGCATAGGTGTAGTGTATGTGTAAGTCAGCCCTTTCACCAGACCAGGCCACCCAGGGCAGTCCTAAGGCCAAAGAGTCCTATAGGAACTCATCCTTTAAACTTCCACATTTGATTTCAACCCTCTAGGTGATTAGGGGTCTACAGTCAAGTTTGTGGAGTTTGCGGGGAGTTAAGAAGTGGTTTGAAATTCTAGGTGGTGGGTCCCAATTCTAATCCTCTAAGATAGTCAAAGGAAAAGCCTAAGGCTAGATCCTAAGTACTAAAGAGAAGAAGAGAAGACCTCATCAAAAATGAGGTCAACAACCACCTTTGGGTCATACTTCATAGCTACTGAACCCACCTTTTCAGGTCGTATGTAAGTCTCGGGCACATTTCTTCCTAGCTCATTTAGGTCTCATGCCTAATTGCCCTTTAGGATGGATATAAATCTCCTCTCTTTTCTTCTTACAATTTGTAGGCTCCCTTCCTTAGGCTACATGCCTAAATCAGTTAGCAGGTTAGATTTGAGTCCCTGTGATTCCCTTCCTAAGCTGATCGCTTCGAGTAGCTCTTAAGTGGATATGAGTCCCTCGACATTCCTACTCAATCTAGTCACCTCCTAGGTTGGATATAAGTCTCCATACTTTCCTTCCTAGCATTTTTATGGTTTGTGCCTCAAGCTCCATGCCTTGATCTATTCACATGTTGGATCTTAGTCCCCGTGATTCCTTTACTAAGCTGGTCACTCTTACTAGTTTTCTAGTAGATGTGAGTCTCTTGACATTCATGTTTGATCTAATCGCCTTCTAGGTTGGATATAAGTCTCCACGCTTTCCTTTCTAGCATTTTTAGGCCCTATGGCTCATGATATGTGCCTTGATCAGTTCGCAGGTTGGATTCGAGTCCCCATAATTCCCTTCCTATGTTGATCACTTCAACTAGCTCTCAAGAGGATGTGAGTCCCTCGACATCTGCTAGATCTAGTTGCCTTCTAGGACTATATGTAAGTCTCCACGCTTATTCCCTAGTATTTTTAGACTCTGTGCCTCAAGCTCTATGCCTTAATCAAAACTCAGATTAAGATGAATATCTCAGCGTAGTCTCTTCTTATATGATCTTCTGGCTAGTCTTCAAGTGGATGTGAGTCCCTTGGCAGTTCACCCGACTTGGTTGGATATAAGCCTCTAAGCTTTTCTTCCAATATTTTTAGGCTATGTGCCTCAATCAGTTTGCAGGTTGGTTCAAAAACCCGCTTGGGTTTCCCTCCTAAGTTGATCCCTTTGATTAGTCCTCATGCGTAGATGAGTCGCTTGGTGGTCTGCCTCGAGCTAACCACCCTACCTTTAAGATTGGATATAAGTCTCCGAGCCTTCCTTCCTAGTTTACTTAGGCTCCGTGCCTTGATCAGTTCATGGGTAGGATGTAAGTCTCTACGTTTTCCTTCATAAATTGATCACTTTTATTTGCTCCTGGGAAGATATAAGTGCCTTGGCATTTTTACTTGATCTACGTGAGTTATCTTCCACTTAAGGAGGATGTATGCATCTTGGCATTCCTTCCTAATATAGCAGACATGTTCGATTTTGATCCTTGATCGATTAAACTCTATCATGCCAAACCATTGATATGCATCAATTTTACATCATTTTACCAACGTTTTTCCCAGTTTACATCTTAATTTCATTTATCTAACACATATTTATGCTTTAGAAAGGTATTTTGTTTTGTTTGTTTAGGATGCATTAATTAAATATGAAAGATATGGATTGAGAAAATTCAACAGAAAGTGCCATGAAGTGACGTGACTTCGCCTAAAGATAGTTTCATCACTCCATTAATCGAACCAGGCTGGTGTGACCACACTCGTAAATGGTGTGAATACTCCATAAGTTGTAGTAGGGTGGTGTGACCGTGCCACAATCGTGTGTGACCACGCCGGTCCTGGCAAAAGAATGGCATGACCACACAGGAAACGAGTGTGACCACTCTAATGAGCGAGAAACACTTTATGAAGAATTGATGGTTTGAATTAAGGTTATAGCTATAAAATAATATCTTAGGGCTTCTAAAGAGAGTACTGCATCAGAGAAGGATTAGAGGCTGAAAGAAGAGAGTTTAGGATAGAATTTGAGGGATCTCTTGAGGAACTTCTTCCTTCTTGGGTTGAAACCTTCAAGGGAGAGTTTTTCTTTACTTTGTGAATTGTGAAAGATTTTTCATGAGAGAAACTTACTGGCTATACTGGGGAAGCAATTTCTTGTAATTTTTTCATCTTTATGTTTCTTGTAATAGAATTTCTTGTGATATTTTGGCTATGAATTTCTCGATAAACCTGCTAGGCTTTTCTTTGTGAATCTGCAATGTAGGGAGTAGTGGATTTATCATTGGCTTTTCGTAATATTTTTTTCTTAGTCATTTTCTTGAGCTTTTCATGACCGATGTTATTAGTTAACATCCAAACTTCATTTCCTCCTAGTCTGGCAGATTAGGAAGTTAAAATATTTCATGAAATTACGACCTTTAACTATAACATAGTGGAAATGAATGGCCAACCACAGAACTTCGAAGAATAGACATATTCCAGCATAATTCTGTAATCATCTCAGAGGATCAGAAACTTCATGTTGAATGCCATGGGGATTGAGGAAGCCTCAACTTTCATGGATTTTAGGCTTCTTTTGACCTAGACCCAGGCATATAGAGTATCTCGTCCCCAACTGAAAATAATCATATAGGAAAACATTTAAGAAAACCATGATTGCCATGATCCTCAAACCACAGAGGTACAAGCTTCATCTATTTTGAGTAAACTCACAAATTTTTCCTCATATTATTTGCTTTCTTTTTTCGCCAAGTATTCTGATTTTATAGGACATTAGGACTTAAAAACCTTCTTTTAATAATTGCCAAGCTATGTTAACTGAATCAGTAAACTAAATCATTTTTCTTTAGAAGCATATATTACATTGTCCATGTGGGATCAGTACTCGGTACTCTTGAACTGAATTACTGCTTGATATGTGCACTTGCATTGTATGACCAACTTACGTCTTGGTAAGTTTTGGTATGTCACCCACCTTGGCATCTCAACCAGTTCCTCTGACATTTTGTAGTTGACCAGGCTACACTAGTAATCCATCTAAACCTTGGTTCGATGAATAATGGTCAGCTGCCACCAAGCGCACTGTTCCTTAGCGACATAGTGCGCTTGTTTGGGGTCTTTTATTGGCATCAATTTTTTATGAAGCACGTTGGACATCCTTCCGAGCAACGTTTCAATCTTACATAGCGTCTCGACACTCAAGGAGTTTTCAGAGCCCTAAGCAAACACATCATGCACCAGCTAAAGGCTTGTCCCATTTTGGTCATGCTCAGAAGCATCTATCATCGGGCAGTATTGGTCCTCAATGCAGAGCAATTCCAACCACCATTTTGATGTCTAAAAGTCTTACTCCAGCCATTCAGGGATTCTTGTGGCTCAAACAAGTCATAAATGCCCCTAGAAAGAGCTCCAGAGGTTAAAAAGGGATAAGGGCCCAGTGTGACCATGCCTAGAATAGACATGGCCACACCTAGTTCTTAGTTTGAACATGCTCAAAACAAGCATAGCCATGCCCTAAGATTAATGGGTTGCGAAAACTCTTAGCGTGACCACGTCGGAGGCTGCATGTTCATGCGAGCCAGACATAAATTTGGCATAACTATGCCACTTTCGGGCATAACCATGTTGGCCATATAGAGACTTTGGCATAATTATGCCATCTCTCAGCGTGGCCACACCAAGAGCTTATTTACGACACCCTCATTAAGGTTGTGACCACGACCGATCCCGGGCATGGTTACACTTGTTCAATCTGTTCGTGGATTTTCACTCTTGTCCCTGGATTTCCAACGACAACACCATATAACCATCAGATAGGCCATGTTTACCCAGTCTAAAGCCCAAAATGGCATCTGTGGATACTTGGTTCCATCACAAATGGAGTAAAAGGCCAAACTAAGGGGGTAAGACCAGTGAATATATCTCTCTCAGGAAGAAGGGAAGAGGGATCAGAGCTCATTTTGGTCTGAGGCAAGGCAAGTGAGCAGGGGGATTTAGAGGAAGCTTGGAGAAGGAGATTCTTTATCTTCCTAAAGGAGAAGGTCAGGGAAGCCAATTCTTCCATCTTTTTTTCTTCTTCTTCTTGTTTTCCCTCCTATCACTATCTTCTTCTTTCTCTCTGATAACTTTCCATAAGTTGAGCTTGGGAGAGCTTCTTCCTTACTTCGGAGAAGGAGATCTTCTATGGTTTCTCTGTGCTATTTGAAAAGGAGAGATTCTTCAACTACTGGAGAAGGATATTGTTGGTGTGTTCTTCATTCTCACTGCTAAGGAACTAGGTCAAGCCCAGAAATATGTCGCCAACCACTACGTCAGTGAGATTTCTCAAAGCCCTCCTAAATTCATTCCTAGAGCCCCTAGGTCTGGATGATGGAAGAATTAGGTTATGGCTTTGTGCTAAAGAAAAACCCTATAGGTTACGAGCTCTTCGATTTCCCTTAAGAATCCACACACAAAATCCATTTCTCCTAGAAAATCTATTTACCCCGGGAACACGATAATCAAGTGGTCATTCTGTGGTTTTATCTCTTGACGAATGGGATGAAACCACCTCAAACTTGATAATGAGAGATTTCATCGATCCTCATTTTCTAGATGACAAAAGGCTATGTCTGTACGAGAAAGCCTTAACTTTTGTGAAATTTTCTCCCACAAAAGCACCTTCACCATTACCAAACAATTAGTGGTAGGCCCTTTGTTACGACAAATGATGACCAATATCTATGATTTCTTCATTTCACCCTAGGATTCTCAGTGAGATCGCTAGGACTTGTTCGACTCACCGTCGAGCGCGACCGGGTCTCCCATGTTGCATGTGCTCTCATATGTGCATTACATCGCATGATTTTAAAATATGCATTAAAAACATCTATTTTTCATGCATTTTTGATCGATTGCCTCCACCGGCTCGATCGACACTCACTTTCAGGCGGCTTGGTAGATTAGTCACTGCCAACCTGATCATCTCAATTTTCACTTTTTATTGACTTGAGTGATCGATAGCTACACGTCAGATCACATCAATCAAGCACGTTTTGTTGGCTCAGTTGATTAGCTGTCACAGGCTTGATCATCCTTATCATCCCGATTTTCACTTTCTATCAACTTGATCGATTGACCACCACCGGTTTGATTATATTAATCGATCACTTTTCGTCGACTCTGTCCAATGGTCGCCATCGGCCATATCGTATACATTGATCACCCCTTGATCGATCGACTGCCGACACTAGCGAGATCAACCACCCTTTGTGGATCTACTGCACACTTCGACTTGATTGACCATCTTCGGTATAGTCGATCAATCAGCTGCCGTCGAACCGACTTTATCAATTGACCATTCATTCGTTGATTGGCTACATACTTTGGCATGTTTGACCATCTTTAGTTCACTTGATCGATTGGTTGCCACCAGCCCGATCATATCAATTGATCATCTTTCATCAATTGACTACACACTCTAGCCCGATCAACCATTTTTAGCCAACTTAACTAATTGATCGCCACAGGTCCTAGAGATCGATAGACTATTTTCATTCGGTATGTTGCATTTGTTGCATGCTTTCCATATTGTCTACATCAGCACATCTACACTTGTTCCCTGTAGCAAACTTGTAATCATATGACTTATATGCTCGTGATGAGTATTTGTGCCTCCCTTAAGAACATTACTCTACACCTTTGCCTCATGGCATTCTTATTTTACTTTGCACCACGCCATAGGTGGTTTGCATTTACATTTTCAACTCATGCAAATTTATCTTGCATAGAATCCTCGTGACTTACTTCCTTGAGTTCTGCATCTTTGTTTTTGTTGTCACACCCTTCACTTTGAACACTCATGGGTTCTCTTTGGGACAGCTTGTGCCTCAGGCCTACCTGGTACGTAATTCTCCCCAACAAGAACTATGTCACTTCACTTCTTAGGCACCACATGAGAATGTCGTAATTACGTTGCACCATGTCACTTGGTACGAGACATAATCCTTAGTCATTGTACCTGTCCAATGTGTAGTTCTTATGCTCCTGCACATTCTTCCCTTGCACGGTGTCACTTAGCATATGTCACATTCCTTAGCCTCTAAACCTACCTAGTGCACATTGTTGGTACTCTTATACATTTCGTATCGTGTCACTTGTCACAGGTCACACTTCATGGCCCCTGAATCCGTCCAGTGCAAAATACATGTCCACTTAGGTACATGACACTTACCTTACCGGGATTATGCCCCTTGACCAATGAACTTACTTTTGTGCATGAACCACTGTTGAAATCACTTTTGTTGAGGTCTAGTCTTTCTTCTTTAGAAGCCTGGGATCTATTCATAGGACTCTTCTGTTGACTATCCTAGAGGATTAGTGATGGAACCCTACCTATTAGAAATTCATAACACCTCTTTACTCTTCTTGGGCTTCCACATGTTTGATCCTAACCTCTAGCACTTAGTAGGATGAAGCCAAGCATGAGGGAGCTCAAGAGGACTCCCCATAAGATTTTCAGGCCTTAGGGTTAGCCCTGGGTGGTTTGGTCTTGGTCAGACTTGCACACACACACTTGAAACCCTCACTTCCATACACAACCTAAAGCCTTAAACCAAGCATGCTTAACCTGATTCCCCACTCTTTTTTAAACTTATGTGGGTGGTCCCCCAAACCCTTAGCCTTAGCTTAGGGTGGCTAAGACCAACATGGAGGATCCTGAATGGGATTTTCCTTGGTCTTGGGGCACCAAAAAGGTAACATTGTGATTAACATCCTCAATTGATACTAATTCCACCAAAACACCCGTCATTGGCCTTCTACCCACAAACTCTTCCAAAATTAATAAAATGCCCATGAAATCCTAATTTTCTCAAAATTTCCTAAATCGCCTATTCCCACCTAAAAATCATTTTAAAACATTCCAAACCACTCAAATTACCCAAAATATCCCATTTTCCTCGAAATTCCCAAAAATATCTCCCAAATTTGCCAAAATTACCAAAATACCCTTCATGCCCCAAAAATTCCCAAAATCTCCAAGTTAACTCTAAGTATCCCCAAAATCAATTTAAACCACCCAATGTATCCAATTGTCCCTAAATCCAATAAAATTAGCCAAAATTCTCAAATTGCCCATAAATGCTTAAATTCTTCAAATCACCCCCAATTTCTACCAAATTGATTGTGAACTTTCCCAATTCCAAATCTAAATCAAGATTCATCATGTCCAAACCCAACTTGAATCAAATATAAGACCATTTGCCTCAAACTCCAAACCCTAAATCCAAGTCCAAATGAATTGCCTCAAATTGACTTCACCCCCCAAATTTCATCAAATTCAACCCGATGACCAATCCACTTTCACTAATTTGGAATCCTAAACTCTTCATGACATTCCCCTAGACCAATTTAAGCCTCCAATTGGTCCAAATTCAAACCCAAGCCTAACCCAAACCTAAGTCCATGCCAAAAATCTTAATATTGAACCCAAACCCTAAGATTGTCCAAAGTTTCATGGTCCAACCCAACCTTGATCACCACAATCCCTATTAGACCCCTAGGACCACAAGCTCACCACCTAGCCCACCCTAGTATAGCCATGGACCAAAGGTCCAATAAATTTGGGGATTTCCTCCCAAAATGGCTAAACCATAGGCATATATGCCACCAGCCTTCCCAAGCCCCAAGCTCATCAACATTAACTCTCATGAACTCCCTGAGCCAGCTAACTGCCACCCCAGCCCTTGTCTGCCAGCCTAGTCATAAAAAAACCCAAAATAAAAAAGCCTTCCCCATGGCATAAACCCAATTGTACCCATTGAATGTGGTTCACTCCCATTGGTGAGTTGCGCTGCTCAACCCTCCACCTAACCAACCTTTTCCACCCCCTGGCTTGCCCTATTGGCCACAATGGTCATGGCTATTTAAACACGACCCCTCATAGCCAAAAGGGGAGATGCACTGAGACCTCGGCGAAACCCTACCAAATTGTTCACATACCTTCCAGCCTCCATTACCCCTTCTTAGGTTTGTGTCTCATTCCCCCTCCTTGGCAGAAACACCCAGTGGAGACCAGAAGCTATAGGCTTGTGTCCCATACCTTAATTTGTATATTTATTTGATGTATAACACTAGAACCAGGTATGTTATGTGATGCTTGACTGCCTTTTACTTTTCTGAGATATGTCGTCGACCTAAACAAATTTGGGCCTTTTATTCATTATATTTTGTTTGCTTGTCTTACATTGCGCTATGTGCTTGCCAGCTACTCTTTTTTAGCTTGTGATTTGTCTAGGAATCATGCATAAATACAATTTAAGCTCTCTACCACTTAAAAGTTTCACTTTTCTACATTATTTTAATAATAAAAGATTGAGAGTAATTAAAACTTAGACTTAAAATATCTGAAGTTTTTTAAAACCTGCCTTTACTTTCCTACATGAACTTCTAATAGGACTATAAATGGTTTGCATTACATGGCTCTCACCCATGTCATACTAATAGGTCCTCCATATTATGAATGATTAACTCACTGCATCATTTTCATGTTCTGAGGAGAATCCCACGAGCTTCTTCAACCCGCCTGACTAAGCTTTTCACTTAGGAGGTTGTCTAGCGTGCTTAGGGTGTTAGAGACTTTCACGACCCAAATGGGGATAAGTGTTTTGTGGTAGCGTCTCTAGCTTCGTAGTTGTACCTTCCTTCTCTTTCTTTCCAGTGACTTCTTCACCACTTTGGCAGATGTAAGTCCAACCTCTACTTTTCCTACCTAAATAGGGTCATAGGACTTCGAGTTTTGTTCTCTTGACCTTAGGGCTACTAAGGTCCCCTTGGAAGACGTAATTTACAGATTGCTGATAAGAAATTCTTGATTTTGTTGGGTTGACTACCTTCACAGCCAGGTAGAGTTAGGGTCCTAATAAATTGGGTGACGGATCTATAGTATCATAACCCAGCTATCTCTACCCTATTAGGATTACTCTACCCTTTTTTTTATTTACCCACTTTGAGCCATGTCACTTATTTGATACATCTGATGTCGTTTTTTTATTTGCAGACAGGCTGCCACCCATTTAGGATACGATGATTCACGATCTACCTTTTACGGCCCAGTTAGGTCTGAAAGCATAATACAGAACTTACGTAATGACCTGGTTATTTCATATGTCTTGTTTGCTAACGAGTCATTACTCATTAGGATTGTGAGAGATTCACTTTCTACCTTGTGGCTCATTAATATCATTGAAGGCATCAGGATGCTCCTATGAGATAGCCATCCTTTGTGACACCCTCTTACTAGTCATAACTTAAATAAGCAGGACCTCTTTAATCGAGTGTATTATTGGGCATTTCCCAAGATGTAATTAAGAAAAGAGATCTGTTACTTTAGTAGTGCTCTTGACCCCAAGAAAATCAGATCAATTTGGTTCTCTAGTTACTTGTATAACTTATTCTTTCATGGATATTTGGTTCAAGGTGTCTCAATCTGATCATGTTTGGATGTACATCCTTGACCTTTTGCACAAGGTTTACTTCACATAAGCATTCCAAGTTCTTTACAAATTTGTCTGCCTATCCTCTGTCGTGATTCCCTCTTTTTCGATCCATCCTCTTCTCGAAATCGTTCCTACGATTCAACTAAGAGGGATCTTTGGGAAGGGAACCTTAGGATGATGATTAGACAAGCTCACGAATCTGACTTTACAAAAAGAACCAAAATATGTGGTTTTTATTTATGAACATATCCCGGAGGTTGATGCATGTACATGGTCTCATGCTTGTTTCCATGAAGAAAAGTGTTTGATATGTCGAGTTGAAAAACAGGTCAATTTCGTTAAATGAATATGGCAAGAAAAGTATGAATAGTTGGATGTTTTTGCTGAGTTGAATGTATCAGTGCAGTGTAATCTAATTCTTGCCAATAACCTTAAGCCACCAAGGCGCTTTATACTTTTATATTGTACCAACATGTCAACACTTAATATAGTGTATTCATTTGATGTTAATGATGGACTAATCGACTGAAGGAGGAACTAAGATCCATGTATGTTGCTTGAAGATTTCATCAATTGTTGATTGCATAACCTATCGCCAAGGAAAATGTCGAGAAGCTTCATGAAAGCTAAGAGATTCCTGCTTGGTGAATATAGAATGTTGCTGGTTTTAAATCTATTTAGGTTTAAGAGATCTAGTTTTGGATCTTCTAGTCATTGGATGACTAATGGGTGTGACTGGTTCTGTAGGTGATTAAGAGGATGGTATTGGTGATGTGTTGGAGTTTGGGAGTGGAGAAGGGATGGATATGGGCTGAGGCGGTGTTGAGAGGTTGAGACTCAGTAAGAAGGATGGTTTAGAGCTGATAAGTAGGGAAGTAGGAAGAAATATAAAAAGTAATTGAGAAAGTGTTGGTGGAGAGATGTTTATTTGTTGGAGAGATTGTTCATAGGGAAAATGATGTTTGTTGAATGTTAATGTGCTGATAGATAATGAATTTGTTTGTTGGAGGATGAAGGCATTTATAGCCTTTGAAATTTTCAGGAAATCCTAAAAAGACGCTTTGCTCAAATCCTTGGTCTAATTTGGTGCACTATGGTGGATATAACCATGTGAAATAAGCATAGTCGTATGATCTTAATGTGTCGTATGCTCGTAGATGTTTGTAGAGGAGTTGGTAAGGAGAAGTATTTTAAGTGTTGGGGGATTGTATGAAGTTGATTAAATGTACAGCTGTAAGAATGTCATCGGGCCAGAATTTGAGTGGTAGATTCGATACAAGAAATAGAGTTCTTGGTTTTTCAAGTATGTAAAAGTGTTTTCTCCAGGCAAGAACATTTTGTTATGTTGTGTAAGGGCATAAATATTGATGAATTATTACTTGTGCTGCCAAGAATTTATCAAATTTATGGTTTTATACTCTCCTCCACGATCAAATCTTAGAATTTTGATACAAGTGTTTTTTATTTTAACTTGATGATGGAATTTAATAAAATGATTTAGAGCTTTAGATTTGTGAATCATGCATGTATATCAAGTTGCATCATCGACAAAAATGACATAAAACTGATAGCCTTGATTAGAAATATGTGTCAATGGCCCCCATACATCAGTATGAATGAGTTCACAAGGAAGATACATATGAGTGATTGAAAGTATAAAATGTAATCTATGTTTTTTAGATGTAGTACATGAATTGCAAAAAGAAGTAAAACTAGAAATTAAAAGATGAGGATGTTGAGTAGTTATACTTTGGAACGCATTGTTGATTGGATGACCAAATAGATGATGTAATATGTCTGCGGGTGCAATTCTTGAGAACAAAGCTTGCTTGCAAATGAGAATGAGATAAAGTCCCTCATGGCAGGGACCTTGTAGGAGTGTTTTATGAGTTGTGCATTCCTTGATTTGGTAGCCAGAGGCATCAAACAATAATACAGTTTTTTTCATAAGCAAGTTGAGATATAGAAATGAGATTGAAGGTAATTTGGGGAGTATGAAACAATTTTGATAAGGAAAACATACGAGCGGGAGTGTTGAGTATTCCTTGGTCGCTATTTTGGATATATACGACATTTCTATCTCGAGAAAACTCTTGCACTTTCCATTAGTACAATTTTGAGTACTTCAAATTCCCAATGTTAGCTGTCAAATGATTTGATTCTTCTAAATCAAGGTATCATTCTTGATTTGAGGTAGGTGAAGTGATAAGTGGCGTATGCTTAGCTAGTTGCTTGTGTTGTTAGTTCAAATTCGAGCGATGCCAACATTAAGGTGCAAGATGGCCTCATTTGAGACAGATTAATGTATGGTTACATTGTTGGATTTGGGAGATTTTTTATTACCTTCACTTGTAGTTCTATAGAACTGTTTACCGCAGCCCCTTCCTCTATAATTATTGTGACTACGTTCTCTTTGAGAGCATAGAGCTATATGGTTGTCGGGTTGGGATACTTGATTGAGATTATCATTGGAGATATTTATTTCTTTGTTGTGAAGAAAAGAGTAAAGGTCTTCAAGACTAATTGGCAATAGGGAAGTTTTGATTGTTATTTTAACGACTTAATAAGGTGGAGGTAATCCCTTAAGAATATAGAGGATAGTATCCTTGGTGTCAATTGAAGTTCCAGATGCTGCGATATTGTCCACTAGCTCTTTGATTTTAGTACGATATTGTGACATTTTTTATTTTTCATTGTCACATTGTGAGGTTCTCTCTTCAACTGGATCACCCGTGATCGATTATTTGCTTGTAGGAGCTTCTCAAGCGCTTCACAAATATCCTTACAACTGTTCAAGTTGATTACATATGGTAATATGGTAGCTGATTTGGTAGAACGTATGACAGCTGCTAAATTTTGATCTATGAGTGTCATGTATTATATGCTAGGTTCAGAGCTCTGATTTCTACATCGGTCGTGACTATGGAAGGAGGTTTCGGTGTGCTGGCATCAATGAATCCTCCAAATCCATTTGCCTTGATTACTTTCATTGCTTGTGATTTTCACAGTGGATAGTTATTAGTAGATAAAGAAATGTTGACAACTGACTTGATGTTTTATACTAGAAACATTCGGAAAGGTGGTAGCGATAGATCGTCGATCTTAAGAACAGCACGATTGTCACTTAGACCCGAATTTGAGGCGTCTTCCGTGGTTGCCATGAGGTTCAAGCTTTGATACCATAAACAAAAACAGATAGGAGCAGTAGAAAGGGAATGATAATCTTACCTTTCTGCTGAGTGAACCGAGAGAAGCATAGAAAACTAATGGAATAATATTCTTGAAATACAAGGGAATGTTACAACTAACAACGAGTGGATTACCTCTGTTTTCACCACCCACGTGAAGCTACCAGGTACAACAATATATATAGACATAATAGATTGTTCTACGCACATCTAGTTAGAGAGTAAAAATGTAAAAATGCTTAGCTAGTAGTGGAGACCTCCTTGATATCATTATTAAAGCCCACTAAGCCTAGTGGTTGAATGAAATGTCTCTAATGACAATGTCTTAAGTACAAAACCTTACACATATGAGTGTGCTTTAATTTAAGAAAAAAATAATAATTTTTTAAAGTGAATGGACACTTATTTCTTGTTAGAGGAGATTAATGTTTATGTTTTAATGACCCAAACTACCCTTAAAGGGACCGAATAAAGTGCGTGAATTTATGTTTGATTTAAGATAACTTGCTCTAGCGAGTAAATATGTGTTGGATTTAAATTTTTATGTCTTAGATTATGCTTAAGAAATATAATTTTGATAGCTCTAGAAGAATGTTGATTCAGAAGCATATCTATGAGAAATGGGAAAATAAACTATTACTCAAATATATAAAGAAAATCATTGCCAACACAATTGGATTTGAGTAATGTAGGACAAGCAAGAGCTATTCTTTTATTGAGATTGCATACAATATTAATAATAGTATATTATCTCGAAAGATAAAAATATTACTTGACAATGGATTAAAAGAAAAAATTAAAAAAATTCCAAAATACATTGTCTATGTTGCAGAGATTTTTCTCTTCTTAACTTTGTGTAAGAGTATTTTAATATAGGATACTTTTTCTCTATAGAGTTGGTTAACTATATTTTAAAAAATGACCACTTCCAAATAAATTCTACATTAAAGTAATGGTTCTCATTTCTATAAATTTTGAAGTATTGATTTCTAAGAATGTCTATTTTGGAGATTCAATTGAGACAACTCAAATTCAGGACATTTTTTATTAGAGGCCAAAAGTTAAAAAGTGAGAAGCACTGAATACTAGTACACTCGGTTTGAGATTTTAATATCGAGTAAGCTGTTCATTATGTTAGTGATTTGATGTTTATAATTTAATGGCATATAATTGAGGAGAAACCTAAGATGCGACAGCTTTTGTCATAACAACGAGGTGAAATAATTGGCTGTAGATCATAAGTTAAAGTGAGGACTGCCATTGAGTTCGTGGATTGGAAATTAATTCTATGGATATGTAAGAGACTTGCAATTTTCGAGCCCACCCAAGACTGACTGAAGAAGGCTCAACAACTATTAAATGTTCAAAATGCATAAGTTCTGTGTTATTTTATATGTTTATAGTATTTATTTTGTATTTTATTGCAGAAAATTGATAGGAAAATAATTTAGAGTGGGTAAAGCAAAATTACCATAGCGTTGTTCATGTAGTATTGTAGCAACCCCATAACGTCAAAGCATTGTTTTGGAATTTTTTTGTAACAATTTTCGAGAGAGAGAGAAAGATGCTGCAAGGCCATATCTTGAGCTTCATAGCCTTTGTTGTAACGTGAGGATACGAGTAAGGAACATTTTCATCATTAAAAATATAAGATACTGACATGCATCAGTCCCACTGTTATAATAAAAATTATCAATATATATATATATATATATCTATAACTAAGATATTCATAATCAGAAATATCAGCCTAGGCGAACGAATGATGAAGCACTCAAGCTTGTGTACAAGAAAGAAATTGACGGAATAAGTCGAAAATATATGTTTACTTTCAAATAAAAATATATTTTTTTAAATTTTACTAAAATATACCTTACATGTTTAAAAAATATTTTAAAAAAAGTTTAAATCACTAATTTTAGACACTTATGTCTGAATTGTGTGTTACTTTTTTATATTATTTTAATATTATTTAAATTAGACAAGTCAGGAGCGTGTCTGGCACATGTCCGAGGCATATTCGGTGAGTGTTGGTGTCCAAGAAGAACTCGATACTGCACGGCTTTTTAGTTAAAGTGTTTGTGTATAGTCACAACGTTATACTTAAGAGTCGTAGCGCTATTGATGACAGAATAAAAGATAAGAAAGCTGAGATCTCATAACCTTAGTTTCAGAATTTAAGTGCATCGGTGACGAGGCTTCATAATCGCAAAGCCCAATGTGACTGCCCCGATTCGAACAGTTTGATTATTTGGACTTACGTGAGATGCATTAGAGTGTGATAGGAGGTTGAAGGATATACTAGAGTGGAGAGTGAGTGTTAGAGTGTGTGTCATTATGTGTGTGAGCAAGTGAGTGCCCAATGGAGCCAAGAAGTGACAGAGAAATAGGAGCACTTAAAAGAGCAAAATTTTATTACAAAGTTATTGGATTTCCCTGTTCTATTTTTGTTTTGTTATCTTCTTCTTGTAATTTATATGACTATAACAACTTGGTGAAAAAAATATTTTGTATTTATGAATTATAAAAATATGCCAGGCTAAAACACTTTTCCTTTAAATTTGTGGGTTTTAAGTTAAATCAATGGATGAATTTTATTTTGTATTAAAAATATCTACTTATTTGTGTTCCATCCATCATAATTTTGCTTGTGGTGGTGGCCACACTGTTATTTAACATATAATGTAGATTAATGATATCATAAGAGTCTTAATCTATACAACTATAACTCATAAAGTTAAAGAAATAATAAACTTACTTCAAAGAAATTGATTTGAATAAAGAAAAGGATTTGTGAACAAGTGATTAACTTGGAAATTCGTCTTAGCTTCTTGATGATTAATTTTGGACTTTAATTCTATAATACTTATATGACATGTGCATTTGCATTATCCCATTAAAAGCATAGTCAAGTTTTTTATCCCTTTGTCGGTGAACCAAATAGTGATAAATCTAGTAATAAACTTTGCATTACTAGTGAAAATTTAACATTAGTAATGAATCAATTGCCAGATTAAAAAGTTGTTATATTATATTTTATTTTTTTAATATTATTATTGTGCAAGTTTCATTCTAATCACCAGTGTGTGTATGTGCTTTTTTTGATAAATTCTAAAGTTATTGTTAAACTTCGAACCAATGAGTGTCGTACCCTGTTTGATGAAATTTATTCAATTGTTTTATGTATAGTTTTTCACTTGCTAATGTGTTAAAATTATGATATTTATGATATCTATGTTATCTTGCTATTGAGAATAGTTGTTAATTTTTGTACGTGTAGGAGAGAACCCACTGAATCATTTTTATTTAATCCAAAAAAATTTAAACATTGCAAAAAAAACTTAAAAAACGTTAAAAATATTATTTGCCTCATTCTTGTGTGCTCCAATTTTGTCACTATTGACGGGATGCCTCGAATGCAATTTTTCTTTCTCTAGGGAGAGGTAAAGCAAAGTTGAGTATGATGACGCCCATGACCGGCGCCTTGACATGAGTCAATTTTATTAATTTTACCTGCATGTTACCATTCTTTTTACCTGTTATTTCAACTCATTTATCATGATTTATGCTTGTGTAAGGTTCCTTGCTCTATTTAGTAAATTATAAGTTAAACACATAAAATAGAGTCAAAACGAGCGAAACTATGTAGTTTGGCATAGTCACTTCTGATCTGGGCATGGCCACACCAGAACTGGCATGACCATGCCAGTTTTGGGTCTGACCATGTCAGTTTCATACGTGATCACACTGTCGGACCACCATAGCCCATTTTGGAAGGTATTTTCATGTTATTCTTGTTGGATCTTTAAAAGGGGAAGCATGGGCACGAATAGAATCTCCCTTTTAGAGGGTGAGAGACTTGGAGATGGCTAGAGAGAAAAAAGAAAGGGATTTGGAAAGTTTTTCCTTAGGATTCTCTTCCAATTTTGGAGTTGAGGTGTTATGGGTGTTCCATACTTTCAAACTTTATATTTTCTTACATATTTTGAGAGGATAACTGTAAGAGAAAGGAGTTAACTGTCGTGAAAGAGTGAACAAATTATTTTGTAAGTTTTTACCAATGAGTTTTACTTCCAATGATGATTTCAATAGAATATTTTTCCTTTGTTATTTCCAACATGCGTAGCCGAAATTTCCTTTCACGCTTCTGTGATTCATGGTACATAGTATCTTGTGATTTTTTTTCAAACGAATTCTTTTCCCGAGAAATTGGGGCTTTTTCATTGTTGTGTTAACCATAGCTTTTTATTTACTTATAATCTGACCAATTAGGATGTTAACATATTTTGTGACCTATAATTTCTACCCTATGTGTAGAAGAACGAAATGGTTAACCTAAAAATCTGGATAACAACAGGCATATTTTTTTCATGTTTTGCAACCTTGAAAGGAAAGTGGTACAAATCTGTGAGATACCATGGGGATTAAGGGATCCCAACTTCATAGATTCTAGTCTTCTTTTGACGTAGGCATACGCATAAGAAGGACTTTCTATCCCTATTGACAACTATCACGTAGGAAGAAGTCTAGAAAAACCATGAACAACCACATCACCTAAATCACATAGGCGCCAGCCTCACATACCTTGAAGAATAGTAATATTTATGTACTGTTATTTTCTATCTTTGCTAAACTCGTCTTTAGTTTTTACTTTCTTATTTGGATTTTAGATAACAATCTTTTGTTTGTAATCACGCTAAACGAGGTTTATAAGTGTTGTACATTAGAGATTTGCCCTTCAGAATAATTTCTAACAGTATTCTTGTGAGATCGATATGCGGTACTCTTTAGCCACATTACTACTTAACATATATACTTCCATGATTTGGCTAAGTTTCTTTACCGCACTTTTCGAGTCGTCAAGATTTTGGTGCCCTTACTAGGGAAATGCATTAAAAACAATACTGATTTTAGTTGAATTGCTAAGAATCTAGGTTTAACAATTTTTGTTTACTTTTTTTCATTTATTTCATATTTATTTGTACTTGCATTATTGTTGTTTTCTTCTACAGGTGCTGAAAAATAAAAATATTAAAAAAAATAAAAATTTCAAAAAGCCAAAAAAATATGTTTCAATAATTTAAATTGGGAAACCCTCTGGAAAATTAATTTTCAACTTTTCAAGAGTATGTCAACCCCTTGATGGCTATCTTTCACGTGAACATTGAACACCCTGCCAAAAAAACAGGGTTTGATGACCCATATTTCAACACCTACAACTCAAGCTGGTCAACTTACCAAAACTTTAATTGGACTAGTAATGAGTCTAATGACGCTAGTGTAGGAAACCAACAATAGTGGTGCCCCCAAACCAATCCTATAGAAAATTGAAATAATCAGGATAGTGACTACCCTAAAAAATTAAGAATTTGAATGAATTGGTAATAAGTTGATGAATCAATTACAAAGCCAAACAATGGAATTAATAAACTTAGAAATCAAACGACATAGTTAGCCTAAAATCCTAAAGGATGTAAGGTGTAATTGATAGCTAAGTTTCACAGTCGGAGGATTTAGACCCGAAGAGCAAGCTCTACTGAATGAATTTTGTTGGAAGATGACTGACGAAGAATATGCTCTTCTTTTCAAGGCAACTCCAAGAATTTGTTCAGGAGATAGTTGAGCCCTTAGGACCAACCATAGGAGTGCCCCAAGAGGAAGAGTTGGAAGACAACCCTAAAGAAGATAGTAACTCAGTGAAGTTGGATCTCGAACCTATAGAGCCTGGGGAGAATCCAACCAAAGATTTAGCAGACCTTGATTTATCTTATAGCAACCATTTCTTGCAACTTGTGAGGAAAACAATGATCTACAAGTGGGAAATTTAACTGAGAGGATTTTAAAAAATGATCATCTGAATAAACCCCCATATCCTCTAGAAAACTGCTATCGAACTGAGAGGAAAAATTTGTAAGAAAAATTAAAATTTTAGGATTTAGTAAAAACATCAAGATCAATAAAAGATTGGGTAATTGATCGAGAATTACTAAATTAAAATATTGATATTGGAGTAAGCCCTTGTTGTAGACTGAGGACGATAAACTAAGCCTCTTGGGAGACAACACTAATGTTATTTGATGTGTTGAGCATGTTTTCACTTTCTGCATTTGTTTCAAAATTTATTTTGAAATTTATTTTGATTTTTTTTTTGAAATTTTTTTCAAATCTTTAGTTGCATTAGTATTGAGTCTTGTCCCTCTACAGAGAAGTTAAACCCAGATCCCCGATTTTTTGCAGCTTCTAATGTATCCATTATTACATATTTTACATATTTTTATTTTGAGATTGTTATGACTGCTCATTTATTTACTCTTTCTTGGGCTTACTTTTTGTACCCATGTTTACTGTTATCTGCATGTTACATATGCTATGGTAATTCTCAAGGAAATAAAAGTTTCTAACTAGATAATGTAATTTTCAAAGGGAAAAAAATAATAATAAAAAAAAAGAAATGGAAAGGAAAAGATGAAAAAGAAGAAAAAGAATAAAAAGTAAGTGTAAAAAGTGAAAAAAAGAAGAAGCTTGAGATTGGCACGGAAAATTAAATGAAAGAAAACTGAGAAGGTGGATAGTAGAAATTTAGATGATAAGATTTTTTTCATAATTCTTTAATGAAACCCATCTAATGTTATTTTTAAGAAAAATTTTAAGTAAGGTTATGTTGGCTACTTCTATTGGAATTACTTTAAAAACATTAGAGGTTAGTGAAAATATTTTAATGTCGCTAGTTTAAGAATCTTTAGGATTACCTAAATTAAGGGAAAAAAATAAGTTATTAAACATTATGAAAAATTGGCACTAAAATGTCAGTTAAACACTTTTATTTGACTTTGGTAAATAAGTTGAATAGTTTTAGAAACCTACAGAACTATCTATTATATTCTCACTGGAACCCCACTAAACTATGAGATTACTTGAGTGTAAGTAATGAGGTAAGTTTTGGGGTATCAAAAACTTGACGGCTCAAAAGGTTCCGGTGAAGCAAGTCAGCTGAATCACACAATCAAGTAATAATGATATTTAATAGCACTGCGTATCGAACCCATGAGAAAAGTGTTAAGAATTATTATGGAGGGAAAATCTCTAGTTTACTACACTTTTGAACTTAGTTTAGTGTGATTACAAACAAGAGGTGGTTATCTAAAATCCTACTTAAAGAAAAACCTAAAGACAACAAATTTGGAAAAGATAAAAAATAGCTGCAGATAAATCTTAGTATTCTCCAAGGTATGTGAGGACTTCATCTTTTTGATTTAGGTAATGTAGTGGTTCGTGATTTTCCTAGACTTGCCCTATATGATATTTATCATTAGGGATAGAAAGTCCTCCTTATGCCTCTGCCTAGGTCAAAAGAATGCTAGAATCCATGAAGTTGAGGCTTCCTCAATCCCCATGGTATCCCATAGATTAGTTATGATGGTCTTTCGAGTATGCAAAACCTTGATAAAACATGTCTATTATTATTCAGATTTTATGGTTAACCACTGCTCAATGGGCATGTGTCATAAATCACAAAATATCATCTTAATTATCCAGATCATGAGTAAATGAAATGTTATAGTTAACACGACAATGAAAAAGTTCTAATTCCTCAGGAAAATGATACAAAGAAAGAAATCATCCAAAAAAACGAAAAACTATGAACCATGAATCAGAGAGGCGCAAAAGAAAATTTTAGCTTAGCATGTTAGAAAGAACGGAGAAAAAAATTCCCATTGAATTATCATTGTAAGTAAAACTGATAAAAAAAACTTACAAAATAATTTGTTCCTTGTTCTACAGTAGAAAACTCCACTCTCATACATTAATCATCTCAAACTATGTAAGAAAATACAAAAAAGGTAGTGAACACCTTAACACCTTAACCATAAGAAGAGAAGAGAACCTTAAGAAAAAATCTCCAAAACCCTCTATTTTTCCTTTCTAGCCATCTCCAAGTCTCTTCCCCTATAAAAAAGAGATTCTATTCATGCCCTAGCTTCCACTTTTAAAGATCCAGAAAAAAATTGACATGAAAATAACTTTCAAAATAGGTTTTGGCGGTTCGGCGACGTGACCATGCTTATAACCGATGTGGTAATGCCTGAAATTGGTGTGGTCACACACGGCTCAGATGTGGTTATGCCCAGATCAAGCGTGAATATGCTAAAAATACTATTTGGTTTGTTTTAACTATGTTTTGCATGTTTGAAACTTAAACTGTAAAATAGGGCAAATAACATTTCATAAGCATAAAATTATGATAAATGATGTGAACTAGCAAGTTAAAGGAATGGTAACATACAGGTAAAATGATGAAGCTAGGTGTTATCTATTGACACCCATGGCTGGCACCTTGATGTCCACGACTAGCGCCTCGACGCCAAGGCTCCCTTAGCACAAAATATGTACACGTATGCACGCGGGATGACCTTTGACATAACAATATAGCTTCATAGCTCAATTATATAGCCTTGCAATGCCTAACCTTGTTTAATATGAGATCTGCCCACTGTTGGGATTTGATCGAACATTTCAAAGATAAGTTGGCTATATTTACCTAATGCCTTGACCCTAGGCTCTAGCTTGGCGATGCTCCATCAATCCCATTAATGGTGACTAATTGTAACCTTTGAGGTTTCAAAGACCAACAACTTTGTTAGGTCAGCACCATAATGTCATATGCTCGTGTAGCGATGCCGAACCGTTTTTAAATAGTAATCTCATTCAAAGAGACAAAAATTTTCTACCTTCACATCTTTAACTTACGTCAATTTTTTTCTTTGATACCTCAGTAGAATGCTTCCTTGCCAGCGTGCTTAATCAATGAAGCGACAAGTCACCATTAATATGAAACAATTTTATGCATTTTTCTTCCATTTAATTCTTTTTTCTCTTTCTTTATCATAATTTCATGCTTTCATGAAGGTTATTTTTGGTGTTTCACAGATTGCAGGGGCTCGAACACACATTTTTAATCAAGAAAATATTAGATTTATAGAAGCCAAAGAGGTATAACCATTCTGAGAATCAGCATAATTACACTGCCCACTCTGCCAGGGCGGCGTGTTGGCACTAAACTTGGGTGTGATGATGTTGTATCTGGTGTAGCTTTGTCGCATTTGGGCTTGACTACACTAATCCACAAATTGCACAGCGTCCGCACTGTTGAGGTTTCTTTTACACTTCAAAAGATTTTCATTGTGAAACTTGGATAAGGAGTATAAGAGGAGATGTTATGGAATGTTTTGGACATCTTAGGGTGGTTGGAGGCTGAAGTTTGAGAGGATCTTAGAGAGTCTGAAAATTTTCTTCAGGGGTTCTTCTTCCTTGCTTGAGAGAGGAAGCTCTAAGGGCTATTTTCTCCTCTTTACTTCTTTATTTCTTATTTTCTTTAATAAAGCTTGTATGAGAGAGAGTGATAGAGAGGAAGGAGATAGAAAGAGAGAGAGAGAGAGAGAGAGAGAGAGAGAGAGAGAGAGAGAGAGAGAGATCAACTACTTTGGAGAGGTGAAACTTGTTTGTAAGTAGTTTTTAGTTTGTGACCTACTTTGATCTTGATTTCAATTGATTTTCTTGTGTTATTTTATTCCAGAAGTAGAATCTTTTTTGTGTTTTTGTGATGTAGGGATAGTGGTTTTTCTGTGATTTTTTTGCATGTTTTCTTTTTTATGTTTTTGATCTTTTCATATATCCAAGTTAAAGATTAATCTTCTAGTCTTCATTTACTCATAATCTATCCTATTAAGATGTTAAAACTTTTCGTGAATTATTATTTCTGACCATCACGTAATTGAGTGATTAGGTTAACCATAAAAACATAGTAAAATAGTCATATTCTAGTTATGATTTTGTAACCTATAAAGGGAATTAGAAGAATCCTAGGAAATGCTATAGTGTTTAAAAAAACTTAACCTATATAGCTTGATGTTGTCTTATCAAGCATGGAGAACCTGAACCTAATTAAACTAAGAGAATCGAAAAATGTTAAATCAAAATATAAAGAGAAGGCTCACATGCCAACCTTAGTTCTAGGTCCAGGATGTGTAAGGGTCAAACTAAATAGGTCATTTTCTCTTTCTTTCGTGATGTATAATGTTTCTCAACCACACCTGTCAGTTCTTGTATAGTATGTTATTGGTTGTATTTTATATGTTTACTTCAAGTGCACCTTATAAAATGTGTTTTTCTAAGTTTTTTTTAATTATTGTACTTGATTATGGCCTAGTTTTTACTCATTAGGCTCTTAAGATATATTAATTTTTTTACCCCATTTAATAACATAAACTAAAATTAAGGGATTTAAACAAATTCAATTCAAATTCAAATATTATAGGAAATAATAAATAAGATTTTGAGAAAACTCGAGAATAATAAAACCATAAATAGTGGAAAATCAAATTCTTTTTTTTTATTTGAAATTTTTTCCGTTGCACAGAAAGGGCATCTGACCAATTGGGATACCTACCTTCTCAATAAATTCTATCTAAATTTGCAATTAAGCCTAAATTTTATTATTTGTTCAATCCTACATACATCATGTAGAATATATTGGCATCAATAAAATAAAAAGAGTTTAATTAATAAGTCATATGACAAATTTACGTGATTTCACTACTTTAGATACCATATTTTCTTTTCTATTTATATTATTTTATGCTTCTGGAAGGTTTTTTTATAGTATTTTATAAGTTTCAAGGGTTAACAATGCATTGCATAGCCAAAACATAAAGTAAGAAAAAAGGCCGATCTAACATAATTATGCTACTCTATGGCATAATTACACCACACTTGTTGTTGGTCTGGTATAATTATGCCAAGCCTTTGTTGACCTCATTTTTATAATGAGTCAATACCTTTGACCTAAAAGTCGACTTTGGTCAAATTGGTCAAACCGGACCTAATGACCTACCTCATTGACCCCATAGTCAACCTTATGACCTAAAAAGTCAACTTTGGTCAAATTGGTCAAACCGGACCTAATGACCTACCCCGTTGACCCCATAGGTCAACCTTATGACCTAAAAAGTCAACTTTGGTCAAATTGGTCAAACCGGACCTAATGACCTACCCCGTTGACCCCATAGGTCAACCTTATGACCTAAAAGTCAACTTTGGTCAAATTGGTCAAACCAGACCTAATGACCTACCCTGTTGACCCCATAGGTCAAACTTATGACCTAAAAAGTCAACTTTGGTCAAATTGGTCAAACCAGACCTAATGACCTACCTTGTTGACCCCATAGGTCAACCTTATGACCTAAAAAGTCAACTTTGGTCAAATTGGTCAAACCAGACCAAATGACCTACCCTGTTGACCCCATAGGTCAACCTTATTACCTAAAAAGTCAACTGTGGTCAAAATGGTCAAACCAGACCTAATGACCAATCCTGTTGACCCATAAGTCAACCCTTTCACCCAATGACACATTTAAAACCCCACAATGACAAAATCACAAGTACTGGACATTTTAAAATTAAATTAATCAATTTAGGCTCACTTGGGTCAACCCAGGTCAAAATTGGTCAACACCTATCTATTTTGATTAAAATAGATAAAAATGAAATAAAAACAACAAAATTAATCAAATGATTAATTTCAAAAATTTTGATTAATTAAAATGATTAATGATTTAATTTTTAATATTTTAATTAAATGACATAATTAATTAAAATGAAAATTAAATTAAAATCATAAAATGACAAAAATGATAAAATTAATTAATTAATTAAATTGAAATTATTTTCAATTAATAAATTGATTAATAAAATATTTTCCAACAATTTTAATTAATAAAATAATTAATTAAAACGGGAAATTAAAAAGAAATGAAATGACATATAGCCTTCTCATAATTAATTAGGCTAAATTCATCTTAAGGCTTAATTAACACGTAATTAAGCCCACATTAAGACCACTTAGCCATGGGTTAATACCCATCATGATGCATGGGGTGAGGTGTCACTCTCTCCTTCACCATAAGCCTCATTTAGCCATGAGGTGGTCGGCCAACATGAGGCCTCACCTCCCACCTCCCAAGCCACCAAATGGAAGGAAAACCATGCATGAAACCCCCCCCTACCATGGTTAGAAGCAATGATGGGGGATAAGCTTGTGTGTCACCATTTGCCAAGCTTAAGAGATGAGGTGTAAGCTCCCTAAGAAGAGTAGAGGCAGCTCACCATGCACCTCTTACATGAGCCAATGGGTGAGAGACAAAACAATGGAGATCATCATGGAAAACTTAGAGAGAAGCATCAATGCCTATCTTCAACCAATTTCTTCACCCAATGGGCAGATAGAGGAGGTAACTACTCCCCTAGAACATCCTAAGTTAAGCCATAACCTCCCCTTGCTATAAATAAGACCCCATGGCCGAACCTAACAAGAAGAAGAAAAATTAAGGAGAACTATAGGCTGCCCAAATCTACCCGCTCCCAACATAAAAAGTCTTCCTAAGAGTCCCGAAGCAATCTTTTAGGATCAAATCCAAGCCATAGTTCGAGCCTATTTGAGCCAATTTGACCAAATTTCAAAAACAACCCCAAATTAGGTACTTCTTCAAAATTCCTCCCCAAGCCCGACTTCTGGATCAAATTGTTGCAGCAATAACCTTCTATTGGAGTCCTAGAAGGCAACCATAAGATCTGATCTAGCTTGATTTGCTTGTGGCAAAGGTATGGAATTTTTCTTTACAAAATAAATCGTATTTTCGACATATCATATGTTATACTAGTCCAGAAGTGTATCATCATCGTATGGATGGATACTTCTCATCTAGATGATCATTTTAAAAAAAAATCACTCAATTTCATCAAGAAATGAGTGAGATATTGATGTTTGAAGTTTAATGGTTAGAGAATTTTCGGATTTTAGGCCGAATTTTCTCCGCCGTCCGATCCCGCACTTTAGGAATGGACGGCGCGGATCTCTCCCCCGCGGTGTCCGCTGTTCGGCCGTCCGCAGCGGATCCTCCATCTCGTTCGACGCGTACGAGGACACCCGTCGAACGACGGTGAGTTTGGCGGTGGGATTTAATAAAAAAATGCATTAAATCCTTAAAAACTTCAAATATTCATATCTTTTTATCCAGAGGTCATAAAAATAAAACAAAAATACCTCTGGAAAGCTCTTGAAGAGGAGAACATTATGAGACCAAAATCATAATTTTATTCTCAGTATTTAATTTTTAATTAATTAAATACTCTCAGGAGTATTTTAATTATTAAAAATTATTTATAAATAAAAAAATTATGAAACTTGGAGGCATTTATCTTTATGTTCTTAGGAAACTTCCATATTTTTTTCAAGGACAGAAAACATGTCTAGGACACTTTTCTTTAATTTTCAAGTTTCTTTACAATTATTTCAAATAATAATTTTAAAAATTGAAAATTACGGAAAATAAAAATACAAATGGCTAGAACTGATAGGGCAACAGACAATAACCCTAAGAAAATTATTTCTAAGTTATAGAAATCATTTTGAATGGTATTTTGAAATTTAGGGTTAAAATCCTTTATTAATTAAATAATTTTAATACTAAAAATACCCCTTTATAAATTTAACATATTTTCATCAACAATCAAAGTTTGAAAATGGTTTTAGTCTATGATAGACTAATGAGAAATTTCACTTAAGTCTAAAATAACCAAATTGGACTTAACTAAATTTAAAATAACATTTAAACTCATTAAACCTTACTTAAATTAGGTTCAATATAAAATTAAATCTTAATTAAGTTTAAAGACATATTAAACTTAATTAATCAAAATTAAACCTTTTAATTAAGTTTAAAGACATAATAAACTTAATTAACTCATTAAACCTTACTTAAATTAGGTTTAATATAAAAATTAAATCTTAATTAAGTTTAAAGACACATTAAACTTAATTAATCAAAATTAAACCTTTTAATTAAGTTTAAAGACATAATAAACTTAATTAACTCATTAAACCTTACTTAAGTTAGGTTTAAAATAAAAATTAAATCTTAATTAAGTTTAAAGACATATTAAACTTAATTAATCAAAATTAAACCTTTTAATTAAGTTTAAAGACATAATAAACTTAATTAACTCATTAAACCTTACTTAAATTAGGTTTAATATAAAAATTAAATCTTAATTAAGTTTAAAGACATATTAAATTTAACTAATCAAAATTAAACCTTTTAATTAAGTTTAAAGACATAATAAACTTTATTAACTCATTAAACCTTACTTAAATTAGGTTTAATATAAAAATTAAATCTTAATTAAGTTTAAAGACATTAAATTTAATTAATCAAAATTAAACGTTTTAATTAAGTTTAAAGACATAATAAACTTAATTAACTCATTAAACCTTACTTAAATTAGGTTTAATATAAAAATTAAATCTTAATTAAGTTTAAAGACATATTAAACATATTTAATCAAAATTAAACCTTTTAATTAAGTTTAAAGACATAATAAACTTAATCAACTCATTAAACCTTACTTAAATTAGGTTTAATATAAAAATTAAATCTTAATTAAGTTTAAAGACATATTAAACTTAATTAATCAAAATTAAACCTTTTAATTAAGTTTACAGACATAATAAACTTAATTAACTCATTAAACCTTACTTCGATTAGGTTTAATATAAAAATTAAATCTTAATTAAGTTTAAAGACATATTAAACTTAATTAATCAAAATTAAACCTTTTAATTAAGTTTAAAGACATAATAAACTTAATTAACTCATTAAACCTTACTTCAATTAGGTTTAATATAAAAATTAAATCTTAATTAAGTTTAAAGACATATTAAAATTAATTAATCAAAATTAAATCTTTTAATTAAGTTTAAAGACATAATAAACTTAATTAACTCATTAAACCTTACTTAAATTAGGTTTAATATAAAAATTAAATCTTAATTAAGTTTAAAGACATATTAAACTTAATTAATTAAAATTAAACCTTTTAATTAAGTTTAAAGACATAATAAACTTAATTAACTCATTAAACCTTACTTAAATTAGGTTTAATATAAAAATTAAATCTTAATTAAGTTTAAAGACATATTAAACTTAATTAATCAAAATTAAACCTTTTAATTAAGTTTAAAGACATAATAAACTTAATTAACTCATTAAACCTTACTTAAATTAGGTTTAATATAAAAATTATATCTTTATTAAGTTTAAAGACATATTAAACTTAATTAATCAAAATTAAACCTTTTAATTAAGTTTAAAGACATAATAAACTTAATTAACTTATTAAACCTTACTTAAATTAGGTTTAATATAAAAATCAAATCTTAATTAAGTTTAAAGTCATATTAAACTTAATTAATCAAAATTAAACTTTTTTAATTAAGTTTAAAGACATAGTAAACTTAATTAACCTATTAAACCTTACCTAAATTAAGTTTAAATACAAAAATCAACACTTTTAATTAAGTTTAAGAACATATTAAACTTAATTAATCAAAACCAAACCTTTAATTAAGTTTAAAGACATATTAAACTTAATTAACCTTCTTACACATTAGGTTTAAAACAAACATAAACCCTAATTAGGTCTAACCCATTAGACCTAATTAAACCATTAGACCTTAACTAACTAAGGTTTAATCAAACTTAAACCCTAATTAGGTCTAAGCCATTAGACCTAATTAAACCATTAGACCTTAACTAACTAAGGTTTAATCAAACATAAACCTTAATTAAGTCTAACAAATTAGACCTAATTAAACTATTAAGTCTTAACTAAGTAAGATTTAATCAAACACAAATTCTAATCAAGTCTACTACATTAGACTTAATTAATTATTAAACCTTAATCAACCAAGGTCTAATTAAATCCAAATCCAACCTTTTAGTCCAAGTCCAACATAACATAAACCTTAGGTTCAACCACATTGAACCTAACCTAAACCTAACCTAACTTGAGTCCAACCTAACTTGAACTCAAGTTAACCTAAATCTTAGGTTCAACCCACATTGAACCTAACCTAAACCTAACCTAACTTGAGTCCAACCTAACTTGAACTCAAGTTAACCTAAACCTCAGGTTCAACCCACATCGAACATAACCTAAACCTAACCTAACTCGAGTCCAACCTAACTCGAACTCAAGTTAACCTAAACCTAGGTTCAACCCACATCGAACCTAACCTAAACCTAACCTAACTCGAGTCCAACCTAACTCGAACTCAAGTTAACCTAAACCCAGGTTCAACCCATATTGAACCTAACCTAAACCTAACCTAACTCGAGTCCAACCTAACTCGAACTCAAGCTAACCTAAACATTAGGTTCAACCCACATCGAACCTAACCTAAACCTAACCTAACTCGAGTCCAACCTAACTCGAACTCAAGTTAACCTAAACCTCAGGTTTAACCCATATTGAACCTAACCTAAACCTAACTTAACTTGAGTCCAACCTAACTCGAACTCAAGTTAACCTAAACCTAGGTTCAACCCACATCGAACCTAACCTTAAACCTAACCTAACTCGAGTCCAACCTAACTCGAACTCAAGTTAACTCTAGACCTCTAGTTCAATGCACATTGAACCTAATTTAAACCTACCATAACTTGAGTCCAATCTAACTTGAACTCAAGTAAACCTAAACCGTAGGTTCAACCCACATCAAACCTAACTTAACTTGAAACCTTAGGTTCAACCCATATTGAACCTAACCTAAACTGAACTAAACTTGAGTTCAATCCAATTAGAACCTAATCTAATCCAAGTCAAACCTTAACTTAGGTTCAATCCATATTGAACTTAAATCAACCTTAAGTCTAGGTTCAACCTGACTTGAACCTAACTTAATCTGAACTCAAAATTTAACTTAAGTCTAACCCACATTAGACTCAAGTCAAACCAAACTTAGGTTCAACCTGACATGAACCTAACCCAAAACCTAACTTAAGTCTAACCCATATTAGCACTTAAGTCAAACCATACTTAGGTTTAACACGATATAAACCTAAGTCTAACCTAAGCCTTAGGTCCGAACCTAAATCGAATCTAAAACCCGACTTAAGTTCAATCCTAAGTCTAGGTCTAACTTTAAATAGACTTAATTAAAACTTAAGTCTTATCTAAAAAGGACTCATATGGTCTCCAAATCTAATCGAGTCTAATTTATTAGACCTGATTAACCTTTAAGTCCTATTTAAACAAGACTTAAAACTTAATTAAATCTATTCTAAACCAAACCTTTTAACTTAAGTTCAAATAGACATGAACTCAAGTTAAATGGATTCAATCAACATTGAATCTAACTTAGGTTCAACCAGACATGAACCCAAGTCAATTCAATCAATATTGAATCTAATTTCAAACCTTTTAACTTAAGTTCAGACAGAGCTCAAGTTAAATAGATTCAGTCAACATTGAATCTAACTTAGGTTCAACCAGACATGAACCCAAGTTAATTCAATCAATATTGGATCTAATTTCAAACCTTTTTAACTTAGAGTTCAGACAAACATGAACTCAAGTTAATTCATAATTTAAGATCAAGATATAAATTCAACATTTTAAACCAAAATTGACATAATCAACAAAAAAAATTGACATTTCAAAATAATTCGACATAAACTGACATCCAAGACATATCCAAATATTCTGTGATGATTCTGACAATGTTTTCTTTGCAGGGTGAAAACAAGAAATTTCGCTTAGATTTTCTTTACATGTTATAGGATGTACTAACTCGTTTTGCGGGACGACATTCTAGGCGAACAAAAGTAAAACCGAAACTTTTTTTAGAGTTAGACATATAACCTGAAACTTTTGACAACAAAAACAAAACCAAGACTTTTAGGTTAGACACTTAACCTGAAACTTTTCAACAAAACAACGACATTGACAACAAAAACAAAATCAAAACTTTTAGGTTAGAAACATAACCTGAAACTTTTCAACAAAACAATGACATTGACAACAAAAATAAAATCAAAACTTTTAGGTTTGACATATAACCTGAAATTTTTCAACAAATCAACAACATTGACAACAAAACGAGAACCTTTAGGTTAGATATAATACCTAAAGTATTCAATAACATGTTATAACGACATTCGGGAGTGATAGTGGGTACATCTCTCCTTAAAATAAATTCTTAGAAAATAAATGATTAACATTAATCGAAGTTTTCTTAAACAATTGAAAATTGTTTAAGATGTAATTAACTATGAGGCTTACCTCTATAGAGATCTAAAAGAACCCGAAATAGAAATCTCCGGTTTACCATGATTTTCTTAATATGAAAATTCTAGAATATGTTATTCTAGAATATCCTCATATAAGAATTATCATAAACATCCTTTTCTACAATTGGTCCTAAAATTCTCTAAATCCTTCATAGGATTTATATGAATAAAACTAAAGCTAATATTAGATGGCGACTCCTTGACATTGACATGATACAGAAATGGATGGCGATGACATGACCCCATCCAACAACGGCATATTATTATTATTATTATTTTCATCGCCACCAAAGAGAGTGGCAACTCCGCTGGGGAAAATCTTTCTTCTCGTCTTTTGTTATCATTTGTTTTCATTTCAAAATTTTGAAAATAAAAAGTTCCCAGTTTATAAATAAGTCAATAATATTCGCTTTTCTTGAAATTACAGAAAAATCGCAATGGATTCTCCGAATTCGATCTTTTCTTACTTTCAAGACTTTGACATACCAATAGAGGAAAATCCTCCTTTTTATCACAATGATTATGGATTACTTAGTGAAACGGAATTCATGTTAGATAATCCATATCAAACTGATACTCAATCTTTTCAAGAATTTGACTTGCAACATTATGAAGACTTTCTGAATTTTACAGACAATTTACCTGAATATACACTTGAAGAACCTTACATCCTTGAAGAAATGAAAAGACAGAGTGATAAGAAAAGAAAACAAGTTTACGAGAAAGATGATGTTCCACCATCATCTATGTATGAAATCTGATATTCTTCGAGGAACATTCATAAAACTCCTTCATTTAAAAGAAAGAAAAGGTGGAACGAAAATGATAATTTTGAAACACCTGAATTTCAACAGAATATTTTTGGAAATCCTTCCTTTTTAGAGGAAAATCAATATATTCCAATTCCTGTTGAATACACTGACAATTCCTTTCAACCTAAAAGATCTCCTTCATTTCGTGTTGTACATTCAGTATTTAAGAGATTAGCACGAAAAGAAAAATGTTCATTATCTAAGTTATTAGATAAAATGGGCTGTGCAGTCTCCAACACCATGAAAAGGAGAATTTTAGCAATGGAAAAATCTGATTATCAAGAAACTGATTATCAATTCCCAACTGATAAACATTGTGTTCGAGTGCCAGTAAAACTTAGATAAAAGATGTAGTGGTCACCAATGACAAAACTCGATATGACAAATTAATGTCAGAAGCAGAGGATACAACTACTAAAATGACGGACTTGGTCCAGATGCTACAAAAAGCAAATTGTCCTTATACCGGATATGATACACCACCTGAGAGTTCCCGCCCTATACTTAAAAATAATGTATGGAGGCGAAAATCATCTGAAAGGAATTCTAATACCACCAACACTCCTACAAATAGTTCACAAGAAGAGATTTGCAGAAAACATTCTACAAAATCATTTTAAGAAAGATTAAAGAAATTAAAAGAAGATATTAAACAACTTTCAGGACAAGAAAGGAAAAATACTTCTGACAGTTCCAATGAGAATGTTGCCAATGTTAACATGGTAGAAACCCGATCTACTTCCTTAGCACGAGAATCAAATGAAGAGGAATTGCGAGAGGTGATACGACAACGACATGAACAAATAAGTCGTCTTGAACAAAGAATGGAAGAACTGGTAGCAACTTTGCAAAAACCACCGATGGACCCTTCTCCAGCTTATCGAAATCATTAGACTGCAGGCTATTCACATCCTCGAAAGCAGAGAAGAACCAATGGATGTCGAGGAAAGCACTCGAAAGAGAAAGAATTCTCCTCATAACGAAACTCCGTAAAAGGATATTACAAAAATAAGTGGAACGTAAAATTAAAGAAACAATGGCTCAGGCAAAAGCTGGAGCATTAACTCCAAAGGATAGGCCATACCCAGAGGAATATGATTCTGTTCAATATCCTAAAGGTTTTGTTTCCCCTGTCTTTAAAATGTTCGATGGGACGGGAAATCCCCGACAACATCTGGCACATTTTAGAGTAAGCTGCTGTAATGCCGGAGGAAATGATGCTCCTCTATTTCGACAATTTGTTAATCGGCCTCACGGAGTCGCCTTCGACCGGTATGCGTAACTTCCCAATGGATCCGTCAAAACCTTTATAGAGCTTGAAAGCCTTTTTATTCAAAGCTTTGCAGAGCACAACATCATACCACCGTTGGTGATTTGGTGGTAGAGAAACAAAAACCAGGAGAAACCTTGGTAGATTATATTTTACGTCGGAGAAATCTCGAGCATGAAATGTGAGCCACAGTTACAAGAACAACATGTTGTTGGAATACTGATAAAAAATATCCATGGTCCCATAGCTTTTATGCTTAAAGGATTTACGATAAAAACTTTTGAAAAATTACTTCCGCAAAGCCGCCAATCTTCGAGAAGAGGTTAAGCGGATGAGTGTAATGGAGAAAACCGAAAAGACAAAAACTATCAAAACTTTTGAAAAGAAACCCGGAAATATTGCGAAAAAGGCAAACAAGTGATGCAAATCCAACCGGAGCAAAAGAAGCAACGACAAAATCCTTCGACATCACGTACATCACCTCAATTACAACTTCAACAACCAATCCCGCATCAACCGAAAAGAAAACAATGGCTCGGAGAATGAATAAACTATATTCATTTAAAACGAAGCCGTCGGCAAAATATTTCGTAGCTTGCTTTAAATACCCGAATTTAAGCTACCGTAAGCTAAGAGGCCAACGAGAATTGACATGAAGGACAATCCTAATTATTGCCCTTATCACAGGATGCTTCGAACATAAAATTGAAGAATGTTTTGTCTTCAAAGACTGGTTAGAGCGTAATTTCAAAGATGAAAATATAGTCATCCCGAAAGAATACTTGAAAGAACCTGAAAAGGGATCAGTCAATATGATTTCGATGGAGGAACTTAATCCTAAAAACAAGGATAGCATTTCTGAAGAGATCTTCGCTAAATACCATGTTACAAAATCTCCCAAGAAAGAAAAGAAAAAGAAAATCAAGAAAATGGAAAAGATTAGAGGTCTTCCAGACATAGGGGTTGCAACTCCTTTTGTACCTTCTAGTTCATTTCACTCTTATACTAGGATAGTTATGTCGGCCGAAGGACGAAAAATCCTCAAGCCAATAACTTTGTATGACTTTCTTTTTACCATGAATAATAACAATCCTAGTTTTGTGTACATTTTGTCTATTCTGGATGATGCTTCTGAGAATGACCATTTGAATTCTAACCCTATAGACAATACTCAAATCGTATATGATCAATCTAACGACAACCAAAATAATGAAAATGAAAATGAGAAATCCGACGGCGACAAAAATGAAGATGACATTGCTACGCTTCAATTACAAGGAATTCTGATTTCTATAAAATTGTAATCTTTGGATTCAGAAACAAATGAAGAGAATAATCAACCTGAAGAAATAGTTGAAATTAACTTGAGAAGTGGAAAAACCTTACCTCCTAGGATGATTCCACAAGAAAAAGAAAAACAAATAATTACACCAGATAAGATCATTCCTCCAATATATCCCCGAACTTCTGAAGGAAATAAGGATGATCTTCACAATAAGGTGGATTATAATGTACTGGCCCATTTGAGAAAATTACCTGCAAAATTAAGCATCTATGAAGCTCTCATACTTTACAAAGAAATGAGAGAATCATTAATCAAGGCCCTTTCGGACCCTGACATTTGTTTAACTCAACTTGCTAGTACTACCCAAAACGAAGCTTACTCATTAGAGGAATCAACAAAGATTACCTTCTCTGACAATGACTTGTTGCTCGGAACAACTAAACATAATCGTCCACTATATATTACAGTAAACATCAATGACACGATACTTTCGAGAATTCTTATCGACCCGCATGCTTCAATCAACATTATGAATCCGAGAACTCTTGCATACTTAGACATTGATGCCTCTCAACTATCAAGAGATACAATGATGTTAAGAGGATTCAATCAACAAGGAGAACGAGGCCCTTGGATCAATAACATTGCTCTTAAAAATAGCCGACTTGGCAACAACAAAGAAAATTTCATATTATTGATTCGTACACCTCTTTTAATGCCTTACTTGCGTACCATGGCTCTATGAATATAAAATGATACCCTCTTCATTACATCAATGTATCAAATATTTACGAAAAGGACAAGAATTTCGTATTATAGGAGATCTGCAACCGTTTTCAATCCATGAAATCGATATACATGAAGATGCAGCATATTATGCTCCTATAAATAAAACAATATCTTCCAAAGAGACAACGGTAAACATGGAAGAAAAGAAAAAAGAAAAGAAAATAAATGAAAATAAATGAAAATGATTTTTCTTCAATAAAGACAAAAGAGACTAATTTCCGTCAGACTAACACTCGAGCTCGAGGCCGAGAACGAGGACGAAGGAGAGAAGATCCAATTGTCACAATGAAACCACTGAAGTTCAAAATCCACCTGGATTCTGAAGAAGAAACGACATCTGTGGTTGCAAAGGAACCCCAATTTAAAATATCTCTAGAAGAGGAAGATAAAGAGAAACAATTTGAATCTATGTATGACAAAATCAATCATTATATACATTCTATGACTCTAACTCCAATCTCCACTCGCTAAGATTGAGAATCTAATAGTCAAAGAAGTATATAATGATGACAAAAAGCCAATTAAGTTTAGACTTGGCTCTACTTCTTCTTGTACTAAAAATGATGTAAAAATAGAAGATGAAAATCTTCCACAATCAATGAAAATACCTTTTGAGTTGTATTCTCCTTGGGCACGAAAATTCATTCAAAATAGTTTAATGCTCAAACAATGGTCTTTAAAACAACCGTATTTCATTGAACAAATGTGGAATGATAATAAACGAAATTCAAACTCTAAAAAAGGTGTTGAATTTGGAATTTTGGGACCATTAGATGATACAGAATTTTATTTGACTGTCACAGAAGAATGTGATTCTGAAACATTGCCTGATCTTCCAATTAAAAATGCTCCCTAGGAGTTGGAAGAAGAAATTAAATCGATAATTGATGAACTAAAAGAAATAAATTTTGGAACTAATGAAAATCCAAAATCGACTTTTATTAGTTCATTCCTTAATGATGAAGAAATAAAAGACATAACTCAATTGTTGATGGAATATAAAGACTGTTTTGCTTGGACTTATGACGAAATGCCTGGTTTATCTCCGTAAGTCGCAGATCATAAACTTGGGATGCACCAAATCATAAACCCAGCTTAAACAAGCTCCAAGAAGGATGCGTGTCGAAATAGAGCAAAAAGTCATCATGGAAGTCAAGAAATTGATAGAGGCCGACTTCATACGAGAAAAAAACTATCCAACATGGCTAGCCAATGTGGTGCCAGTTAAAAAGAAAAATGGACAAATAAGAGTCTGCATAGACTACAGAGACTTGAACAAAGCATGTACAAAAGATGAATTTCCTTTACCAATTCCTGAATTAATGGTCGATATAGTATCAAAACATACAATATTCTCCTTTATGGATGGATCATCAGGATATAACCAAATAAAAATGTTTTCGGAAGGCGAAGTAAATACAGCTTTCCGAACACCCATGGGCATATATTGTTATAAGGTTATGCCATTTGGACTAAAAAATGCCGGTGCAACCTATCAAAGAGCCATGACACGAATTTTTGATGAACTAATACATAATTAAGTTGAATGTTATGTTGATGATCTGGTTGTCAATAGTAAATTAAAAGACGATCATATATACGATTTGAGAATTGTCTTTGAACGACTATGACGATATAATCTTAAAATGAACCCTTTAAAGTGCGCCTTTGGTGTCACTTCGGGAAAATTTTTAGGATTTGCAGTTCGACATCGTGGGATAGAAATTGATCCTCTCAAAATTGAAGCTATCCTAAATATGCCTCCTCCTAAAAATCTAACTCAATTGAGATCCTTTCAAGGAAAATTAGCATATATATGACGTTTCATTTCCAATATATCGGGTAGATGTCAACCCCTTACTGCCCTTACTAGAAAGGATGCCAAATTTGTGTGGGATGAAAAATGTCAGCATGCCTTCGAAGACATTAAACAATATCTGACAACCCCTCCTGTCTTAGCAGACCCTGTATTAGGAAAACCTTTAATCCTTTACACCGCGGCATTGGACAATTCACTTGGAGCTTTACTAGCACAAGTAAATGATGAAGGAAAGGAAAATGTGTTATACTACTTGAGTCGTTGTTTAGTTCCAACGGAAATAAAACATCCAACAATTGAAAAACATTGCTTAGCCCTAATCTTCGCAGTTCAAAAATTAAGACATTATATGCTTTCTCATAAGATAACTCTTATTTCAAGAGTTAACCCGTTATAATATTTAATAACACGACCGACACTTTCTAGGAGATTAGCAAGATGGGCAATGATCTTGTTACAATTCGACATAACATTTGTACCGTTACGTGCTATTAAAGGACAAATCCTAGCAGATTTCTTAGCGGCACACCCAATTCCAGCAGGATCACCCCTTAATGACGATCTACCTGATGAACAAATATCAGAAGTAAAAAATTCTAACATGCAACGATGGGAACTCTACTTTGATGGAGCATCATCTTCTTGGAAAGACAAAGATAAACATACAATCATACCAGGCAAAGCTGGAGTAGGATTAATTTTCATTACTCCAGACAAAATGATGATGCCTTTTTCCTATCATTTGACAGAATCATGCACGAATAATGAAGCCGAATATGAAGCGCTCATAACCGGTCTAGAATTGACAATATTAATGGAAATTAAGAATATTGATATCTATGGAGATTCCTAGTTAATTATCAATCAATTTGCTGACAAATACAAAATTTTGAAACCACAACTTGAACAATATTCTCGTTACACTTTGAAATTACTTCAACAAATTCCTGATGTAACATTTTTCTTAATCCCGAGACGAGATAACTCTCTAGCGGATGCTCTGGCAAAACTTGCAAAGGAATTTGCGTGTCCGAAGAAGATGACATACCGATTTCTATAAAAGGACAACAAGTTCTTTCTCAAATCGATATGGATAATTTGCATAAAATCAGTTGAAAATATGACAATGACAATAAATGACGAGAAGGATGATCGGCGACGTACCAATCATCCAATATTTACAAACTGGAAAATTACCTGAAAACACTTATATTGCCAACCAAATTAAACAAAGAGCATTATCATATGCTCTAATAAATGACGTCCTTTATTTACGATCTTTTGATCAAATGTGGTTAAGATGTTTAAACCAAATTGAAGCTCGAGAGATTGTTAAGGAAGTTCATTCGAGTTTATGTGGTGCACATCAATCTGGGCCCAAAATGAAAATGAAAATAAAAAGAATGGGTTATTATCGTCAACAATGATGACCGTCCGTCTTGACATTGCAAAGAAATGTCATCAATGTCAAATACATGGAGTAGTTTTACATCAACCTCTAAATGTCCTACATCCGACCATCGCATCATGACCATTCGAATGTCGGGTACCGACATAGTGGGCCCTATAGATCCTCCATCCTCCAAGGGCCATAAATTTATTCTCGGCAACCATCGACTATTTTTATAAATCGGCGTAAGCAATACCCCTTCGAGAAGTCAAGGCGAACAAGTTCTCCACTTCTTTAAAACACATATCGTTTATAGATTCGGGATTCCTCGAAGAGTCATATCGAACAATGGATTGGCCTTCAAAAACACAAAAATGAATCACTTTGTCCGAGACATGGAATCGACCGGAGATATTCCACAATCTATTACCCTAAGGCCAATGGATTAGTCGAAGCTTTCAATAAAACGTTGGTTCAAATCTTGAAAAAGACATTAAGTAATAGCCCGAGACGGTGGCATGAACGACTAATGAAGCTTTATGCGGCTTATAGTAACTACATACCGAACTCCAACACGGTCTACACCATTTGCTTTGGTATATGGTTCCGAAGCCATTTTGCCTCTCGGAAGTCCAAATTCCTTCTCTCGTAATCGCAATAACTGATAAAATAACTGAAGAAGAAAATGTCAAGTTACGACTTGAAGAACTTGAAAATTTAGAGGGCAAACGTCTGCAAGCCCAACAAAATCTTGAATTGTATCAAGCAAAAATGATACAAGCTCACGACAAACTAGTTCGCCCTAGAACCTTTCGAATCGGTGAATTAGTTTTAGTTCTTCGAAGACCTATACTAGCTCATCGAAAGATAGGTGGCAAATTCGAACCGATATGGGATGGTCCATATGTAATTGAAAAGACATGTTCCGGAGGATCCTACCAATTAGTGGATTGTTAAGGAGAAAGAATCCTACCTCCAGTCAATGGGCGTTTTCTAAAGAAATACTACGCGACATAAAAAAGAGGAAATGAATAAAGACTTATTTATAAACTGGGACAATAAAATTCTCCTTTCAAAAATCATCTTCGATGTTTTGTGACATCTCTTTCATTTGTTAAACAAACATTTGAAAATCTAAAATGATATTCCGTCTTGATATTTTCGGGAAAAATGCCCGAAGACAGATTATTTTTCTCATTCCGAAATAATATGACTTTTGCCTTAGACCGTCGACATATAGACGCGGGGACCGGAGTCCACTTTGATTTCGACTCGTTGCGGTGTCGAATCCATATATCATGGATCGTTACTTTATCTGGTGTATCACAGTGAAGTTAATCTGCAAACACCTTTGATATAATTCAAACTCCGATAACCCGAAGAATATGACTTCACAATCAGCGATAGCTCAGATGAAGCAGAATTCATGACTGCCTCGGTACAAGGAGCATCAACGTCAGGAACCAAAAATCCGACGACAGGATTCACCAGATCGCAAAGGCGAAATCGCAATAAACGACTAAAACGACAAAAATAATTACAAGAGAAACAAGACATGGAAGATATGAGTCAGTTAAAATCGCGAACTATCAATACTCTGTTTGAGGAAATAATATCGGAAACGACAAATCTAGACCTTACAGAAAAAGATGATGGCAAAGCAGTCGTCACTCCACCATCGGTCACACCTGCTCAATGTTTAAGAGTATCAGACAAAAAGAATCACTCGGAGGAAGAGATACGACGAATTCGCGCCATTGAGTGGAGAACCTTCGAACAATATAAATATGTGAATAAAGGAACAATAAATATTCTGGATGGTCTTAAACTTTTTACCGTAATATTTGATGAAACCGAACAAGCTGCTATCATCAACCGCATCATAGAAGTCCGAGATCGTGGTAGGGCTGGACGCCTTCGAAGGAGAACTTATTCGAACCTAGTAAATGGATTCGCGGTAAGGGTAGGCAAACCATTCAATACGGATGTTGTTATAACTATGCAAGAGACAGAGAAGGAAATCTTCTTGGGATGCTACGACATGAACAAGTCGACCCTTTACTCGTTGTGATAATCCAAATTATCAAACGACTTGTTATTTGGGGAATCATACCTGCGGATTGTGTTCCCGATAGCTGCATCATTAATATGTATGATAAAGGGGATTGTATCCCTCCTCACATCGACAGTCATGATTTTGAAAGACCATTTTATACTCTGTCTTTAATGAATCGTTGCTCTGTGATATTCGGATGAGAGATACAAATCTTGGGACCCGGAGAATTTGAAGGGACATACCGCGTCCTTTTAACCTGAGGATCAGTTCTTCTGTTCCAAGGGAACGATGCAAATTTTGTAAAACTCTGCATACCCAGTGTTAACAAGCCACAAATCTCCATCACCTTGCGACGAATGAAACCTGACAAACAACCAGACGGATATCAACCAATACCAGAGCTTGAAGGACTAAAGCCTTTGGAACTGTTGTGATCCCATAAATGTCTGAACACCTGAAACATGTTCGACGAATGATGTTTTGGAGTGTAGGACATTTATGGACGATCTGATAATCTTCAAATCCATGACATGATATGAAGAACTCTTGACATATAATATATCTATAGTTGTCGATGTGTGACATATCGGTAGCTGTTGACTTTTTATGGAAATAAAATGAAGTGTTGAAAAAAGATATATTCCCATTGTCTGTGATATGTCGACAGGTCCTGAAATCAATAAATGACAAAATGAATAATTTATGATAATCAAACATGAGAATTAACTTTCGACCTATATAGGTCAAAACCCCAGCGGATATTCCCACCAAAAATATTAATGAGTTCGCCACTCTCTTCGGTTATTGGATATAAGTTCTTTCCTGATGCGGAAATTACGACTTTCCTTTAACCAAATCTTGACATCAACATTTTGAGGAAAATAGAAAATGACATTTATTTTCTCTCTTCGGTTATTGGATATAAGTTCTTTCCTGATGCGGAAATTATGACTTTCCTTTAACCAAATCTTGACATCAACATTTTGAGGAAAATAGAAAATGACATCTATTTTCTCTCTTCGGTTATTGGATATAAGTTCTTTCCTGATGCGGAAATTACGACTTTCCTCTAACCAAATCTTGACATTGACATTTTAAGGAAAATAGAAAATGACATCTATTTTCTCTCTCCGATTATTGGATATAAGTCCTTTCCTGATACGGAAATCACGACTTTCCTCTAACCAAATCTTGACATTGACATTTTTTAGAAATAGAAAATGACATCTGTTTTCTCTCTCCGGTTATTGGATATAAGTCCTTTCCTGATAAGGAAATTACGGCTTTCCTCTAACCAAATATTAACATTGACATTTTCAGGAAAATAGAAAATGACATCTATTTTCTCTCTCTGGTTATTGGATATAAGTCCTTTCCTGATACGGAAATCACGAGTTTCCTCTAACCAAATCTTGACATTGACATTTTTGAGAAATAGAAAATGACATCTATTTTCTCTCTCCGACAATTGGATATAAGTCCTTTCCTGATAAGGAAATTACGGCTTTCCTCTAACCAAATATTAACATTGACATTTTCAGGAAAATAGAAGATGACATCTATTTTCTCTCTCCGGTTATTAGATATAAGTCCTTTCCTGATACAGAAATCACGACTTTCCTCTAACCAAATCTTGACATTGACATTTTTGAGAAATAAAAAATGACATCTATTTTCTCTCTCCAGTTATTGGATATAAGTCCTTTCCTGATAAGGAAATTACGGCTTTGCTCTAACCAAATATTGACATTGACATTTTCAGGAAAATAGAAAATGACATCTATTTTCTCTCTCCGGTTATAGGATATACGTCCTTTCCTGACACGAAAATCACGACATTCCTTTATCAAAATATCGACACCAACATTTTGAAAAATGAAATATGACATCTATTTTTCCTCCCTATAAATCTCTTTGCAAGTATAAGAAGAAAATCTCTTCTCAAAACTGACAAACAAGACATCTGACATCCTCTAGGAGCGATATGACATTCACTCCTCTCCTGATCATTATGCGACATCTCTTAGATCACTTCGGTCAACGCCAATATGTGCAAAATACTTATATAGTATTCTACGCATATTGGGGGCCTCTTTGTTGACCTCATTTTTATAATGAGTCAATACCTTTTGACACAAAAGTCAACTTTGGTCAAATTGGTCAAACCAGACCTAATGACCTACCCTGTTGACCCTATAGGTTAACCCTATGACCTAAAAAGTCAACTTTGTTCAAATTGGTCAAACTAGAACTAATGACCTACCATGTTGACCCCATAAGTCAACCTTATGACCTAAAAAGTCAACTTTGGTCAAATCGGTCAAACCGGACCTAATGACCTACCCCGTCGAACCCATAGTCAACCTTATGACCTAAAAAGTCAACTTTGGTCAAATTGGTCAAACTGCACCTAATGACCTACCCTGTTGAACCCATAGGTCAACCTTATGACCTAAAAAGTCAACTTTGGTCAAATTGGTCAAACCATACCTAATGACCTACCCTGTTGACCCCATAGGTCAACCTTATGACCTAAAAAGTCAACTTTGGTCAAATTGGTCAAACCAGACCTAATGACCTACCCTGTTGACCCCATAGGTCAACCTTATGACCTAAAAAGTCAACTTTAGTCAAATTGGTCAAACCGGATCTAATGACGTACCTCGTTAACCCCATAGGTCAACCTTATGACCTAAAAGTCAACTTTGGTCAAATTGGTCAAACCGTGACCGAATGACCTACCCCGTCGACCCCATAGTCGACCTTATGACCTAAAAAGTCAAGTGTGGTCAAAATGGTCAAACCAGACCTAATGACCAATCCTGTTGACCCATAAGTCAACTCTTTCACCCAATGACACATTTAAAACCCCACAATGACAAAATCACAAGTACTGGACATTTTAAAATTCAATTGATCAATTTAGGTTGACTTGGGTCAACCCAGGTCAAAATTGGTCAACACCTATCTATTTTGATTAAAATAGATAAAAATGAAATAAAAACAAAAAAAATTAATCAAATGATTAATTTTAAAATTATTTTGATTAATTAAAATGATTAATGATTTAATTTTTAATATTTTAATTAAATGACATAATTAATTAAAATGAAAATTAAATTAAAATCATAAAATGACAAAAATGATAAAATTAATCAATTAATTAAATTGAAATTATTTTCAATTAATAAATTGATTAATAAAATATTTTCCAACAATTTTAATTAATAAAATAATTAATTAAAATGGGAAATTAAAAAGAAATGAAATGACATATAGCCTTCTCATAATTAATTAGGCTAAATTCATCTTAAGGCTTAATTAACACATAATTAAGCCCACATTAAGACCACTTAGCCATGGGTTAATACCCATCATGATGCATGGGGTGAGGTGTCACTCTCTCCTTCACCCTAAGCCTCATTTAGCCATGAGGTGGCCGACCAACATGAGGCCTCACCTCCCACCTCCCAAGCCACCCAATGGAAGGAAAACCATGCATGAAACCCCCCCTTACCATGGTTAGAAGCAATGATGGGGGATAAACTTGTGTGTCACCATTTGCCAAGCTTAAGAGATGAGGTATAAGCTCCCTAAGAAGAGTAGAGGCAGCTCACCATGCACCTCTTACATGAGCCAATGGGTGAGAGACAAAACAATGGAGATCATCATGGAAAACATAGAGAGAAGCATCAATGCCTATCTTCAGCCAATTTCTTCACCCAATGGGCTGATAAAGGAGGTAACTAATCCCCTAGAACATCCTAAGTTAAGCCATAACCTCCCCTTGCTATAAATAGGACCCCATGCCCGAACCTAGCAAGAAGAAGAAAAAAATTAGGGAGAACTATAGGCTACCGAAATCCACCTGCTCCCAACATAAAAAGTCTTCCTAAGAGTCCCAGCAATCTTTTAGGATCAAATCCAAGCCATAGTTTGAGCCTATTTGAGCCAATTTGACCAAATTTCAAAAACAACACCAAATTACGTACTTCTTCAAAATTCCTCCCCAAGCCCGACTTCTGGATCAAATTATTGCAGCAATAACCTTTTATTGGAGTCCTAGAAGGCAACCATAAGATCTGATCTAGCTTGATTTGCTTGTGGCAAAGGTATGGAATTTTTCTTTACAAAATAAATCGTATTTTCGACATATCATATGTTATACTAGTCCAGAAGTGTATCATCACTGTATGGATGGATACTTCTCATCCAGATGATCATTTTAAAAAAATATCAATCAATTTCATCAAGAAATGAGTGAGATATTGATGTTTGAAGTTTAATGGTTCGAGAATTTCGGATTTTTGGCCAAATTTTCTCCGTCGTCCGATCCCGTGCTTTAGGAATGGACGGCGCGGATCTCTCCCCCGCGGTGTCCGCTGTTCGGCCGCCAGCAGCGGATCCTACCGCTCGTTCGACGCGTACGAGGACACGCGTCGAACGGCGGTGAGTTTGGTGGCGGGATTTAATAAAAAAATGCATTAAATCATTAAAAACTTCAAATATTAATATCTTTTTATCCAGAGGTCTAAAAATAAAATAAAAATACCTCTAGAAAGCTCTTGAAGAGGAGAAAATTATGAGACCAAAATCATAATTTTATTCTCAGTATTTAATTATTAATTAATTAAATACTCTCTGGAGTATTTTAATTATTAAAAATTATTTATAAATCAAAAAATTATGAAACTTGGAGGCATTTATCTTTATGTTCTTAGAAACCTTCCATATTTTTTTCAAGGACAGAAAACATGCCTAGGACACTTTTCTTTAATTTTCAAGTTTCTTTACAATTATTTCAAATAATAATTATAAAAATTGAAAATTAAGGAAAAAAAAAATACAAATGGCTAGAAATGATAGGGCAACACACAATAACCCTAAGAAAATTATTTCTAAGTCATAGAAATCATTTTGAATGGTATTTTGAAATTTAGGGTTAAAATCCTTTATTAATTAAATAATTTTAATCCTAAAAATACCCATTTATAAATTTAACCTATTTTTATCAACAATCAAAGTTTGAAAATGGTTTTAGTCTATGATAGACTAATGAGAAATTTCACTTAAGTCTAAAATAACCAAATTTGACTTAACTAAATTTAAAATAACATTTTAACTCATTAAACCTTACTTAAATTAGGTTTAATATAAAAATTAAATCTTAATTAAGTTTAAAGACATATTAAACTTAATTAATCAAAATTAAACCTTTTAATTAAGTTTAAAGACATAATAAACTTAATTAACTCATTAAACCTTACTTAAATTAGGTTTAATATAAAAATTAAATCTTAAATAAGTTTAAAGACATATTAAACTTAATTAATCAAAATTAAACCTTTTAATTAAGTTTAAAGACATAATAAACTTAATTAACTCATTAAACCTTACTTAAATTAGGTTTAATATAAAAATTAAATCTTAATTAAGTTTAAAGACATATTAAACTTAATTAATCAAAATTAAACCTTTTAATTAAGTTTAAAGACATAATAAACTTAATTAACTCATTAAACCTTACTTAAATTAGGTTTAATAAATTAAATCTTAATTAAGTTTAAAGACATATTAAACTTAATTAATCAAAATTAAACCTTTTAATTAAGTTTAAAGACATAATAAACTTAATTAACTCATTAAACCTTACTTAAATTAGGTTTAATATAAAAATTAAATCTTAATTAAGTTTAAAGACATATTAAACTTAATTAATCAAAATTAAACCTTTTAATTAAGTTTAAAGACATAATAAACTTAATTAACTCATTAAACCTTACTTAAATTAGGTTTAATATAAAAATTAAATCTTAATTAAGTTTAAAGACATATTAAACTTAATTAATCAAAATTAAACCTTTTAATTAAGTTTAAAGACATAATAAACTTAATTAACTCATTAAACCTTACTTAAATTAGGTTTAATATAAAAATTAAATCTTAATTAAGTTTAAAGACATATTAAACTTAATTAATCAAAATTAAACCTTTTAATTAACTTTAAAGACATAATAAACTTAATTAACTCATTAAACCTTACTTAAATTAGGTTTAATATAAAAATTAAATCTTAATTAAGTTTAAAGACATATTAAACTTAATTAATCAAAATTAAACCTTTTAATTAAGTTTAAAGACATAATAAACTTAATTGACTCATTAAACCTTACTTAAATTAGGTTTAATATAAAAATTAAATCTTAATTAAGTTTAAAGACATATTAAACTTAATTAATCAAAATTAAACCTTTTAATTAAGTTTAAAGACATAATAAACTTAATTAACTCATTAAACCTTACTTAAATTAGGTTTAATATAAAAATTAAATCTTAATTAAGTTTAAAGACATATTAAACTTAATTAATCAAAATTAAACCTTTTAATTAAGTTTAAAGACGTAATAAACTTAATTAACTCATTAAACCTTACTTAAATTAGGTTTAATATAAAAATTAAATCTTAATTAAGTTTAAAGACATATTAAACTTAATTAATCAAAATTAAACCTTTTAATTAAGTTTAAAGACATAATAAACTTAATTAACTCATTAAACCTTACTTAAATTAGGTTTAATATAAAAATTAAATCTTAATTAAGTTTAAAGACATATTAAACTTAATTAATCAAAATTAAACTTTTTTTAATTAAGTTTAATGACATAATAAACTTGATTAACCTATTAAACCTTACCTAAATTAGGTTTAAATAGAAAAATCAACACTTTTAATTAAGTTTAAGAACATATTAAACTTAATTAATCAAAACCAAACCTTTAATTAAGTTTAAAGACATATTAAACTTAATTAACCTTCTTACACATTAGGTTTAAAACAAACATAAACCCTAATTAGGTCTAACCCATTGCACTCAATTAAACCATTAGAACTTAACTAACTAAGGTTTAATCAAACTTAAACCCTAATTAGGTCTAAGCCATTGCACCTAATTAAACCATTAGACCTTAACTAACTAAGGTTTAATCAAACTTAAACCCTAATTAGGTCTAACCCATTAGACCTAATTAAACCATTAGACCTTAACTAACTAAGGTTTAATCAAACATAAACCTTAATTAAGTCTAACTCATTAGACCAAATTAAACTATTAAGTCTTAACTAAGTAAGACTTAATCAAACACAAATCCTAATCAAGTCTACTACATTAGACTTAATTAATTATTAAAACTTAATCAACCAAGGTCTAATTAAATCCAAATCCAACCTTTTAGTCCAAGTCTAACATAACCTAAACCTTAGATTCAACCCACATTGAACCTAACCTAAACCTAACCTAACTTGAGTCCAACCTAACTTGAACTCAAGTTAACCTAAACCTTAGGTTCAACCCACATTGAACCTAACCTAAACCTAACCTAACTCGAGTCCAACCTAACTTGAACTCAAGTTAACCTAAACCTTAGGTTCAACCCACATCGAACCTAACCTAAACCTAACCTAACTCGAGTCCAACCTAACTCGAACTCAAGCTAACCTAAACCTTAGGTTCAACCCACATCGAACCTAACCTAAACCTAACCTAACTTGAGTCCAACCTAACTCGAACTCAAGCTAACCTAAACCTCAGTTCAACCCACATTGAACCTAACCTAAACCTAACCTAACTTGAGTCCAACCTAACTTGAACTCAAGTTAACCTAAACCTTAGGTTCAACCCACATTGAACCTAACCTAAACCTAACCTAACTTGAGTCCAACCTAACACGAACTCAAGTTAACCTAAACCTTAGGTTCAACCCACATTGAACCTAATTTAAACCTACCATAACTTGAGTCCAATCTAACTTAAACTCAAGTAAACCTAAACCTTAGGTTCAACCCACATCAAACCTAACTTAACTTGAAACCTTAGGTTCAACCCATATTGAACCTAACATAAACTGAACTAAACTTGAGTTCAATCCAACTAGAACCTAATCTAATCCAAGTCAAACCTTAACTTAGGTTCAATCCATATTGAACTTAAATCGACCTTAAGTCTCGAGTTCAACCCGACTTGAACCTAACTTAATCTAAACTCAAAATTTAACTTAAGTCTAACCCACATTAGACTCAAGTGAAACCAAACTTATGTTCAACCTGACATGAACCTAACCCAAAAACCTAACTTAAGTCTAACCCATATTAGACTTAAGTCAAACCATACTTAGGTTTAGCACGATATAAACCTATGTTTAACTTAAGCCTTAGGCTCAACCTAACTCGAATCAAAAACCCGACTTAAGTTCAATCCTAAGTCTAGGTCTAACTTTAAATAGACTTAATTAAAACTTAAGTCTTATCTAAAAGGGACTCAGATGGTCTGCAAATCTAATCGAGTCTAATTTATTAGACCTGATTAACCTTTAAGTCCTATTTAAACAAGACTTAAAACTTAATTAAATCTATTTTAAACCAAACCTTTTAACTTAAGTTCAAACAGACATGAACTCAAGTTAAATGGATTCAATCAACATTGAATCTAACTTAGGTTCAACCAGACATGAACCCAAGTCAATTCAATCAATATTAAATCTAATTTCAAACCTTTTAACTTAAGTTCAGATAGAGCTCAAGTTAAATAGATTCAATCAATATTGAATCTAACTTAGGTTCAACCAGACATGAACCCAAGTTAATTGAATCAATATTGGATCTAATTTCAAACCTTTTTAACTTAGAGTTCAGACAAACATGAACTCAAGTTAATTCATAATTTAAGATCAAGATATAAATTCAACATTTTAAACCAAAATTGACATAATCAACAAAAAAATTGACATTTCAAAATAATTCGACATAAACTGACATCCAAGACATATCCAAATATTCTGTGATTATTCTGACAATGTTTTCTTTGTAGGGTGAAAACAAGAAATTTCGCTTAGATTTTCTTTACATGTTATAGGATGTACTAACTCTGTTTTGCAGGACGACATTCTAGGCGAACAAAAGTAAAACCGAAACTGTTTTTTTAGGTTAGACATATAACCTGAAACTTTTGACAACAAAAACAAAGCCAAGACTTTTAGGTTAGACACATAGCCTGAAACTTTTCAACAAAACAACGACATTGACAACAAAAACAAAATCAAAACTTTTAGGTTAGACACATAACCTGAAACTTTTCAACAAAACAACGACATTGACAACAAAAACAAAATCAAAACTTTTAGGTTAGACATATAACCTGAAATTTTTCAACAAATCAACAACATTGACAACAAAACGAGAACCTTTAGGTTAGATATAATACCTAAAGTCTTCAATAACATGATATAATGACATTCGGGAGTGATAGTGGGTGCATCTCTCCTTAAAATAAATTCTTAGAAAACAAATGATTAACATTAATCAGAAGTTTTCTTAAACAATTGAAAATTGTTTAAGATGTAATTAACTATAGAGGCTTACCTCTATAGGAGATCTAAAAGAACCCGAAATAGAAATCTCTGGTTTACCATGATTTTCTTAATATGAAAATTCTAGAATATGTTATTCTAGAATATCTTCATATAAGAATTATCATAAACATCCATTTCTACTATTAGTCCAAAAAATTCTCTAAATCCTTCATAGGATTTATATGAATAAAACTAGGCTAATATTAGATGACGACTCCTTGACATTGACATGATACAGAAATGGATGGCGATGACATGACCCCATCCAACAACGACATATTATTATTATTATTATTATTTTCATCGCCACCAGCTTTGGCATAATTATGTTGGCCGGTAATGTAATTACACCAAGCACATGTGTAGCTACATCGTGGCCAACTAGGCTTAAATTGGAAAGTTTTTCCATGACAATTTTGGCAAGAGTATATAAAAAAATGCTAAAAGTTAATTAAGACACTTTCAGGACCTTGGAGGCTGGCTCTCTTCTTATTCTTTAGGGAGTTTTGTAAACCCTAGGATTTTCTCCATTGGTTTTCCTTTGGGGAAGATTCCTAGGATTATTTTTTTGTTGAGAGCTTGAAGAGATTGCTGGAAGAGATTGAGTGCAATTATATGAGGGATTCTGACCCACTTTTTAATATGTTTGCAATTTAAATGATTTAATGATGGAATGTATAATGTGGATTCTACGCAAGTATACATATCGTATCAAGTAATACAGGGCTCTAGTGGAGTCCTGGTTATCGATCCCACAGGGAAGTTTTTAACAGATTTGTTATCAGCTAAAATTTAAAGGAATTACCTACTAATATAGTAATCGAAATTTTAAAGTAACTAAAGCAAACTAAAGTAAACTAATGCTTGAAATAAAGTTGATTTAAATAATTCAGAAAAAGTATCTTTCTCCTTGTTTTTAGAAAATTAAGTGAATGACTAATTTAAATAGAATCTTTAAATTGTATTGTGACAAATAGGAGCTTTCCTATTCTTTACCCTTTGGTCCAGTGCAAAGAACATCGACTAATCCTATGTTTGATTACCGAATCACGGCTAGTCGGGAGGATACTCGGCCGCCACTTCGTAGCTCCCACATTCCCCTCACTCGAGGGCTAACATCTACACTTCGGCTCTCAAACAATAGGACCAAATTGAATATTTTAGTCCGTCACACTAAAATGTCCAATTCTACGTCCGATAATTAATATTTCCCTATTTATTTGCACCCTCCTTCCAAGGTTTTTGACTTCCCGAATATTGGATGTAATTTTTACTATAGTTGATAATTCAACATATTTTAACAACTCAATCGCCGGATTGAAAGTAAATTAAGTTTTAAGTAAAAATTATCACAATTTATTTTAATATATTAGGTACTTCTATTTAATTTCATCAATTTGCATAATTTTCATAAACAAGGAGAAAGACTAAGAAAACTACTCGTAATGCATGGGAATAAAACAAAGCATGGATTTCATTTTAAGTTAACAACAACAATAAACAAAGATACTTATCTTAATTTCCTCCCAAGTAGACTTCTGAAGTTCCTTTGATTTTTCCTTCTAGTACGAGCAAACTTCTAACTAAATAGCACTCAAATACAAATAAACTCAAGAAACTCACTAATGACAAACAACATACACACTTAAGACACCAAAAGAGACACTCGAACTCTCTAAATAGACACACTCGAAGACTCCGGAGACACACTACGGACACTAGAATTCGGCCTCTATTTATAGAGGTAGGCAAAGGTCCAAGGGATGCTTAAATACCTCTTCAAAAAACATCCAGGTTCAATGTATTTGCATTTTGAACTGTCTCGCCGTCGGCGGGAAACTACCTCGCCGTCAGCGAGGCTTCTAGAAGGTCTTCAAACCGTGCGATCTCGCTGTCGGCGAAGTAGTTATAATTCCTTCGGAAATTCTCCTTATGATCTCGCCGTCAGCGGCCTCGATCTCGTCGTCGGTGACTTAGTTCAATTTGCATGAATTTCTTCATTTTTGATCCAAATTCGCTTCATTTCATGCTTTTTGCTTCCATCACTTATAAATCTTCGTTCCTGCAATAAAATAAAGAAAATACATTTCTTTAAAGTGCAATTTCATCAAAAAATAGATATGAATTTATTAATATGTTTTTTTGTGATCAGATTCACATAGAAAACTAGTATTGAATGAAGAGGAACATATTGAATTGCAAAGATAGATTGAATCAGGTGTGAGTTTTTGTAATTCTTCTATTTTTTTTGATATTTTTGCTGGTAATAACAATTTTCATGGTTTCTTTCTTATGCATCATAGTTACTCTCATTTTTGTACTCATGTTTGTACTCATCTGATTTTCTCATTATTTTATCTACTGAATTTTTTCCTTAAATGTATTTACTATGCTTGGATTTTATATGATGATGTGTTAACTTAATTTGTTTTGAATCTGAGCCATCCCTTATGGGAAGTTTTAGTTTACTAAACGTCTTAATCTAATTTGAAGTATCATATGCAGAAAAGTTAAAAAGTTTTAAAATCCAAATTAGAGGAAATTAAACTAATTTTTGATAAAGATTTTTAGAGATGAAAGTTTGTTACTTCTATGACACTGATCGAGTAATTTCTTAATATTTTTCTTGTAAAATCCTACTTTATTAATGACAACTATGGACAAATTCTCCTTATCCTTTATTTAAGTTACAAGAAGAGTTGAAAACTATATTACAATTAATAATACTTAATCATGCACTATTTTTCAGGATTCCTCTAATCTTCTATCTTGGTTGCATTTTTTTAAGGTGATATATCTATTTTACTATGTCATTGGGTGTTAATCCACTTATTATTCTAGGCAAAGATTAGAAGTCCTAGATCACAAGAGATTTTAATTGAGTTAGAATCAAAGTAAATTAAGACCAGAATGCTAAGAAATTAACATATAAAATCTAAGCATAAAAAAGAAATTTAATGAATGAAATTCATAAAATAAAAAATATAGAAAATCACATGTTTTACATCATAAGAGTACGAAAATAAAGTTTAATTATGATGCTTGAGAAAGTAAGTATAAAAGTTATTATTAAGGACATAAAAAGGAAAAAAAATAAAAGAAGTATATAAAACCACACTTGAGTCAACCAGTCCTTATAATATTGCGTGATCCGCTCCATTCAGTAAAAACTTTTCATAGATCTTTCTTATAAATTACACTTAATCTCTCCACACAGCCTCTCCAAACTCTCAAAAAAAAAAATCCTAGGAATCTTATTCAAAGGAAATATAATAGAAAAAACCCTACGGTTTATAAGTCTCCCTAAAGTCAAGAAGTAAATCAATCTCTGCTGTCCTAAAAATGCCCTAATTAACCAATGGCATCTCCTTATATAGCTCTTTTCAAAATCTCCATAAAAAAGGTTGCCAATTTATTCCTAGTCAAGCCACATCATAGTTACATCCGTACTTAGAGAGATTATGCTATTGGCCAGTGTAACTATGTTAGGTCCTGATTTAATTACACCAGACCAACAACAAGAGTGGTAAATTATGCTACAAAGTGTCGTAATTATGTCAGATCAGCCTTCTTTCCCACTTTGAGTTTTGGCTCTATAATGCATGATCGACTGCTACAACCTACAAAAAAGCACCAAGAAAACCTTCCACAAAAAAAAAGTCACCCTAAATAGGGAAGAAAAATATGATATTTAAAATAGATAAATTATTTAAATTTGAGTCATATCAATAACATATAAATATTATAAAGTTTTGTATTAGTTTAATGCATATGTACTTGGGTCAGTTAATCTTCGGGGTTGAATCGTCAATCTGAAAGAATTCTCTTAAATTTATCCATAGCCTTACATATCCACTCATACAAGTGATTAAACTCGAAGTTTTAAAGATTAAGTGGGTCAGCTGGATATACTTTTCAGGTAAAGTCATAGGCCTAGGAGTGTTTGGTTGTATTGCACTTCTAAATTGGTGTTGAGTCTATAAGTCCTACTCTAACATTGTTAGAACATATTTGGGAGTCCACTGGGATAGTAGTTTTCACTTTAATTTTAGGTTTCGAGAGGAGCCCGATTTCTCCTTACAATGATATAAGTTATCACCTCTATGTATTTTTATGATCTTCTTTAATTGGAATATAAGTTTTCAATTTATATTAAAATAAAAATTTTAAATCAAATTATCCACAATTTGCAAAACGTAAAACCTAATCATAGATAGTCTAAAGTACTATTAAACATCTTTTTATGTGGTACTACCTACTCATGTTCCTTTTTCTTCCAATAATAAATAATTCAAAATTGATCCTAGCCCAACTAAAATTCAAAAAGAGCTATCTTGAAATCAAAATTTTGAAATTTATAGAAACAAAAGAGCCACTTTTTTAATTGAGACTTTTCATAGAATGTGGTCTATTCAAGTATTAATGTATCATACGGACTTACTCTCATAGGGAACATGTATTCAAGAATAAAATTAATCATATCCTACCAAAATGGGGCATGGATAAATTTTTTGCAACATAGATTTAATGTATGAAATCTTCATTTTGTGATTAGATTCATTGATATATATATTGTCTTTTATCTTTCAAGATGATATAATATTTTTTATGTCAAACTTAATTACAAAAATAAGAATTTACTGCTCTTCTGTCATCCACATTCTTCAACAAGCAATGCTAACTTGACTCAAAAACCATATGCCTGAGCATACTTAATCAAGCTTTTACTTAAGCTCATAACCTTACTCATGGGGCCACACTCAATAAAAACCTTAAGTAAATCTAAATCCTTTAAAGCCTATCCAATTAAAACTTGAATCAAATTCATAAGAATTGCCAAATTAGGAAGAATTAGTTTAGCTCTAACTAACCTCTTAGTTATCCATTTATAAAGAAATGCCTCCAAACACTAGGCATACTCTCAAATGCATATCCTTAACCATCCTAAGCTAAGATTTACATGATTTCCACTGCCTTATTTATAAATATCTAAAGCTCGACCTAAAAAAAGTTGGTCAACCAAAGTTTCTAGGGTCATCCTTTTGATCTCAAATCATTCTCTTGTCCTTAAGAAAGCCTTTCTATCAATCCCTAAGCAAAATTCTTACTTCAAAATAATAATTTAAAAGGATTATTGAACTTTGTTGAAACACTCTAAGGCCAATTCGACTCTTAACATGCAACCATCATTAAGTATTAAGGATTGAAGGAGAATCAACATGGTGGTCAAACAAACAAAATGAATAATTTAATCATGCCATAATTCCTGAAGTAGTTTAATTTTTCTTTTTTTGCACTTGATACCTTGTGATAGAAACTATAAGCCTAAATTACTCTAGATTCATCACTAGAACTCATATATCTCAGGGTTTTTTTGAGTGATTGCAATTTTAGTTTATGGTTAAATAAAGGAACCAAATTAACGCCATTAATTTTATTTAATATGAACAAAAGGATCATGAATTCATCTTACACAATTATTCATGCTAATAGGCTAATCGTGGGGTTCATTTTGACGATCCAACATTTGATCGACCATAATTTCCCTGTAATGATTCTTGAGCCATCCTCAACAATCAAAAATTTACTCGTGCATTTCCAGAAAAAAAAAAAAAAAAAGAAGAAAAACTTACTCGTGAAATTTTGAATTTAATTAAAATGTTAATTAAATTTAAATGAATCATTAATAAAATAAAAATAAATAAATCCCAGAAATATGTAAAATAAGTTAAAATGAATCCAAGGTAATGCTTACATTTGGACTAGTTTTCCATAAAACATGAATTTATTTGGCTTCAAATAAATAAAAGCTTATCATTTTCTTACATTAAAATTATTGTCAACATTTTAAGATCAAATCATATTTATATCAATTATATTCTTCCACATTCAGTCTTCCTTACAAAACTAATTACTTTTCGCCCCAACTGCAAAAATTCTAAGACGATGACATTACCATTTTTTTTTTTTTTTTTTTTGCTCTTTTCGTACACGACCATCTTACTATTTGTATCGTGTTGAATATTGAGTCACGAATTTCACTCATACCACGGCATCTACCATGTTAGTTGAAAAACTAATAATACCAATATTTGACTTTATAAGTGTGAAATACACATTTCAATGCATAGGTAATGTGGTATGTATAAAAAATTGAAGTTTAGTAGGTGCTACATATGTAAATAAGTAGTCATTGAGTGGAATGTATATAAACCTTCCAAAAGATTTATATTAATTCAAACAATGATACATGCTAATATAACTAAATTATCACGTTTTAGCTACTTTATATTCTACTCCTACAGTTTTTTTGTTCATGATTATTTGCTATTCTTGCTTGAATACATGCACGTATATGCGTGTATTAACGCAAGAATTCAGTGAAGCGTAATCCTTTCTAATTCTTCCCCATTCTAACATGATAAGGAAGGGCAAAACCAGCAAGTGTGCAGGTCTTCACATTGGAATGAGCAGCAAAAAACAGTCCAGCAAAAGAGTAATCAAGAGAAATATGACGGTTCATCCTTTATACAAAGCAGTAAAATTGGATATGACAACGTACATTTTGTGACATAGATCAAGAATCTGAGCAATGGTTCACCTCCCAAAACTTGGAACCAACTTGGGAACAAGATGATGATGAAAGAGGAATATAACAGTCTGAGAAGTCCCTGACAGACACCAAGCCCATATCACCGCCGCTGGTCACTAACCTGTAACCATCCACTGCCATGGCACTAAATCCTACAGGCTGTTTAGTTGTATTTTCAGATGAGAACTCGCTAAAGAGGTCCAATGCATTCGCCAGGTTGCCTGTGTCAGTTTCCCAAACATTTACACACCGATCAGATGGACCTGCAGCGACGATTTTGTACGAGTCCATATGCAGGTACTTAACTGGACCAGCGTGATCTCCTAACTCTGCGATAGGTGCAGGCTTCGTTTGACTTTTCCTGATATCCCACAGCATAGCCCTGGATCACAAATGACAACGGTATATAGCATTTAGATCATCTGCAGTAGCGTTCAAAAACTGGGTGTTTCAGTGTAATAGAAAAAACATGTATCCATACTTATCTTCTCCACCAGTGCAAAGTAACCATTTTGAGGGTAGCATCTCAAAGGAATATGTCTTTGGGGAATGGACAGCAATAGTTGCGACGCTCTTCATGGTTCTTAAATCAATTGCTGTTACTGTCATGCCGCTAGCAATATAGCACAGTGAATCATAACACTTCATACCAACAGGAGGGCCAGAAACAGAAGCCATCCCTACACAGGAAGAGGAACCCGTAGATGACGATGCCATTGTATCCCAGACCCTGACCTATAAATATAAAAAATTAGTAAAAAAACAATCTTATGCAACTAACCGATAATAGATTCTTAAGTGCACTGCTGATGAACAATTTTTAAAAACATAAAAACACAGAACAAATCAAATAAACAGGAGATAAGTCGCTCAAAAGGATCAATTAAAGCATCATAAATTCAAGTGGAAAGAACTTAAACCAAGTAAAACTAAAGGCATGTTTCAGAATATACGGTAGTAACATCCCAACTTCAATAACATTGTCTAATGAAAGCGAGATGTGATCGCCAGGACAAAAAGGCCTCGACAATGAGTGGCCTTAGTAGTACTTTTTGGACTAAAGGGAGCAAAAACTAACTAAATCTCATATCTAAGACAAAAAAGAGAAAAATATTTGCCTATAATAAAGTCTTTAAGCCAAAAAATTGAAGCACTTGTTTGAGTTGACAATTGGAGTTTTATGGGAATACTTCAAAGTTGAGTGTGTTTGCGCTAGCAAACTCCTATCAAGGAAGCCTATGGGCTCTGGAAATTCAACGCACTGACCTCCCTTAAGAAGAAAAGAGTGATATGAGTGACAATGTTTATGCTGTAGTTTCAGGTCAAATTTTTAGAAGACATGAGATAGTAGATAAGACACTACCCAAAGATTTAGCCCGCATTTTGTGAGAACATTTTTGATATAGGATTCGATGTTTCCCATATGGTTATCACCTCTCCCAATAACGAAAGAGCAGTTTCCATTAAAGCTAGTTATTAATTTTGAATATTTCGCTTATGGTAAGAACACACACAAGTTTAGATTGGTCGATATATCACATTGAGTTTAAAGTAGATGGTGGGAAAATGTTGATGAGCACAATCGAGATCCCATGATTTTGTCACCCCAGGTCATCGTTATCCCTGATCTATTTAGTCAGAGAAGATGGTTGACCTAACATAATTGAAAGATCATTGTCAGCAACCATGAGTTGTGTCGTCCAAAAAACGTTTGTAAATCTAGGATGAATGTTTGTCTAAGAGAATAAATTTAAATCGACCTTGGCCAAAGGCGGAACCAACGGCTTTTTTTAAGGAGAGAAAAATGCTCCTTAGACCCAATGTGGGAGGGGCTAGGACTATGAAGAGCAAAACAATATTTTAGTAGGGGCAAAACTAACATTTCAGGAGGGTAAAAGACCAAAGTGTCATCCCATATAAGAAAAAAATCTGAAATTGAGAGGGGATAATTGCCCCTGGATCCTACCTGGGTCAGCCCATGAACTTAGCTAGAAAAAGAATTTGAGTCAATCAAATGCATTATTATGGTTCACAACTCAAATGGTAGAATGTTTTTGGGGAACATACTGGCTACAACAGTAATCATAATTTAATGATATCATTTGGTGGTAACCCAGTGATCAGAAGCCTCTAGTCATAACCGTTACTTTTGTGAAGTCGCTTGACCAAACCACAATAATAGACGACTTGGGTCACAGTCCTTACAAGCATAAGATTGCTTTGAGTATGAATATAGTGAGACACTCGAAGTGATTTATTTTTTGTGAACTGAAGTTAATCAAAAATCAACTTCAACAAACTATAACAGAGTATGGATGTAATTTGCTTAAAATTTTAAGTGATTAAATTTAACTTGGATGTTTTAGTTTGCTACTTCAAACTTTTGATTTGAAAAACTTGATTTAAAAATTGAAACTCCAGTTAAGAATTTTAATCAACACGACTATCATCAAAGATTTAAATATTTCAAATACTCATGTTTGCAGTTCATTTGTAATTTAACACTTGAATATATCTAAAATATTAATCACGTCAACTTTAATCCTGACAGAGGAGAATCACAGTAGGTGATTTAGACTTGCAAATTTTATATTTGTTATTTGGACGTTATTATATGTACTGGAGTCGTCAGCTTCGATTCTTAAAAGGAAATCCAACTATAGTTGAGTTAGAATTTTGACTTTGATCTATAGATAGTGTCTTGTTTGAGTATGTGTTTAACTTGATTATTTTAAATATGATTTCAAAACACGAGTTATCAATTTAAAAATAAACATAAATTTTTAATGGTGTATTGCACATAATTCAAAGAATAAGCTAATCTAACCTTAACTCGCGCAACGTTCTTAAAATGTTTATTAAAACATTTTATCAATATGATCGGAGCACATGCAAATAAATTAAACTTGATTTTAAGTTAGTTTGTACAACATTCTCAAACTATTTGTTAAAACATGTAACACTTTAGTCAAGCATATGTAAGTTTATGATTTTGAAGTTGTGAGTATAATTTATTGCATTCATACTATGCATTTTATATGAATCTTGACACATACATGATCATAATACTTTGTCTTTCGAAATATAACATAATGTTTGATACATTTACAAATATAATTAAACATTTAAAAAATATTAGCACATATTTTAAGATAAATGTATTGGAGCTTGAATATATTTTTAAATGTAAATGTAATCTTAAAATAATTGAGATTTATTGATCGTGCCTATTTCTTTTTAAAATGTATGTATATAACATGAAATCACTCACACAACAACTTGAAAAAGATTATAGTGCACTTGTACAAATCTCAAGGTGTTGAATCTATGTTGAACACTACTTTAATGCGCATGAAAACGACATCAACAACAACAATCCTTTATCCCAATAGGTGGGGTCGGTACATGAATCCTAGTTCTCCACTATGTCCTATTTAGAGTTATACTTTTATTTAAATCTAATTGATTAGGATCAATTTTTATACAATATGCCCCAATTTTTTTTAGGTCTACCTCTGCCTTTCTTGACATAAGTCGAAACTAAAACATTTACTCTCATAGCCGGATCATCAGATGGTTGACATTTAATGTAACCAAACCATCTAAGATGACTCTCTCTAATCTTGTCTACCATTGGAGCTACACCAACCTTCTCACGGATATATTCATTTTGCATTTTATCTCTAAGTGCCAAGCCACTCATCCACCTAAGAATTCTCATCTCAGGAACACTTAACTTTGTTTTATGCTTCTCTTTTAAAGGCCAACATTCTGCACCATAGAGCATTGCAGGTCTCACCAACATCTTATAAAATTTTCCTTTAAGTCTAAACAGTACTTTTCTATCACAAAATAGAACCGATGCATCCCTCCACTTCAACCAAACAACATGAATTCTACTAATGACATCCCCATCTATATGCCCATCACTCTGAACAATAGATCCGAGATATCTAAAACGTTCACACCTTTTAATAATTTGATCACCCATAATTATAACTCTGTCACTAGAGCTACTACTTCTAAAATTACATTCCATCCATTCAGCTTTAAATCTACTCAAATGAAGGCCTTTAAACTCCAATGTAGACCGCAATAATTTAAGTTTTCCTTGAACTCTTTCTCTAGTCTTATCCACAAGAAGGATATCATCAGTGAAAAGCATACACAATGGTACATCCTCCTGTAAATGTCTAGTAAGAGCATCCATAACAAAAGCAAAAAGATATGGGCTTAAAGCCAATCCCTGATGTAATCCAATTGAAATAGGAAAATACTTGGTCATTTCTCCTTTTGTTCGCACACAAGTAACAACTATGATACATATCTTTACTGAATTGGATATAAGTTATATCAACACCTTTCTTCTCTAGAACTCTCCAAAATACTTCTCTTGGAACATTATTGCAAGCTTTTTTTAAAACAATAAAAATCATTTGTAGATCCTCCTTATTCTCTCTGTGCTTCTACATCAAACCTCTCAATAATGTATAGCTTCTATAGTAGATCTGCCTGGCATAAATCCAAACTGATTATAAGAAATCTTTATATCATGTCTTAATCTATGATTCAAATATCCTCTCCCATAATTTTAAAGTATGACATATCAACTTAATTTTTCTATAATTTGCACACCCTTGTGCATCTCCTTTATTCTTAAAAATGGGACCAAAATACTCTCCCTCTGCTCCTCAGGCATATTTTTAGTTTTTACGAAAAAATTCCCAAATCTCCTAAATATTCTAACACTTCAATTGAGACATCATCAGGTCATACTAATTTTCCACATTTGGCTTTCTTTGAAGCCTCATCAGCATCTTTTTTATTAATGCGGTGGTAAAAGTAAAATATTTTATTTTTATTAACCATATTAAAATCACTAAGGTTGATGTTTTTTTAGAAACTACATTGAAAATTTTATCAAAATAGTTCACCCACTTATGTTGAATATCTTCTTATAAGAAAAACACTTTAATATACTTTACTTAAATTAAATATTTACCTTTCTTATCTCTTTATTCTGGCTATATTATGATATATCTTTTCACACTCTTTAAATATTTAATCTATTAAAAAGATCACTAAAAGTTTTTTAACGTGACAAATTATTCTCTGCATTCCCTACGCGCCACCTTATATTTTTCCCGTTCTCTAACCTTTTACATTTAAACCAATTTTTATAACACAATTTCTTACATTTTATCTTTTCTTGCACATTGTTATTCTACCACAAACTATTTTTATCTATAAAAATTTTTCCTTTTAATTCTTCAAGTACATATTTCGCCACTTGATTAATATTGTTTGTTACTTTATCTCAAATAAAATTAGCTTTTCATGAAATCACATCTTGAAATCTTTAAGTTTACTCGTACAAATATTTCTATTTGTCTTTTAAGTACCCCCATATAATTCTATGATAATATTTCAATGTATTATTTATCTTACAACTCTTATCTTAATTCTGAACAAATAATCGATATTGAGTAGTTAAAATTTTACTTAGAATGACTTTACAATCTTTACATTCTCAAAGATCTTTTTTTTTATAAGAAAATAATCAATTTTTATTTTATTAGAACCATTCTTATAAGTAATAATATGGTCATCTATTTACTTAAATAAAGTATTAACAATAACAAAATCATAAGTTAAAGCAAAACCTAATATAGTCCTAAATTCTTCATTAATTACTTCAAAACCGTAGCCATCATGAATATTTCTAAAATCTTCTATCACTTTACCAACAAGTCCATGTAAATCATCTCCAAAAAAAATTCTTTCTTCAAGAGATATCATTTGTATTAATTCTTCTAGGCATATTCTAGAATTTTCTTTTGAACCTATTATGAGCATAAACACTTATAACATTAAAATCGTAATATCAACAACAATCTTTTGTGCTATAATTATATCTCTCATTCTATTAATTTTTACAATATTATCTTTAAACACTTATCTAAAAATATACCTACACCATTTCTAGTGCGACTCCTACTTAAATGCCAAAATTTAAAACCTATGATATCAAGCTCCTTCACCTTTTTTCCAAACATTTAGTTTTTTTGAGTACATAAGATCTTTATTTTCCTATGAACTACAATATCTACTAATTCCATTATTTTACCCGTGAAAGTAACTATATTCAAAGATCCTATCCTAATAATTATTTCAAAATCCTATCCTAAACACTTATTCCAAGATCCCATCCTAAGAAGAATTTCATGTGCATTAATGAATGTGGTCTTCTTGGCATCATCCTAGTCACCTATTTAATGATAAGATGAAAATGCATCCAAAAAAACTCATAATAGTGTATCTGATAGTAGAGTAGACCATCATGTTTGTATGCAACATTGTATATCTATCTTTTGGTCAAATTGTGTTCAAATTGAATACATCCATCATTGTTTATTCAGTTTACATACTATCAAGACATTGTAAACCCACTATGAATACAAGAATTCTCTTATAAAACTTGCTTCCATCAACTTTCCAACCATTTTACATATGATTTTGGCTAGAGTCGTAGCCATAAATAGATTATTTGCTTGATTGATCCCCCCCTTTAATCAATAGTCACTCTATGGAGAGCAACATGGAGGTCAAGTTTGGGTATTTTCATGGCTAGCCAAGCATAAAATGCCCATATGCCCTTCATATTTTTTATTAGCTTATTTTTGTATTCAGTCGAGAGACAAAGTAATCTAAAAGGCATCGCAACTTCCCTCCTAAGAAGAAATTCTTTGATATTCTCAAAGATCTCAAAGCTTGAGCCCTCATGAACCTCAAAGTTGAGCACCTCCTCCTAGAAACTACTTACAACTTGAATATAGCAAAGGCTGAGATTGTCTCAAGTCACTCAGATGATGACCACTTGTCCCTCTATTAAGAATTTCATAGCAACATGGTATACTAAGATGACTGTGTGAAAAGTATTAAGCAATCAGTCAAAAAAAAAAGTTGTGAGTTGTCAGGGCATCAACTATAATAAAATTGGTCATCGTAGTATATTGTCAGTCTTCCTCGCCCAAGGAAATCAGTAGAATTAAAATTTCTTCAATTTTTATTTTTTCATCTGAGAAACTGAGGGGGACTATATTTTGTATCAGTTTGGTTCCTTAAACACTCAATTTTGCAAATTAGCATTTCAAAAAAAACTTTAACCGAGCTCCCTGTATTGATTAAACTATACCAACAAGTTAGTAGTTTGTTATCAGCACTGTGGCTATGATTATGTTCATATAAGAGCTCTTAATATATTTTTGGTATGAAAAAAGATAACAAGAATGAGCTCTACAAAGGATGCCTACATCACAATGGTTAAGTTTACCTCCCTGCGAACCATAACTATTTGAGGCTAGCTCTTCAATGTACTTCCTTTAGTGGTTAAAACTCCAATAATGTAAATAGCTCATGCCAGAATGTCCAGACTAAACTAGTTTATGTTAAAATCTCAAAAATATAGTAAAGAAACTCCAAAAACATGAAACTCACCAAGACACTTCTAGATATGTTTAATTAATATTTTTTAGAGTTTCAAGATAAAATTATTAGTAATTATCCACACTAAATTCGTAAGGTTAGAGGTTTTTCTAATTTTGGGGTTTTTGTGTTGGCTGACATTTTGGTCTTCCAACTCATATTACACTTGCTAACCTAGTCCCCGAAGACATTTATTCTCTCCTAGCCCTTAGGATGGGGATCAAATAATAATTGTCCTGCTTTCAGTGGGCATACCCCAAGCCACAACAACTTAGCCCAAACAAAGTCATCGGCACTGCAATTGCATGCAATATGATTGATCCAAATCCACTAAATGTATTAGCATCTCATGATCATCCTATTGTTAGGGATATGGGTGACTCAAATTGGCATTCTTATGACATGATGTTAGTATTTCTAGTATAGAAGAATGAGTAGATCAAATCTTTTAAATCTTCAGGAGAAATGGAAATAAATTATATATATATATATATATATATATATATATATATATATATATATTTCTCGCAACTCTCCAAGGTTTATGAAACTTAAAGCAAAATGCTAGGAATGCTAACTCGTTGAGTTTTATAGATACCTTTAATGATGTATTTTAAATATTTTTTTATTTTTCACTAACAAGTATTTGTAGTTGCATAATCTTGTACTCATTTCAGTGACTTATTATAAACTTTTTAATTTTAAGAAATTATATATTTGGAATTTTCAAAGAACGGGTAAAAAGGTACTCATTTTTAACAAATACTGTAGTCAGCATAGCACAGACACTCACCCGTGAATCATTTGCTAAGCTCACCAAAAGAGAAGCCTTGTGTCTGCATGAAATTAGAAAAGGGTAAGTTTTCCAATTGTATAATATAAGAAAGAATTTATGCAAAAAGTACAACTAAAGAGAATTTTCTTTCTTTCTTTTTTTATTTTTTTTTTCTTTCTTTTTAATTTTGCTTTTTCACATTTGGCAACAAAAATTATCGGTGCAAGTCTTCATCATAATTAAAGTAGTTCAAGATACTTGGATTCAGCATGTTTCACATTTAAAAAAATCAAATTTAATTTTCATTTTTAACAAAACATTGATTAACTACCCATTTCAACTTCAAATTTCTCGTGTATTCTTCCAACCACAACATTATGACATATTCTTCAATAATAATCAACAATAAAAAGCCAAGAAAATTGTTCTTGTAATATTGTTGTGCTATGATTGGGTTAATCATCCTTACCTCTAGTAACTATGTCGGATATCTCACCAGTTTTTTAAAACCGTTGGTGTCACTCATGTTGTTATAAATGACATTATATGTTAACTACAATCAACTAATTGAGAGCTTAAAAATGAAATTTAAGTAATTTCAAAAAAAAAAAAACAGAGGGGCACATGTAATAATGATTATCGATTGGAGAGAGGAGTAAAAAATATAGAGATAAAATTAGCATGCCCTAAATTAGCACTCTAGACATTCATTATGTCAATGGCATCTTGATGCGCATGCTTAAGGGGCCAGAGCGGTATTTTTGTTGCGGTGCGGTGGGGAAACGCCAAATGATTTGTTTGATTGTTACAGTGAGGCTGCATTTTGGGATAAGCCCGCTGCCCTAAATTGGCACACTGTAGACATTCATTATGTCAATGACTTCTTGATGCACATGCTTAAGGGGCAGTTTCGCGAGGCGTTTTTGCCGCGGTGGGTTGGGGAAAGGCTGAATGTTTTGTTTGGTTGTTCCGGAGGCTGCGTTTAGGGATAAGACCGCTGCTCACATTCCTTCGCGATCATTTTTACTCCCCCCCCCCCCCCCCCACTCTCCTAACTCACTCTCCCCACTGTGGCTCCGTTGGCTAGAGTTTCGTCTTGTTCCTTTGGTTCCAGTGGTTGTTGCGATGAGCTTGCCTTTCTTCTCCCTCTCCCCTCTGTTCTTCGGATTTCCCCTCTGTGGCTTCGGTGGCTAGGGTTAGTACGGTTTAGTTCCTTTGGTTCTGGTGGTTGTTGCGGTGAGCTTGCCTTTCCCTCTCCCCTCTGTTCTTCGGCTCTGTTTGGATCCTTTACTCTCCGTCGCCCCAAAGAATTCTTGACCTTTACATATTCGAGCATTTTGATTTTGCAAATATTTTTAATTCTTTGTGCCTGGTAATTGTTTGGGTTCTCTGTGCTCTATTTTCGGTTGATGGTTTACGGGTAGATGTGCAGAGATGTTGGAGTTTGTAATTTTCTTGGTGCCCTGTGCTCAATTCGGTTGATGGATTTGGGTTATCCGTGCTCAATTCGGTTGATGGTCGTGTTGTGATGTTAGATTTTGCGATTTTATTGGCCTCTATGTGCTCTATTCGGTTTCATGAAACTTTGCTTCTCTGTGATCTATTTGGTCGATGGATTTGGGTGGTTCTGCAGCGATGTTGGTTGTTGTCGGAAATATGATGGCGGCGGTGATTGCATGTAGAAATTATTTGAAATAATTCGGGATTTGTGGTAATGCTCTGGTTGGTGGTGGTGATGATTTTGTGGTGTTTTTTTGGATTATATTAGTGTGCTATTGTCACACCCCAACTAGCCCCCCTAGTAGGGTCACTCGTGATGTGACAGCGGCCGGCAATTTGGTCAAAACAACTCTCACCAGCACTCACACTAAGTATTATAATCAAGATCTTGTTGGTGATGAATTAGACTAACTACATCACTGCAACATACATGATACATTGCATTTCATATATACATATCCAAAACATAAAAATTATACATAGCTGCTAAATCCAATATACTAAATAAAAAAATACGTACCCAAAACATACGTACAAAGCTCCCAAAATTCTTGTGCAAAAGTTGTATAAAGACACACATAGCTACTTGACCCAGTGCTCATTGCCAAAATACATATCCAAAACATATGTACAAAGCTCCCAACTTGTGTGCTTCAATGAGTGTTCTCTTTCTCCCTGATCCTGGCTTAAGCTCTGTCAATAAGGTGTTGTAATCATCTAATAACGATGTTGGTTCTCCACCTTCAAAGTAATGGTCTCTATGTCTATTACCAATAAGGTTGTAACTATAGCTGCATCATATCATTGATAGATGGCTTTAGACTTCCAAATTAGCACATCACTATGTACTCATTTGGTTCAACCAACTCACGTTTCAATACGAGTTGATCAAATTCAACTGTGTACTTCTTCACATGAGAATCTCTCTAGTGCATGTTATGAAGTTTTATGAGCATGCCATATCAATAATGCAAAAAAATATATTTGTGATGCATCTCCATTTTAATCTTTAGACTATATGACGATCCTACTCATTCTTTCCGATTGTCAAAAACACTTCAGGATCTGTCACCATAATGAAGCACGCTTTCTAAACTTGATGGCTATAAATTTAATTTTGTTATCCTAGGGATAGGCTTTATACTTCAATTTTCATTTCACTATTTAGAACCACTTAATGAATTCATTAAGATCTAAACATTCGTCAAATCTGAAAAGTCAATTTTCACTACAAAATTTTAGTCTCTCATAATATTACATGTAAAATCATCAGAATTTTGTTCTTCATTACCGAAAAACTTTTCGATGGAAGATATTCACTTCTTTTCTCTTGATCAAGTGAGTCATAATTGTGGTTGTGAGTGACCTCTCTAGATTGTCTCCTCTCAAAGGTGACATGCCTTTATTGCAGTTGGAGGCATCCTTTTGCATGTCTCCAATCTTAAGCTTCTAGGCATCACATTACATGTTTTATAGTCACCTAATAAAACATAACCCTAATTAGAAATTAAAAAAAATAAGGATCCACAAGAGCCATGGAAAAAAAGGTAAGAAATCTCATTGAAGGTTGCTTCCTAATTGAGAGTCGGTCAATTAAATTTTTGCAATCGCAAGATTCAAATCCCTCTACCATGTACACTAGGACGTGATTTTATGTTTTATATTTCGCATCTGCATTTGCATCCGCATCCCCATCCACATCGCGTTGCATCTCACGTTCATATCTATATCCCCAATCAATGTACTACTTAAAGGGTTAGAAAAATTTTTCATGGAAGGATTAGGACATAAAAAAGGTAGGACCTAAATAGTATGTCCAGAAATTTTGCAAAAAGAATTGATAGTAAATTAGAGATAAAACCTTCATAAGCACTTAATCATAATGAATGGAGGCTAAAAGTTCATAAAGTTAGACTAAGTTAATGGGATGATGATGATAATTATCATGAGGATGATGATGATAACAAGCAAAGAAAAAAAATTATGAAAATCTGGTAAAAAGAAAGATAATTTTAGAACACAGTCAATCCTCTCACTTGATCATAATTATTTTTTTCTTAAAAGAGATAAAAAAAATGACTTTCATAGAGATTTATAAAATCAAACACTTAAACAAAGGCGTCATATAAAAAGAGTCTTTCACTTGATCAAAGACATGCATCAAGCAGATAGTGCAAATTTCGCCAATGAATCAAAATTCAACATTAATCATACATCTCTAACCATTAGGAGCCACTACATATATAATGGGTTCCTTAATGACTAACTTAAAATAAAAAAATTAATGTAATTATGATAACTGTACAGACTATTCTTAGCTCTGTATTGACAATGAGAACAACGGTAAGTGAAGTGAAATCTAAGCTTTACAGCATAAACATGAAATATAACCAGCAGGTAAATAAGGTATGGTAATAACAAAAACCTAAGCATCAGCGGACCAATAATAAGAACACATTCATCCACCTGTCAAGTACTGGTAGATTAGAAGCTTTCACACGCATCATAAAATTATAGAAAAAGATGTGGTAATATAATCCCTAGTTACACAAAGTATTCTCACTGACAACAGAACTTCTCAAAGATTATTATAGTTCCATTGCCTAGTAGAGCAAGATACCATAACATGTTTGCAAACCATGGTCGAGAACTATTGCCATCTATGTATACGCTTGAGAATTACAAAGACAGTATTAATGTTAGGCCTTCCAGTAACATATCTTAATAAAGATAAAATACAAAAGTACTATGCTTGTTAGATGCACGGAATCCATTTTACCTAAAATAGTAAGGTATTATTTCTTTAGCAAGAATAGAATATAAGAGCTTTGAAATTAAGAGAAAAATATGATACCTAGCCACGGCGAGAAATGAAATGGATTTCTCATGACCGTGATATGTTACGGTTGGATGACCATGCATTCTTCCTGAACCAACAGACCAAAGGCGAACAGTACTATCTTCCCCTCCACTGACAAGAAACTTTGAGCCACAATCACCAAGCAAGGTATCAGCGAGAACAGTGACTGGACCACTATGACCTTTAAAAGAACGTTGGTGACTACCCTACATTTAGAAGAATCAATTAAATAATAAGTGAGGCAACAGAACTTAAGATCAATGATATTGTTGATCAAAAGAAATATGAAAGAAACTTACAAAACAGGCAAAACATTAATCATTTAGAATAAAAGGAAAACTATTTTACTACTCTCAAAATAAGAGAAAAAATTTTATACCCAAGTCTTTTCCCATCTCTAGTTCATACCTCCTCCACACTGCCATACACACAACTTGTCATTGCCTTCTGCACTCGAGCAGCACTCTCTCGTTATCATGCAACCACTCGCTCCATTCCCACCATTCCTACTTAAATCATAAAACCCTCAACAATAGAGAAGTAAAGAAGTCATGACTACAACTCGCTGTAGAATGTGTCAGCAAGACTAACAATGAGCAAAGGAGTTGTAATAGGAATTCAACAGAAAAGGCATTGAATGCTCCCTTAAGGGTCGACTGAGGTGTGACAAAGGTGGACAATTTGGTTAGACTAAATTCCAACCAGTACTTGTCCTGAATTACAAAATTAGGACACCGTGAGTGATGAACTAATCTAACTAAAGCGCTACAAACATACTTGATATATTTCATTTCATGATTCATTCATATTCACTTATAGTTGGAAGCATAGAAATTGTATCATCAAAACATATAAAATCTATAGAGAGCTATTAAAAAAACGCTCCCAAAACTATAAAATACAAAAGTTGTGAGTCACACCAGGTTACTCGCCTTAGTGCTCATTACCTCTTCTAGAAAGTCAACAACATAAAGTGAGAATCAACGAACTCAACGAAATAATCAATGCTAAAATAAGATTTTATAGATGAAAAAAGTAGCATACGTACTTGTGTATAATTCATATACGTGGCCACAACATATGTCATGACCCGGCCTGGGACTTAGAATTAACTAAGACAGGAACGGACAGCCAGATGGTGAAAATCAAATCTCTTATGCTCTATTTCTATCACTAACAGTTTAATATTCAAAAATTCATGAAAGAGCCACTACAGAAAACAAGACAGAGCCACTACAGAAAACAATGGAAAGTAACAAATAGAAATTTGTACCATTATGATTGTTGTTCTCGTCTCCTATAGATATTTGCTAATCTTCTATTCATCTTGTCCAAAAATTTAAAATTAAAAAATATTAAAATAATATAATGAGTTATCTAAAGATGACTCGGGAGTAATGATATGTCAAAACTACAGTAACTTTAGAAAAAGAAATCAATATGCGTACTAGTATTTCATATCACTATAAAAAATGTTATAATAAACTAATTTTTTATATTATTATAAGAAATCTTTAAATATATTAATTCATGTATCAATGACCTTTTCTAAATGAAAATACTCAAATCTTCTATATAAAATTACTTTAACATTACTTTTACTTTATATTCTTTACATACACATCTGTCTGTATTAAGGATCATCATCAACAAAACCTAACACATCCTTGGTCAATATTATCCTATCGGCATCAATATGCGTGCTAGTATTTCATATCACTATAAAAAATGTTATAATAAACTAATTTTTTATATTATTATAAGAAATCTTTAAATATATTAATTACGTATCGATGACGCTTTACTAAATGAAAATACTCAAATCTTACTATATACAATTACTTTAGCATTACTTTTACTTTATATTCTTTACATACACATCACGTACGTATTAAGGATCATCATCAACAAAACACTAACACATCCTGCAGTCGATATTATCATATCTGGCGTAGCGATTAGCGATCTAAACATCACAATTATCCAGGGTGGAAAGACCCTTGCCTGTCCCTGACCGATATTATCTTATTGTCACAGCGGTTAGAAATGTATCATAATTGTCTGTAGAGGTAAGCTTTGCCTACTCACCCATGACCGATATTATCCCGTCGGCACAGCAGTTAGTGATCTAATCATCACAATTATCTTAGGTGGTAGGAAACCTATGTGCACGGGTATACTAGTGTTCTCTGCCTGTACTATTACGAAGTGAACTCATCTAACGTGCACATATAAGCGTTCGTATATAAGTTATTTCGTTTTTAATAACATACATTATTCGAAACATCTTCGTACATCTACTAACGTGCATACTTACACTAATGTGCGATTATTCATAAATGCATATCTCTCATTTCATTCATATTCTTAGGCGTATCTTTTATAACGTGCATATCTACTTATACGATACGTATCTTTCTTATTATGTCTTACACGAGTTAATCAATACATATCATGAATGCTCATGCGTATTTTTCATTCATATTTTGTATATATTTTCGGTCGTGTATATCTTTTATGATAATATAAAAAATTTATTGTAATATAAATCTAGTCGAACCAAACGATACGTGTAATCAATATGCATTTTAAAATAAAAAGATTATCGAAATTTAGAAATGTAATTACTCACCTCAGTTGTTAAGCTAGATTTTTAATATTCGATAACTAATTGGACGTTACGATAATTAATCGATATCGAGGTAAATATTCGTATTATTTTGCTATAGTAATGTTTTATTTATTCTTTACCAAATGCGTTTATTGTTAGTGTTCTAGTACTGCATACCTATGATTTATGGTTTCATTGAATTTTGTTCATATTGTAAGAATGACTTGTGTGCTCAACTTTTTTTTAAATTTACATTGAATCTTATACAGAATGTTGACTACTTAACAAATAAGAAAGAAATATTTATTATTAAAAAACAATATTTTTATAGTATGGTTGTACATGTGTGCTTAGTATAATCGAGTCACCATTTTATCGTACTTGACGGAGGAACGCTAAAGTACCCGTGCAGGTATATGAAAAACGATATTGATATTTAAGTACTTTAAGAGATACAATTTTTAGACCGAGCTCCTGTGACAGTTGTACAAATATAAATGATATTAATATGATATTAATATAATAAGATTTAATGAATAACATATCAAATATTTATATTGAATTTATTAAGAAACTTTTAATATACGATATTATTTTTTTTCCTCTTGTATTATATTAATATCGGATTTGGGCGGATGTCAGCAGTGAATTAGGGTCGGCACGTGACAGGAAACGACGACACCATGTGGTTGAGGCGTCGGGAGGCTAACGGATTTGGGCGGCGACCGTAAGGAGAAGGGCCGCAAGTGGTGGCGGTGTCAGCAGCAACAGCAGGTGCGGGTGGCTACTGGACAGGACAGGACAGCCGGCAGCGGCGGCACAGACAAGTGCAAGAAGGGCGATCCTGGGCTAGAAGATACAGTTGGAGGGGAAGGGACAACCAACTAGAGAGTGTCGGACGGCCAGCTGGAGCGGCTGGAGAGGGACTGCTGCTGCTGGGAGAGCTGAGCGGTTGTTGGGACCAGTCAGGAAGGGTGTTGGAAGATGTTTAACGCACGGGACAACAACGAAAAGGGAGTCCTACTGGACAGCAGCAAGGTGGTGGCGTGGTGGAGTGGTAGACAGGCTGGATAGCAATCCTTGGGGGCTCGATAATAGGTTTGGGATGGCGAAACAACAATTTTGGGAGGCAATGCAACAAATGGGAAGGATGACAGAAGATGTGAAGAAGCGACAGCTAGTGGGAAGGCTAGACAGCAAGGAGGGATCATCGGACAGCGGTGGAAAAGGTCAGACAACAGGCCGGTATGTTTTATAGTTGGTGGTAGGGCGATTGGCAATGCTAGGAGGCTAGCGGCTGAGAAAGAAGGTGGAGGGAGGGCTGGACAGGAAAGGGAAGAAGATACAACACCGCCTTAGAGTAGGATACAACCGAAGCACCACCACCACGGATACAGCCCTAGAACAGGGGAAACACTCCACATAGGAATTTGAACTCAGAATAATCACCAGAAACTGAATTCTCTAAGCAAAACACCCCCATATATATGGATTAGGACTTATATTAAGCAAAATTAAAAAAAGAACTAGAAATAGGCAATGCGTGTAAAATAAGAAAGAAATTAGAAAGGGAAGAAATAGAAATAGGCAATGACTTGTAATAGGATATTAATAGGAAAAAGAAAGAAAGAATTAGAGGGAAAAGGAAGAGAAGGGGGACGGCAATTCCAGCCACCCCAGGAGGGCCGGCTGGTCCGGCCCAGTTAGGCAGGTTTGGTCGACCTCCTCAAGCAGCTCAGCGACGTCTCCTAGGATTCGGAGAGCTTCAACCTCATTCTTTGAAGCTTCTGGTACTTTTTCTTCAATATTGGTTGTACTGGATCCCACTGTTGACTGCACTTGTGAGCGTACATTCATCTCGATCCAACTGGTATCCTTTGCCATCTCCTTATATTCGCTCAACAGATTGTAACCAATCCAAGAATTCATCTGGATCCATGCCTCCTCCAAACTCGGGAAAATCCACCTTGACACTGTAGTCTTTGTGCCATCCAAATAACAACTCCTCTCGGAAATTCAAGCTCGGATGGCACGATGCAAAGGGGTGAAGAGCCCATGGACATGGCTACTAGAGTTAAATAATCCTAGCCCAGGAGAGCATGTCCTTCGATGGGTTGCAATGCTAGAAGAAACACTAAGATAAATTTAAATGAGATGAGAGCGGCTACGAGGCTGCCCAAGAGTCGTGAAAAATAAAACACAAGAATTCCTAAAGAAAGGGGTAGGAAATGAAAGAGATGTCCACCATGGCGAACCAGAAGGATGAAGGTAGCTTTTCAATTCATCGTTTATCTATAAGTATATATACATGAAGGTCGGGATAATCAATTCTATCATCAATCCATGTGCATCTTTGAATCGCTTGTTGACTTACGAGTTAGAGACGACGATCTACTCAGAATCGCCCAACAAGAAGAAGATTGTCAATACAAAGAAACAAGAGCTTCCAATTGGCCGAATTTTCCTGTGCGGCATCCGAACGGTCCTCTACGTTCGGACGCCACTTACGTAATGACGCTTGGCGGAGTGGGGTCCATAATTCCACGTCGGAAATTTAAAAAAAAAGAGGGAAAGGTTCCCGGCCCGGCCCACCCGCCATTTCAAATCCCGCCAATATGGCATTTTTGGTTCCCTCGCCTCTGCCTGTACCGTAACAGTAGAAAAAAATAGCAAAAAAGTGGATTAGCTCTGCTAGGTTTTTCGAAAAGTGTTATTTTGGCTCTTTAGGGTTAACGAAAAGTGTTATTTTGACTCTTTAGGGTTAACGAAAAGTGGTTTTTTCCCCCAAACAGACCCTGAGTCTCTCACAATATTTGTAGTTATTTCACTACAGAACAATAAAAATTTTCTTATATTTCAAATATTATAATAATCATTTACCAATAATAACGACAAAGTAACTAGCCTTAGTGGTTGTATTTCTGATTTTAGATGCAGAGTACTTAAACCATAGTTTAAATGGTCAAGCATGTTGAGGGTACGAGTGGACCTTGAATGCAACTGTCTCGGACAAATTTTATAGTCCATGAGCTTATTGATAAATTCAACTAAAACTTTTTTGACGTGATTTTTACATAAATATGAGGGCTCTTTGGAGTACTACTTGTCCAAATACAAAACACCATTGATTGATGTCAGAGCTGGCCGAGCAGTTGATACGTATGGGTTGGAAGGACAAAGAATCATCAACTTATTTCAAGTATAAAAAAGTGTAAACTAAAAATTTTAAGTACCACAAATAGTAATTATATTAGTTTGTCATTGCCATAATTTATGTTCAACATTTGTATCATAGAAAGTTTTGAGATCAAGTGCAGCTCAATTTGAGAGAGAGCATTTATTTGACCATGTAGTGCGATTTGAAGACATGCCAACATATATCCTTATTTTGTAAGAACTAAATCTTAGGAGAGTTTATGAAAGTATTGGTTAGAAGTCTAGATTGAGTTATAGAAGACAGATGCACTGAGGCTTCGAGTTCTAGTTGGGAATTATTTTTCATTTTTCCGATTGTTTATGCGCAATATTGATTTCATGTTTTGAATCTATTTGATCAGGTTTTATAATTATTCAAGCTCATGTAATAGCAATATAGTATCTACACTTTTCTTTTTAAATTTTATTTGTTCACGAAACTATGCTACTTTTTATGCTCATATAGATGCTTGTTTCCTTTGTTTATTTATTAGTTTGTTCATTTAAATTTTATAGCTTTTTTTTAGCTGAACAAACTGCTCGTTTGTAGGCTTGTTAAGGCTTGATAAGAGGCTTGTTTAAGCAAATGGACTTCACAATTGTCCCGTCGACTTATTTAACCAAATGACTTCTTAAGGCTTGATAAGAGGCTTGTTTCAACAAACTTCTTTACATATACATCCGTCTCTTTGAAGGTCATCGTCAAAATAACATAACACACCCTGGTCGATATTATCCCATCATGACGATAGTTGACGATCTAAACATCATAATTTTCTGGACTGGAAAGACATTTAATGCCCCTGTCAAATATTTTCACGTCAGCAAAGCGGTTAGCAAAGTAGACATCATAAATGTCTGGGGTGATAAGCTCTGTCTACTCGCCCCTAGTTAATATAATTCTGTCAGCACAATTATTAGTGATATAATCATCAAAATTGTCTAAAGTAGTAGAAAAACTACGTGCACGAGTACACTGTCGTCCTTTATTTGTACCATTAGAGATGAACTCTTTTGACCATCGCATCATACAGCGTTCATATATAAAGTGATTCATTACTCATAACCTAAATTCTTCTGAGACATTTTCATGCATCTACTAACATGCATGCTTACTTTGTTGTGCAACTATTGATCATGCATATTATCATATCATGCATCTCTCTCATATTATCATATTTCTTATCTCATGCATATCTCTTATATCATGTAATTTTTCTCTATCATGTTTTTCTTACATATCATGTTTATCATACATATCATACATCTCATATATATCTTGTATTTATTTTTTGTTATGCATATCTTATTTATCTAACAATATGAAAAATCTAACTAAACTAGAGCATACAAAAAATCAAACATACATTTTGAAATAAATGAGATTACTGAAATTTAAAAATATAATTACTAAACCTAGTTGTCAAGTTAGATTTTCATTATTCGGTAACTAGTTGGCCGTTGAGATAATATTTAAGTCAATATTAATAACCTATAAAAAAAATCAAACTTTAAGATTCAACAATTTTCATTAATCGAATTATTTTTCTTAGCATAGGATTAATACACCTGAAAAAATGACGAAGTTGTCGTGCGACTAGTTTCTACATGCTCATCTTAAGCTCACCACCTCGTGTAAATAACTTAGGATTTCATAATATATTGGCTCATAAAATATTTTAACCCAAACAGTAACTTTCTTACCTCAAATGGGTTTCTCAGCATAACCAACCTTCTTTGATCCTGCCAAAACATCTTCCTATTTTTGCTTACTCCTCCCTTCATCTTGCTTATTTTTTGCTAAAAACCCTTACGAAAGTTCAAACACCAATTTCGACGCTTTTGACGCAACCTCATCTCAACTACAGCGACCGTAAATGAAAAGGATGCATGAGTCATGACAAATGTCAAAATGTAAACTCATGGAAAGAAAGGAATATCTTAAATAGCGTGAATGAAGATTTCATACCATTAGATTTCGTCCTCGAAGCCTAAACCGCGAGCTATGGCACTCGACGAGACGCTCGTCAAATGTAGATCACGACCCTACAGGTCGCGGCTGTGTTGTGATTGTGCCTGTGCTATAGTGCCGCAATCGCAGCTCCTCGTGCGACCCTTCTGTCGAGCGCGATCGAACAGGAGAGAGGTGAAGAAGAAATACAAAGTTTTTGGATGAAGGATTTCACCCTTTCGATGCCATGCAAAGGTAAATATCACGAGGTAAGTCAGTTGGAAACAGTAACACGGGATTAGAGGGGGATAATTTAAGGTTAATAAAGTTCAATTAAACTTATAACTTTCAATATTGATTTCTTCTGATATATTCATAATTTACATATAATATTATATATTAAATTGATCTTTTTGACAGGTAGAATTCAATTGAAATTTGAGGGATGCAAAATTTTGGGTACGTTTTAAGTCGCAAAAAATTTTACCCAATTTTACAAAACTAGTTATTACAATCTCCCCTCAAAAAATTTCATCCTCAAAATTTATGAGCTCATCAACTATATAAATATATATTATAAAAATGAAACATAAAGTAATTACAAAAGTTTGTTTCTTGATGAGTGTAACTAAAGCTTATGTGATAAAGTACAGATATGATAAATCCAACATAACACCTAAAAAGCAATTCATCCATCAAAATCTATGCATCAATATTAGTGGCAAATTGCTCTTCTGTTTACTGATGAGTTAAGGAATAACTCCTGGGTGAATGTTTTGTCTTGGTTATTCCTTACGAGCCACAGAATCAATTTCTGTCATCCTCAGCTAATCACTTCTAGAAGTCGATCTTTCTTAAAAATTCCTATGAGTTGAATCTCTTCCTGGGTTTAGCATCTGATTTGGATCTCTAAACAGAATTAAGGCAATTTCTCTGCTAATATTCAAGCTTCTACATAAGTAACACACCTTCAACCCAAATAAACATTCACCGCGATGTTGTTTTTCACTTAACACTGGGTAGTACAGTGTTGATGCCAGCCTAACTAATAAATCTACCAGTGCAGGCCTTTATCTTCTTTTCAAAAGACTATCCTTGTCCAAAATGAACTGTTGATGCCACTGCTTCCATACTTTTCCTCTATGTACAAATATCTACGCTTACGGGTCTTCTTAAAATCAATCTCCGCCTGCCTAACCCTCCCCACTAGTACTTAATAGTCATCAATCCTAAGTGACACTAATGGTTGTCTGATTGAATCCTTCAATCCAGAAAAAAATCTGTGGCAATTCTCTTCTGCATGTGGAACGAGCCGTGGTGCATATCTCGATAACATAGTAAACTTCGCCTCATACAGCATAACTAATCGATCTCCTTACCCAACCTGATGAATTTATTTTTCATGTGTTAGAAATTCGTACATTTATGATTATTGTTCTACCCTACTATACACATTTACTCATCTTGTATTCATTTTGTTTAAAAGCCTAAAATATTAAAAATTACTAAAAAAACTTTGAAATTACAAGAGTAATCACACTTCTAAACTACAGTAATCTAAAATAAAAAGATCAATATGCACGCTGGTCATTTATATCTCTATAAGAAATCATTTACTATTCTGATCTTTCACATTTCTATAAGAAATCTTATAATATGATAAACATATGTTTCAATGACATTTGTCTAAATGAAAATACTCGAATCTTTTATATGCATTTAATTTTATTTTATTTTATTTTATACTATTTACATACAAATTTGTCTCTTTGAGGATCACTGTCAAAACAACCTCAAATACTCCTGGTTGATATTATTACGTCCGCACCGCGATTAGCGATCTAAACATTACAATTGCGTGAGTGGAAAGACCCTTACATTTCCCTAGCTGATATTCTCCCATGGGCACATCAATTAGCGATGCAAACATCACAATCGTCTATGGTGGCAAGCTCTGTCTACTCGTTACTGGTTGATATTATCTCGTCGATACAACAGTTAGTGATATAACTATCACAATTGTATGGAATGGTAAAAAAACTACGCGTGTGGTACACACTGACGTCCTCTGCTTGTACCATTAGGAGGTGAACTTATCTGAACATGTACATATAAGCATTCATATATGAGCTAGTTCATTCTTCAAAGCATACATTCTTCTAGGACATCTTCATGTATCTACTAACATGCATGTTTATGCAGTTGTGCAATTATTCATCATGCATATCTTTTGTATCATGGACATCTCTTATATCATTCATATTTTTTATCTCCTACATCTCTTATATCATTCACGTCTTTCTTATCATGTTTATCTTTGCATATCATGCATATCTTTCTACATATTCTGTATATTTTTCTGCTATGCATATCTTTTTTGTCTAACAATATGAACAATCTAACTATAATAAAGCATACATAAACTCACACATATTTTAAAATAGAGAAGATTATTAAAATTTAATAGTACATCACTCAATTCATTTGACACATGGATTCTCACTCTTCAATAACTAGCTAGGCATTGAGATAACATTTATATTAATATTAGTAACTTATAGAATAAAAATCAAATTTTAAGATTCAAGTACTTTTTCCATTAATCAAGTTATTCTTATTAGCATAGGATTAATTTAACTGAAACTGACGGAGCCGCCGTACGACTAATTTCCACACGTTTTCCTTAAGCTATCCACCTCATGTAAATAATTTGGAATTCATAAATAGCTTAAGATTTTATAATATCTTGGCTCATAAAGACTTTAACCCAAAAAGTAACTTTCTCATCTCAAATGAGCTTCTCAATAATAACCAACCTTCGTTCGTGCTAAGACTTCCATTTTCTTATTTTCTTTGCTTACTCCTCCCTTCACCTTGTTGACTTCTCGCTAAAAACCCATAAAAAAATTCAAAAAACAATTTCAACGCTTTCGACGCAAGTTCATCTCCCCTGCGGCGACCGAAAATGAAAAAGTTGTACGGTTCATGACAAGCATAAAATGGAAATGTGAGGAAGCAAAGGAATATCTTAAATAGCATGAATGAGGGTTTCATACGACTAGATTTTGTCCCCAAAGCCTAAACCGCGACCTACAGCATAGCAGCACTCGACGGGCCGCTCGCCTGCTGCACAACGTGACCTTACAGATCGAGGTTGTGCTGCGTTTGCACCTGTGTTACAATGTCACGATCGCAACTTGTGGGAGCCTTCTGTCGAGCACGGTTGAATAGGCAGTGGGGGGGTGGAAAGAAATGAGATGTTTTTGGATGGAGGATCTTGCTCTTTGGACGCCATTCGGAGGTAAATATCGTGGGGTATGTCGATCGGGAACAATGGTGCGGGATTAATGAGGTATAATTAAAGGTTAATTATGTTAAATTAAACTTATAAATTTTGATTTTTATATCTTCCAATTTATTCATAATTTACATATAGTATTATATATGAAATTGATCGTTTTGACCCGTAAAATTTTATAAATATACTTCGGATGAAATCTGGGAAATGCAAAATTTGTGATACATTATAAGTCGCCAAAAATTTTACCTGATTTCACAAAACTGGTTGTCACACGAACATTGTTCTAAAAACTTTATCTGAGCTCAAGCCAACTCTAAACATGGTGCAAACAAACGGGCATGAGCTCGAGCAACCTCACCTCAGTTGGCTCGGCTCGTTTGCAGTCCTACTTTCAAAGGATGCATTCTCTCATTAATTCTTTGCAACTCACCAGTAAGTTTAGAAACTCGACTTTTAATGCCATTCTCTATAGAAGTGCTATGTCTGTTACCAATGACCTTCCATCTATGATAATTGGGTAACCAATTCTTTTTGGTTTTTCATTTCTTCACAACATTTCGCCAAAACATGACAATATCAATTGTGGCTCTAGAAACATCTCTACTTTTACTGACCCTTTGGAGTTCTCTCCCCAAATCATTTGCTAAAGAATTTTCCAAAAACTTCACCATGATAATAGAAGTCTATCATGCCAACGTATGAGTCTGTATGACGATGAAGTGAAAATTCTCAGATCCATCTTCTTCCATTTCCGATCACATTAGAGGATGAATGGCATGACTGAGTTCATAAGCTAGGGAAAAGGCCACCCCAGAAGACTCATACAAGTCTTTGGTGAGATCAATTTGAGTAGATGTTCTCTCGGCATTCACACCAAAATTCTACTCTTCTAGTAAGAAAAAGTTCTCTCAAAAGATGTTTCTAAAGGGAGGCACACATTTTGCTTCTTAACAAGTGGTTCCACCTAAGCATGAGCATTTATCACAGCATTACCTTCCTCCTCAAGGCCTATTCTTATTGTTTCTTCTCTATCAGCACCTCACTGTCCCGCAACTTCATGCACTTTAACTAGAAGGCCCACCTCAAGATGGCGGGGACATCCTAAAGAAGAAGGCTTCCTTGGAGCTACTATTAAATTATTTGTACCCCTTTTCTGCAGTATAATTTCTCTATCAGAAATAAGGAATAAATAAGGGCTTGTACAAGCAAAAGGCAAGATGGACAAGGCATACACTTTAATTGGCTCTAATTCAGCCTCATCTTTTTCAGTTCTTCGGGCCCTTTCTAACTAAAGAAGGAAGCTTTCAATTATCCGAAGGAATTTAAAATAGAGCCATAAATGTAAAAATTCAAACAAATCTTACCTCAAAATCCTCCTTGATTGACTCATTGGCGATAGCCTAGTCACCTCTTTCCCTTTGTCTAATAGGGTGAAACCTCATGATCTAGCAAAGGATCACCATACAAATGAGCTAGAAGATAGGAGAAAAAAAGTTAGTTGTTTCTCAAGAATAGTCATGGAACTTCGCCAAAGGCTTAATTTAAATTCAGAATCATAAGTAAAGGCAAGTAAGAAACAGTTCATGAGAGAGCATCCTACCCACAAAATCATAGTTCGAGAAAATCTTCACCCTCAAATCCAGCCTTTTACAGGAAATAGATGAGGATGAGTATATATCTGTCACCCATCCTTACTCAGGGGCAAAGTAATACCTCGACTTTCAAGTTGTTATATTACTCTCCAACCCAAAAACTTGATGCCAGTTCAAGAAAAATAGAACAAAACTATCTCTGTATGACTTTAAAGTGAAAAAGTGTCGGAACAACAACAATTACCAAGGCAACTCAATTTCTCATTTCAAGTAGCATCACTTGAATGGCATGATACTGAAAAAAATTAAATCACTACTAACTCAATAATTAATGGAATCTGCAAACTTAAGAGAATTTGATCATCAAATAATATGAGCTCATTATCATGAATTAAGTTGGGTAACTCATCTTTCTTAGCAACTCTCAATCTAATGGATGTGTCGAATACAAACACCATTTACTTCACATTCACATCCAATTGATATGTTAAAAGAAGAAGCTGAAGAGAAAGAAGAATGGCGACACTAAAGGTGAAGAGCTCGAGGATTTTTTTTAGAAAACATACTTCTGAGATTTCATCTTAACTTTTCATTTATAAATAATAAACCATGAGGGCATTGCGATAAAAATTCAAATATTATTTATATTCTTCGAGTGCCCCACTTAAAATAGCAAGAATTTAAAAATATCACATCAAAATAAAAGAAAATATTTCATTTTATTGCAAAGTGTAAAACAATATTACAAAGCTATATCCTGCAAGCCTAATAATAGTCATTTCTACCACGAAAAACTTCAATGCGTGATCTAAAGCAAATTCAGGGAACTCAACCACTCTCTATCATTCGCTTTAGTATAAACTCCTTGCCCAACATCGGAGACAGAAGTTCGTCACTCACATCAGCCATGCCCCTTTGCAATTCGCCAAGGAAAATCCTCAATTCAGACAACTCATCTCACAGTCCAGTTATTTTGTCATGATGATTCAACCTATTCTGCAATAGAAGCGGACTTCAGGCATTCAATTCTGAGAAGAAATCTTCAATTATACCAAAATTTTTGGCACCTGAGCCTACCAGATATTGAAGTCATCACTGAAGTCATCATAAATTTCTCCAAAATTATCTCGCAAGGAAACAAAGTACATAATGTATTCCCATCAGCAACACATAGCATCATAATTGTAACGCTCCTCCCTATCGAAGTATGAATGTGGTGCTAGAAAGAATTGATGGAGAACGCAAACCAATGGTCAATTCCAACAAGTCATTATCATTCAGGTTCAATTTGCTGGTCATTTTGACTAGACATGTTGATCCTCAGATCGCTACTTGTTCATCGGGACTGATAGGTCAATCAAATCCCAAAATTCATCCAACACTTGATGAGAGATAGGAGCCTTAAGAGGAACCTTCTCAAAAGGCCACAAATCTTCAAAGTGCAAAAACGCCTTAAAAACAGAAACTAGACACTAAATCGTCACGAAAGGTGATTTAACAGTCTCAGGTAATGCTTTCGTAAAAAAGTCAGCCAAAGACGGTATAGCAGGAAAGCCCTCTTTGGGAATCCCAATCACTACCTTTGAAACACATTTTTTCTTCTTCTTCTCTACACCCCCCTTGTTCATATGCTTCCCAAATAATGCCTCAACGAGATTAGTTTTGTGGATCATAAGTTACTCTTCTGTTGCCTTCTCCATCAAACAAGGAGAAACAAAATAGGAAGACAAAACATGAGAGCAGAAAATTTCTCAACAAAGTCCTAGTGGGAGTCCCCCTTCCTATTTATAGAAGAAAGGCAAAAAACAACAATTTACAGGGAAGTCAACATATTTAATGCTAGAATAAACAATCAATTACCACTCTCGTATTTTATTTGCAGTGTCAAAGAAAATAAATGAGCTACGAAGGGGTGGTTTGTGATTTATTGGTGTTGTTCAAAAAAAAAAAGCATAACTAATTTTCTTATTGTGGTATGAATCCTAAAAAACTGTATTTCTATGGTTTCAATTTTGTCATTGAATATCATTAACTTAGAATTACTAATTATCGTTTAGCATGGGTCTTATAGAAAAGTGTCACATTAAATTAAGGATTTTAACAAATAATTTCAAATCCAACTTGTAGGGTTTTCATTCATCACATCATTTGGTTGCATTAAAAAAAGTAGACCACAAGACATCTAACATTTACAATAAAAAGATTTGGCAAGCATCTACAAACAAAACCAAAATGTGGTTATACTTTGCTATTTGAAAGAAATGCATCAATTTTTTGTAACAAAATAAATTTACGTTAATTTCTTTCTAAGAAAATCAAAGATGTGATTTTACTTGTTAGCTATTGCTCTTTTGAAAGAAACGCATACCTGCTTCTAAACATTATAAATTTGCTTTAAAATCTTTCTAATAGTGAAAGAGGCTAGACATTTGGAAATGCAAGATGGAACACCTCTACCAAGAAAAAAAAGGAAAAGAAAAAAATGGTAATAATAAACCACGCCCAAAATTAATAAATTTCTTATAATTATGTTACAATGTAAATGCCAAAAGAAGAAACCTTCCACCAAAGCCGGATTGTATGATCTGAGCTTGAGGTGGCCAAGATAGTATCATCTCTTTGCATCTCACTCCGGAAGAAAGATGTTTCAGAAATGGGGAACAATCTATGAGAAGAAAAATCAAAAGAAAAATGTTGCTGAGAAATTCGGTGGCCAAAGTACTAAGAGACTGATATCATTGAGAAAATAAATGTTAATGCATTGTGAATTCTAAATGAATTTATCATCAGAAAATTCAAACATATCACTTCATCACGAAATCTTAGTAAGAATAAAATCTAAGAATTTCTAAAAACAAATCCTCAATTCCAAATTAATATGTTGAAAGACAAACGCAAGAAAAACCAGCTAATCATAAGCATCGTAAACTGCAGTAGTAAAGAGACATATAAAAAGACCAAAAACAGAAATAGTGCTGATATTTTAAGATATACCATGAATGCTAGAATATTACCAAAAGAAAGCATGAACACATATATCATAAAAGCAATTCAAATTGATTTCTTGCCCCAGCTGTCTGGTTCTTGTATAATCTGTCATAAGAATTTTGGTCTTATATTTCCCAGAAATTTGAAATTAGAATAATCACATGCATTTATGAAACAAGGACAATTTCTACGAAATGGCAAATTTGAATCTAATACATATCAAATTCAGAAACTTTCAATAAAACAGTGCCACTTATTACATATTTCAATGTATCATTTTAAATATCATCATCATCATCATCAGCCTTTTCCTAACCATTTAGTTCGGAACACATGAATTTAGATGATGAAAACAATAACAGCATAAGTGCATCACCTATACATCTAGACATATGAAACCTAATCGTGTTGGCAAGATAGGGAAAACCATTAAGCGGTAGGCCAAATTCATTCCCTAGAAAGATGTGCTATTCAATTTATTGACAGTTTTTTAACTGCATTTTTTTCAATTTGTAAGTGATCTTAATGCTTTGATGGCCTAACTATATATGATAATAACATACTTACATGCATCAAGTTGATCATATCCAGTTAAAGTTGTTAGAACAATCATAAACTCCATCAAAGTGTGAAACCCTGATAAACAAATTACAAATACATACCTACATAACCATATCTAGTCTAGATATGTAGCCATGTCTAAGTTATAAACCTATCCTCTTTTTAAAAAATTTTGGGTATCATCATATACATACTGTAGTTTCCTGGGTTTGAAATTCCACCCCTTTGATCAAAAGCTCCTCTTCTACTTAGCTATGGTATACGGTAAACCCCTCAAAACTGATATTTCTACAAGTAATATGAGTCGGCCTTCTGAAGCCAGTGTTTTGATTGAACAAGATATTACTTTACATTTTCCGAGGGAGATCTGAATTGGCTCAAAGCATCAGAGTTTTTGGCAGCGGGAAGAACTCAAACAGATCTCACTTTACTGCACCCACTGTCGTGTGTTTGGACACTGTCATTCTCCATGTTATCATTTGCATACACATTTAAAACCTCAAAGTAAAAATGATACTGGGTCTGCCCCACCTCATACCAATCTCCCCTCCACTACCGAGTGCAATCCACTGGCTATTAAAGCATTGATTGGCACGTCATCAGCTCTCCCTCCCTCTACGGAGACCCCCCGTCAACAATACTGTTTCTGTTTTTGTGATTGATGTGTTTCCAGATGGTTCAGCTAGGTAACCTACAGCTTCAAACTTTGTTGAAAACAATACTAAAGGATCCTTACCTACAAAAGATAATGTTCGGTCCAATAATCAGGTGAGCATTAAAGCTCATCTTCAGGATGCAGCTAGTGCAGAGGAGACATTTCTACCACCTCTTCAGAATGAGCATGTTGTTACTTTTAGTCAGAAGCAATGGCTCATCCACTTATACATGCCCAGCAATCTGTTAACCAACATACTGATCAGATAAGCTAGTCTTCAGACGAGGAATGGCGAGTTTACACATCTAGGAGGAAGAAGAAGAACGAAGGCCTACTCCAGCTCAGGAACTTAATGGATGATACATTGGTTACTTCGGGTAATGGCACGAAACTTAAAATTTTTTATCTGGCTCCCTTCCTAGAACTAGAGGCAGAGGCAGGACTAAATTGACTAATTCATAGCTACTTGTTTTCTGCGAGTTTTGATTTTTATGAGTTTATTTGTATATTTTCTCTTTTGGGTCTTTTGTGTGTGTTGTACCGTGTGGGTAGGGTGCCTTTATTGGGCCCTCTCACACAATCTTTATGTATATTTTCTATTTTAATATATTAGCCCTTGGGCTTTTCAATATATACATATATATATATACATACATATATATATATATATATATATATATATATATATATATATATATATATATAGACATACACACAAATTAAGATATCTTAAATATATGTATATTTTTATTAGGCCATTTGCATACATAATATATTTAAGATATCTTAATTTGTGTGTATGTATATATATATATATATATATATATATATATATACATACTTCTTTTAAGCGTGGTATTTAGAAATATTGTTCCCCATATGTGCTAGTCGTCGTCATAGAGATCGAACCCGGTCAGAGGAGACTTACGACTAACAGCACAGATGTCAACTAACTTGTCAACCTGGACGCATATATATATATATGTGTGTGTGTGTGTGTGTGTGTGTGTGTGTGTGTGTGTGTGTTCGAATCATTTTCATATATAATATATATGAAAAAGTCTATGTTAAATGTCTTAATCTTTAGATCCATATAAAGGGCTATGATAGATATCTAAGATTTAAGATCATGGATGTACATTAAATTGTATCTAAATAAAAAAGACTCACTAATGAGTTCTTGAATGATGTAAAGCATTTTGGGCAAGTGGTATCATAGCTTCCCACTTATCTTTCATAATTTAGGTTTAAATGGTCATGTGCGAAGCATAAAAATCAACTATCTGTAATACCATGTGAAGTCGAGTTAGATTTGTACCGTAAAGGCTTTCAACCAAATTATTAGTATTTGACTGCACATTGATAGTATAAACTAGATGTTGAGTATGATCACGTGGGTGTTTCATCAAGTTCTATCCCTCCAATTGAAAATTAACCAAGTATATTTGAAGAAATGATTTTTTATATAAGTAAAGCTCAATTTGCTGAGAATGTTCTTGAGGATGATCAACCAACGATCAATAAAACACAGATTTCTACAACATATTGAATGCAGCACAACAGACATTGTGAGAAAGTTGCACAATACATTCAGAGTTATCAGTAGCACTTAGAACGTTGAGAATTAAATTATATTATATTATGCTTAGAGAGTTTAAACCAAGTTGCAGTGTTACTAAATGAGACAAACCTATGAAAAATTTAGCTCCAAATGACCTCTATATAACAAAAAAATTGGTGTCAAAATTAGGGTTGATATCAGAGAAAATAGATTATTTTGTTAATGATTATAAATTGTATTATAGGGTGGATGCAATCAAGACGCGATGCAGATTTTGAAGTGCTAAGAGATTCAAACCACAATGTTCGAAAAATAAAAAATAAATAAAAATTTCATATAAGCCTCTCTTCTATATTTCGCTCATTCCTCGTCTTTAAAAAATCATTTTATCTATGCGTACAACTCCTCACATTAAGAGTTGTAAAATAAAGAATACTAAGATTCAACATCGTAAAATAAGATGGGGGCATTTAAAAGACAAATAAAATTATTTTTATAAGTAAAATTCAAGATTTAAATATTTGGGATGTCCATGAAGACGTGAATGCTATGTGGGAAAAATTAACTAATACTATTAAACAAGTGGCTAAAGATGTATTTGGAGAATCGAAAGAAAAAGTTTCTATAAATAAAAATAGCTGGTGGTGGAATAATAATGTGCAAGAAAAGATAAAATATAAGAAGTTATGTTATAAAAATTGATTTAAATGTAAAAGCTTAGAAAACCGAGAAAAATATAAAACTAGCTGCGATGAAGTCTAAAAGAATAATACGTGACGCTAAAAATTCGCTTTTAGTAATCTTTATAACATGTTAGATACTTAAGGAGGGTGAAAAATATATGTATAAACTAGTCAAACAAAGAGAAAAGAAAAGTAAAGATTTAACTTAGTAAAAGTGTATTAAAGATGAAAATCAAAAAGTGTTTTTCTTAGAAAAAGATATTCAACATAGATGGGTGAGTTATTTTGATAAACTTTTTAATGAAGATGCTGAAAGTATGATCAACCTTAGTGATCTTAATATCGTTAATAATAATAAAACTTTTCATTTTTACCGTCGCATTAATAAAAAAGAAGTTGATGAGGCTTTAAAGAAAACCATGGTGGGAAAGTCTGTAGGACCTGATGATATCCCAATTGAAGTGTGGAAATGTTTAGGTGATTTGGGGGTTTCCTGACTTACTAAACTTTTTATTATTATTTTAAAAACTAAAAAGATGCCTGAGGAGTGGAAAAAGAGCATTTTGATCCCCATTTTTAAGAATAAAGGAGATGCACAAGAGTGTACAAATTATAGAGGAATTAAATTGATGTGTCATACTTCAAAATTATGGGAGAGGATAATTGATCATAGGTTAAGACGTATTACGAAGGTTTCTCATAATTAATTTGGATTTATGCCGGGCAGGTCTACCATGGAAGCTATAAATTTATTGAGAGGTTTGATGGAGAAGTACAGAGATAATAAGGAGGATCTACATTTGATTTTTATTGATTTAGAAAAAGCTTACGATAAGGTTCCTAGAGATGTTCTTTGGAGAGTCCTTGAGAAGAAAGGTGTTGATATGACTTATATTCAAGTCATTAAAGATATGTACGCTAGAGCTGTTACATGTGTTCGAACTGAAAGAGGATTAACTAAATATTTTACTATTTCTGTTGGTTTACATCAAGGATCGGCTTTAAGCCCACATCTTTTTGCTTTATTTATGGATGGTCTTACTGGGCATTTACAAGAGGATGTACCTTGGTGCATGCTTTTTGCTAATGATATCCTCCTTGTGGATAAGACAAGAGAAAAAGTCTAGGAAAAACTTGAATTATGGAGGTCTACATTGGAGTCTAAAGGTCTTCGTTCGAGTAGAATTAAAACTGAATACATGTAATGTAATTTTAGTAATAGTAGGTCTAGTGACAGAAGTGTAACTTTGGGTGATCAAATTATTAAAAGGTGTGAACGATTTAGATATCTCGGGTCCATTGTTCAAAGCGATGGTGATATAGATGAGGATGTTAATAGTAGAATTCAAGTTGGTTGGTTGAAGTGGAGGAATGCGTCCGGCCTATTGTGTGATAGAAAAGTACCGCTTAGACTGAAAGGAAAATTTTATAAGATGGTGATGAGACCTTCATTGCTCTATGGTGTTGAATGTTGGCCTTTAAAAGAGAAGCATAATGTTAAGTTAAGTGTTGTCGAGATGAGAATGATTAGGTGGATGAGTGGCTTTACACTTAGAGACAAAATGCGAAATGAATATATCCGTAATAGGGTTGGTGTTGCACCAGTGACGGATAAAATTGGAGAGAGTCGCCTTAGATGGTTTGGTCACATTAAACGTCGACCACCTGATGATCCGATTAAGAGAGTAGATATTTTAAATACAACTTATGTTAAGAAATGCAGAGGTAGACCTAGAAAAACTTGGGCTTATTGCATAAAAAATGATCTTAATTTATTAGAATTAAACGAAAATTTGGCACTAAATAGGATGCAATGGAGAAAAAGGATTCATGTAACAGACCCCACTTAGTGGGATTAAGGCTTTGTTGTTGTTGTTGTTGTTGTTGTTGTTGTACAACTCCTCACATGACATGCACCAAAACATATCTGGTGATACAAGTTAATTTGAATCATCCAATAGATGGAGAAACTTGAAAATATTTTGATTACTTATCTTGAATTTATCTCTGAATGACGTAATGTTAGACTTGGCTTATGGGTTTCACAATCAAGCCGCATCGCTATACTCATGTTGGTCAATCGTTGTTACGTCATAAAACTTATCACCTAATATGTGCATGATCGCATTTTGTTTATTTCTAACATTGATCATATCAAATCCACAAACCCAAAGGAAAAAATTAATGTGTATTTATAATCTTTAGTAGATGACCTTCAACATTATGGGAAACATGTGTGATGATTTGTGATATTTCTACGAAATAGATTTTCATTTGAAAATTGCCCTGAAGTGGACAACAAATAAATTTTCAACATATGGGATATTATTAGGTTGGAGCATTGTGGGTAAGTTGGTTTGTCATTACTGTATGGATCTCTCGAAGTCATTTACTTTAAAACATGAACTAAGAAAATCTTAGTTCGATTTTCATTAAATGTTCTTATCCGCTGATCACCCATTCAAAAGGAATAGAAATGTCTTCTTAAAAAACAAAGTTGAAAAGTCGAGCCCTCCGCCAAGAATAACTAGGGAGAATTTGTGGCAGATGGTTAATGAAATTTCGAAGATTGTTGATTTTCCAGAAATATCTTCAAATATCTTTCTAATTTCGATGTTACACATAATTAGACAAAATTGAGTACTTATTGGGATCTAACATACTTATTGGGACCAATTTGAGTAGACATAATCTCGATGTCATACATCTTGAGTATTATAAGATGAGGGAGTGAGAACTTCGAGAAATAACTACAGGTAACTTAAGTATTGTCTAATATGGGATTTACGAAGAATAATATGTGAATGATTGCAAACTCAGAACTTTCTAACAAATATAGGTCTAACTTGAGTTGTTATGTCGACTTGGGAGCAGAAAAGTTATTCGGTAAGAAAAGTTAAGACTCATATTTTTTTTGTAGGCTTACAAACAACTGTATTTAGAGATCTTTCAAATTAGATATTTAGTTTATTAATCAAAATAAGAGTTTTCTTCATAATTTATGTGCAGTTAATCTGAAATTTAATGCAATGAGACAATCGAAGTGAATATTCTATTGATAGTAAGCAAAGTTGAGCCAATATTTTCCCCTGATTTTTTTCTTCGATGGAACATGTCTATACATCTATACTATGATGCTATAGTATATGTTTAATATAGTACAGTGGATGTATCCCTTTGAGAGTTATATCTCCTCGATGTCTAATAATTTAAATTATAAAAGTTGTTATCATATTTTACTAAATAAAGAATGATGTTACAATTTTTTTAATAAAATCAAAAGAACCATAAAATATAAGGCGCATTCTAAGAATCAATATAAAACACATACTTCTTGTAAAAGATAGTTAATTTTTGTTTGTATTACTTTGAACAACAGCAATCAACAAGTGAAACTGTTGGTGAGATGCCTCTAGGGCTATAATAAGTCAAACTGTTGGATAGGTGCCTCTAGGGCTAAAAATGAGATGAGCTTCAGTGGGCCCAAAACTTGTTCGTGTACGGCTTGTTCTTTTTCTTCCTTTGCTTGCGTTCGAAATGGTTCGATACAGACATGTTCATGTTCGACTCGAATTTATTTAAATTGGATCATTTCCAGCTTATGTTCAACTCGAAATAAATTTATTAAAATTATATAAAAATAATAATATTATTATTTTTTGAATATTTCAATTGAGAGTGTACAGTGGTGTGAAATAAAATCCTGAAACCTTATTCTCTTTTATACAATTAAAAAATAGTAATAATAACTTCTCATTCTCAATATGGGGCAAAAAATACTGCAAGTGGACAAAACTTGAAGTGGGATAATTTTTTTCGGGCAATTACATACATACCGCCAATTTCTTTTTTATTTAACTATCTAATAATCCAACACTTAAATATGCATTGTTAGCAATAAGATGGCCCTAGGTTTTCCTACGTCTTTTTGGGCCATTTAAATACATACCATCCCTTTCTTAAATATTTACATATCTAGCGCCTGTCTGTGCAAATGGTGGTGGTGAAGGTGGCCCAAGTGGGACTTTTTCCAACATTTACATATGTATTTACATAACTAGACACATGGGCATTTACATACATACCACTAAGTTCTTACAAATGTAACATCAAAATTTTATTTTTTGCATTTTTACAAACCAAATCTTTAATATCATATCAATTGTACTAGTATATCAATTTTTAAATATTATTTATTTATTATTTAATTAATTCGAGTTAAAATGAATTAAACATGATCAAACAAAATTTGTTCATGTTCGAATCGTATATAAATTGAGCTAAAAAATTTTGTCGTTGTTCAGTTTGTTTGCTTAACAAACGAGTTGAAAACAAACTATTTAATGAGTCGAACACAAATTGTTCATGAATGTCGAGCTTTTCTTGCAGCTTAGGTTTTGAGTGAACCCTCGGAACTCAGTCCTCGTCGAAGTCTATTTGAAAAGCGCCTCCACAAGCAATGATATTTGTATTTCAAGTATCAGGTGAAGCAATGTTACACACTACATTAATTATAAAAAGCTTCAAGCAAGAATTCATTTACTCTTAAATGTAACGAAATTCAACCATTTCTTATGTAAGATTTATAGTAATTAATATTATTTGAGTTATTACTAAGACTGTTATACTAAACTAATTATATAACTTACAATGATACGAGCATGTTAGTTGTTAGTAATTTAAACATAGATGATGAGCTTGTTTTAAGTAAAAAGGTTGAAGAAAAATTTTCAACATCGTTCAAATCACTCACATTCAATTAACTCCACAATTCACTAGTATATAAGTTGAACGCTGTTGACCTCGTTTTTGTCGAGGTTTAGTTTTCCTCCTAGGATTTAGGTTTCTAGCTTTAGGAGCCTCCCCGACGGTCTTAGATTCTTAGCAATGGGCCCACCTCGTTTTTAGAATGCTCGAAACTACTTCGACACTCTTTTAGAGTCCGGACGGAGTTCACGACCTCTAGCTCACGGCGAGTAGGTTGGAATTGGCGTTAGGACTCCGAATCGAGTTCCTATAGGACCACTGGACCTTAGGATAGCCTCGTGCACATTTTCTGCACTACCGAGCACAAATTCCTCGAGCCACGGCCTCGACGCTTTCAACCGCCTCACAACGGGTCAAGATTGAAGTCAGAACGCCGGGACTATCGACGTCGAGTCAGAATTTCAGAAAATGTCAGATTTGATGCACTTTCGACGCGATCGTCGACGAGGTTGCCCGAACGACCTCGGATGACGAAACAGATCAGCGCCGTTGAGTCGGAACGTCGTTTCGCGCTCGAAATTGATATTTAATTTGCGACGATCGCTCATCGGAGCGGAAATTGCGATTTTTGGCTTATTTTAATAAAATTAATTATATATATATATATATATTTTAAAACCTATTTTTCTATCCTAAGCCCTAACCATTACCCGTTCGATCGGCTGGCTCTCTCTCTCGCTCATTCGATGGGGCTCCCGTTCCCTGCTTCTCCCGCGCTCGAGCGCGCCTCTTCCTTGTAGCCGTTGCTCTCTCGAGCCTCGCGTGGTTCTCCCCATACCTTCTCGAGTATTATCCTGCGCGAGGGTCACCTCGCGTGATCTGCTGCTCGATCCCTGCTCCTGCTGCAGAGCTTCGGCTCTTGGCTGCGACGCTTTGTCGCCTTCTTCCTGACTCTTCCCCACTTGCGCCCGGCTCTGCAGGTAAGGGGCGGCCCTTCCTTTCCCTCCTTTGCCTATAAAGGCCACATTCTTGGATGGATTGAGGGTTGGTTGGTTGGTTGTTTGGTTGCTTGCTTCTCTTGAGAAATTGGTGTTGGAGTGGAGCCTCGGTTGCCTTTGCTTTTTCTTGTGTGCTCTACACTACCCAGTATGCCTCCCTCCCTTCCCCTCCTTCTCCTGTTTGGCTAGAGTGATTGCGGTTTTACGCGATTGGCTTGGTTCTCCTTGCTTGTTGTTTCAGTCGAGCATTTGTATGCCATGGAATGTGTTATCTATTTGCTTAAGTGATGGTTTCTTGCTCCCCGTTTCTAGTGGCATGCTAGTATGATTGTGGTATTAAGAGTTGGGGGACATTTTACTACTCAAGCATGTTAAAATGGAAATATGAGCATGTAGTAGGTTTGGTTTTGATGGCAAACTATTGGCTCCTCTTGCAAGTGTTTCGAATAGGGCTCTTCATTTTTTTTATTGAAACATAGAGGAGCCATTTTGTTTCTTCCATATGCATGTGGAGCTTGTCTTTTGCTCCTTTTGATTCTTCTTTATTAGGAGCATGCTAAGGAAAGTTTGAGTTGATCTAATAGAGCTTTATGCTTACTTTTGTTCGAAGTATACCTATGCTCTACACTTTGATATGTTGGATGAATGGAAATGCTTGTTTAAGCTTCATGTTTACGTATATTCTAAGTCTTACTTTGGCTCATAGTGAGTCTGATTGAAAGTAAATTTTATTTCATGTTAAAAGAGCTTTGGGAGCTGTTTTTGTTAGCTTGATTTCTAGTTTTGACCCATATTGTTCTCTCGATTAGGGATATTTTGAGCCTTGTTTTTCTCTCGGTTTGAATTTGTTTCAAGCTTTCTTCTTGATCGGTTTTTGTTGTTTCTTGCTTTAACTTGATCGAGACTTTGATTTGAGGGCTCGGTTTTGTTCTTTGCTCTTTGCCATTGGCTACTTTGCACTTGATTTGAGGGCTCGGTTTTGCTTTTGCTTTGCTCTTGCGGTTAGCCACTGTCAGCTTGATTTGAGGGCTCGGTTTTTGTTTTTTTGCTCTTGCAGCTTGCCTTTGTTCTTGGTTTGGGGGCTCGGTTTGTTATTTTGTTGCTCTTGCGATTTGCTCCCTTTGCACTTGTTGTTGGGGCTCGGTTTCGGTCCCTGCTTGTTCCATGACCTCCCCGTGCGACCTTCGAATGGCTCGGGTTTAGGGTCTATACGGAGCTCGGTTTTGTGCTTTGTTTAAGTCGTGAGTGGGCCGAATTGCTTGGTTACCTAGTGGATGCGTTCTTATTTATTTGTGATGAATTTGAAGCTGGTATAGATGGCTCATTGCACCCTTGTTGGAGCTCCTTGAGGGCTCGGGTTTTGGCCTTGTGGTAGGCTGGGTGCTTAATGGTGGCTCGGGTCTATGTCTTGAATTGGCTTAAGTGTGGCTATATGTGAATCCAATACCTTTATACATGTTGTTATGAGCTTGGAATTGAATTGATTTGATGGGGCTTGTCCTCTCATTGCGATTGGCCGTGAACCTCATTGTGGCGATTTGAATTGTCGGGGCTTTACCTCTTGCTGCCCCTTTATTGTAGCTTAGGTCGTGAGCCTTTGTTCTTGTTTTTAGCCCTGGCCGAGAGCCTTATTGGGGTGATTATTGTGATGGCTTCTATTATCCAAGATTTGAAATGTTTAGGCCTCTACTTTATAAAATCTGAAATGTTTGAGAAGCCTATTTTGAAACCAAAAATGGATAAGGAAAATATGATGGTTTGGAAGGTTTGAGCCTCATATGCATGCTTTGTAAATGTTAGTGCTCCTCTTTTATGTTGGTGCTTCTCTTTACCCATGTTATTTGTATGGCTTGGAAGTTTGAAATGCATGTTAGAGGCCCTCTATACTTGAGAAACACTTGTTGTGGTTTGTTGCCTCTCGGTTTGCTCCATTCGTCGGGCTAGTTTCCCTCTTGTTACTTCTCGGTTTTGGCCTTTTTGGTGGACTTGGGTTCTTTGTGTTGGATCCATGCTTTAGTGGTGTTTGGACATACGTTTTGGGCTTGACCGAGGACTTCGGGGTGACGGTTTGAGCTTGTTGGGAGCTTTAGTTGCCTCCCCTTTGTGCTTGTCTTGGCCGAGAAGCCTCAGATGGATGTAGTTATGATATTTGTGCCTCTTGCCACACTTGCTTATGAAGTTGGTTGGATGAATATGAGAACGTCTCTTTTGCTTCGATTAATGCTTGAAAGTTAGATGCGGAGGCTTGATTAAAAAAAAATGTGAGCATGAGGTTGGCAATTGTTTGATGAGTTGGTGTTGATACGTGTGTGGCTTTTGTTTCAATATTTGCTTAAGGCCCGGTGTTGTGGCAAGAAATGAGAATTGGATTTTAAAAAAAAAAAAATGATAAAGTCTTGAAATTTTGTGATAGCACTCTCAGTTTAGTGGCCTGGAGTCTAGGACCCGAGCAGTGGCTTTCTCTTTATGTTTTTTTTTTTTATTTTACGATCTTTGTTTGGGAAAAGTAGTGTGTTCGTAGGGATCTACTTCTCACCTTCTCCGAGAGCGTCGATGTGCCTTTAATCCTTTTCACAGGACATGTGAGGTCGACCGGGAGTCCAGGGTGACTTACGTGTTTTCTGATTATTGGAAATCGACTCACTTCTTTTCGAAATTGTGTCGAGTGAGCCGCTTTCAGTCCTCCTTTCCTCGACCTCTCGTCACTGGTTTCGCTTGTTCTTGGCTCAAGCCCGCACCTACGAGGGACGTGTAGGTGTGCATATATAACCTCCTGGGTTATATATGGGGCACATCAGCAGTACTGTAAGTGCGGAGGGACATTGATGAGGCTACGAAAACGAGAAAAATTACGAGGAATCGTAGAATGGGCCGCCGACTCGAGAGCTGCGTAAAGAAGTAGAGCGGGAATCACGGAGCCGTTCGGCCGTCATCGGGTTCTCTACTTACCGACGATCTAATGTTCGTAGCCTGAGTCTATTAGAATAGTCAGCCCGTGGATCGAAATGTTTTAAAACAAAAAATACGTATGTTTGAAAAATACTAAAATTACCTCCATTCTTCTGTGGCCTCTTTACCTACTGATCTTTGCTTGCATGAAAACAAAAAAAATGAAATGTGTGAAAATTTATAAAGGTCACGGTTAGTTATGTCGAGTCGGATTAAGACTCGCCTACCGTGAGAAGTCGGTGCTAGTGGTCGCAGCTCGAGTCGGATATTAGCACGATTCCGAGTCCGAAGCACCGCCGTCTTACTGGTCTTTTCTTTCAGGAGGCCGTGGCTTTCTTATGGTTCGCCATGAGTTTAGCGGGTCGTACGTAGGTTTCTCGCGGTGTTTTTGCGGTTTTCTACGGTTTGCTTTGTTTTCGTTTGTGGCTTTCTCGGAGTTTTCACGGACGTTTCTTTTCTTTCTTTCCCGAGCTTTCTTGGTCATTCTTCGTGATTTTCTCGTTTTCTCGCGAGTTTTCCTTCGTTTTTCTTGTTGAGTTTTCGGACTTTACTTTTCTTTGTACACGCATAAGTACTACTTGTTTAGGTAGGTTGTTTTCACTTACTACTTCTACTCTGCTCTTTTGGTACTTAATAAATCTCTGTGAGAAAATAAGAAAAATATAAAGAAAAAAAATAAAATAACGATAAACGGAGTAACATATGCATGGAGGATAACGAAAGCATACTGGTACTTCCTGTGACATGATCTTTACTTTCCTTCTTTGTTATACATAACGGCATGTTTACTTTTCGAACACATACTCTGCTAATGCAAGTACGTTTACTTTCGATACATATATCTTTAGCGCATGTTTACATTTCGTATCTTTCTCATGTCAGCGATGTTTTACTTGTTATAAGACGTATTCTTCGTATACTGTACAGCATACTCACTGTTTAGCATGACATGTCATGTACGTTTAACTGCTTATAACATGTTCTTGTCTGCATTGTTTATTTTTGCTACTCATGCACGCTATTCTGTACACACTCACTCACGATAAAAATAATAAACGACTTGCGTAGCTCAGCTTTAACTTAGGCGCTTAAATCTAAGCCGTGATCACCGCTACGACGTGGAGCTTGGAGTACGGTTAGGCGACGATGATCATCTTCTTCAGAAAACCTCGTGTCGACATCATCAATAACCCCTTTTTAAGCTTAAATAACGAGCCTTAGGATTTCGATATAGTCCGCTAGTCGCGACATAAACCTCACGTGTTCTTTTAAGCTATCTAGCAAGCCTCGTCATGCGATATAAGCTCTAACTCGCTTAGGTTTCAGGGTTGTCGTCCGATACGACGTAAGCCTCTCTGTCTTTCGAGTAGTTTGCGTAATCGGGACGTTATGCGAACGTAATTCTATAATTAATTTGCGAGATTGAAATTAAAATAAATTCATTTCCAAAATTCAAAGCCCGACCATAGGATAGTCGGGACGTCCTCGAGGTCCTCCTCGAGATCCGTGACGTCCCCTGCACGCCTCTCTTTGACTCCGGAAATAAGCGTTCCACATTGCGTCTTTCACTCTATTGGATTTCATCTACTCAAATTTCGTTGAAAACCTCTTTTGAATTCGTGAAGATAGAAACCCGCGATCTAAATTGAGAGTTCTCTCGAGGTGACTTCGGTCGTTTGAGGGGTAATTAAGCTATGAGACTGCACTACATAGGGAGTTTTAAAGACCCCATATAATATAAACCCTATTTAATTCTTTCGTATTAAATAGGGGAATTTGTCGGTCCACATAAAGGTTCGCAGACCAGAACGGATGTCATGAATTTTGTGGTTTATTTGATCGAGCGATATTGTCGAGTAGAGTGTGCATTCTTCGGAATAGATGCGTTACTCAGCGATATTACGCTCGTTCATCTAAACTACTTAACGAATGAGATCCATCCTTTCTCATTCTAATATTTTAAAATTTAAAAATCTTATTTTCAAAACTAATATACATATATCCATTAAAAAAAAAAGGGACACAGCTCTTTAAAGCGGCCGACAAACGCTCAAATTAAAAATAATTAGATTTAAATTTATAATAGGTTTATAATCAGAGCATCAAAATTACAAATCAAGGCTTAATGGATCTTACTTGGGGGCTCAATCACAACGTTAATATATGGCAAATATTTGATGTGAATAGTTATAGATTTCACACGAATTTCTCATCTAAAAAGAGAAAGAAATACAATCATGGCATTTGTGTAAATGGAAACACACTCGGATAGTGAGATCGAATCATATAACAATCAAGTGGTACAGTTGTGATATCTGGAATGTGTTGAGCTTAATGTATTTATGTTCAATTGTGAGAGGTTTGATATATTCCTAATCGAGGAACAAGAACACAAAACTCATATAATTTCATTAAAATTAAATTAAAGAGAAGATACTCGAAGTTTGATCCATTTATTCTAGTATGGCAAGCTAGTCAGATATGTTATTTTAAACACTCTGGTAGAGCAAGAGACAAAATTGATTGAGTCGTCATTATAAAGGCTAAATCAAGAGGGACCATTGATGTACGAAGTATTATTGAATATGCTCCTTGGAGCAAGAAATGTCAGATATTCATATTCAATTTGATTCTATTTAGCAAGGGATTACCCGAGAACATGTCAATGAGGCATATGAAGAGTTTACTAAAATTGTGGTCAAGTCTAATGACAATATGAACGAAGAAATTTTAAGTTTATCATCAAATAATTCTTCTGATAAAACAGAATAACATTGGTATGTGATTGATTTTAGTTTATTTTTGTTTTTACCTTTTGTATTATTAACTTCTATTATTAGCGGATTTGTTTTGTCTCTTTGTTTCTACTTTTGATGGTTTTATTTATGATGTGTCGTACTTGTACTTAGTTACATAATCTTTTTTTGTCATAATTCTATGTTTTTTTTTTTTTACTTATATTTATGGTGTGTCATATTTGCACTTCTGGTGTGCAATGTTTGTACCTGTTCAGAGCTTATAGTTATGTTATTTCCTGCTTGATTCTCATCAATTTATTTCATGATGTTAAAGATGGCTTCACGTGGGAGAGGAGAGCGGCCACCTCAGAGACTGGTGCAGTCTAGTGTGGCATATTAGAGGAAGAAGCAGGTTGTTTCGGGCTTCTCTTCACAAACCAGTGATGTTATGACGATGAGCAATACCACCACGATTCTGCTATCCTCAAGGCATGTAGATTGTATCAGGCTTGTTGCTCTAATTAGGCCTACTACTCATATTATTGTTGCTAATGTTCGACCTCCTGCTCCTACCAAGCTAGTTGCTTTAATACCTTAAATCCCAAGCACAGTGTCACCGCAGCTTTCTTCCAATGAGCCATGCCCATCCGCTCTAATCCATTCGAGGGAGGACACCTCTGGATGCTTATACATTGAGTCAATGGGAGATTCGTGAGTAACATGAACTTATAATAATTTGTATCAACTTTCGTTATAATGTATAACTAATATTTGTATTTCAGGTTCTATCTCTCCGAGCAGCCCGTTATCTGCATCTTGAAGATCATTAGGAGTAGATATGATACTCTGTATCTCTCGTGGAGGAAAATCTCAATCAAGGTTCGGAATGTGTTTTAGGGAATTCGAGGTAAAATCAATTGATTTTGAAGTACAATTATAATTTTAAATTATTTTTTATACTAAAAAACCTTGCTTCATAATTGGTTTACAGAGGTCCTTTTACTGGATTCCTGCGCGCCAACAGTATATCCGGAAAAATTTTGAGGTTCGGGGCGGGGATCGATTGGGGGATATATTTATTGTGATCCGGAAGAAGGGAGAGCGGCCTATTTGGATAGGTAATGAAGTAAAGGAGGACTTAAACAAAGAATGGGCCACTTCAGAGTATTAGAGGAAGAGAGAGACAGCTCAGCAGAATCGAGAATCCGAGTGTAGGGGCATGGACACCTCAGAACACATTGGACGTTCGATCTTGCACACCAAGCACCGAAAGAAATTGGTAAGATTCATTCAATACTTGACGATTCATTCATGTAATTATACAATACTTACTCTTTTTACATGTTAACAGAGGTGGAAGTTTAAATGGGAGCCCACCGCTGTCGAGTTACATGCACGGAAGCATCAACACCCAAGGACGCGGTAGTGGGTCGATGGCAGATCTCAACATGTTCATGTAAGTAAAATGATGTTTTATTTATATAATTTACTTACAAATCTTAATGTAAAGTGCTAATTATTTTTTGGTTTACTTCTTCTATAGGAGGACTACAAGTGCCTGAGGGAGACCCGGAGTCAGAGCTTAATATGCCTTGGCAATAGCAGTCGTTGGTTAGTGTCTAATTAGTCTGAGTTTGAGATCTGAAGAACTACTGGGAAGAAGGAGAGGGTGTACAGCTTGGGTGCTCAGATATTTTTATACGAGGCCAAGAACTCTTGTTCAACTTAGAATCGGAGGTTGTCATCATCAACTGATGTCAAACTAGCCGGGCGTGTAGCTGAAATAGCTAAGCTACAGTTAAAACACGATGATGAGTTGTGTGCTACAGATAAAAGAGTCGAAAGAGTCGAGGTCATTGTTGGGCAACTGTACCGAGATGCACAGTGCTATGGCAAGTGACCTCCTAGTGATGTGTCAGAGGATGAGGATGACAAAGAAGTCGCTTAGGTGTTTTGTGTAGTTTTCCATATTATAATTGGACTATATATTTATTTTGCAGACATTTTAGGATTTGATGCTTTCAATGATTTATTAAATTTTGAGTTATGTATAATGATTTCATCCATTTTCAATTTCTTGATATGTTCTTAAAACCGTTGTGAGATATGGCTTATGTTAATGTTGAATGTTATGATCTCTGCTTGTAGGTATGAAAATATTGATCAGTTATATATATATATATATATAGTTTGATTTTGTGGTTAACCGGCAGCATAATCTTCAAAATTGGATGATAATATAGCCTTTAATATGCAGTCAATCAATTCTAACGCAAGCTATATGTCTGAAAAACTCGAAGCAAATCAGATGCAATTTTGAGGCAAAAAGAAAAAGCAAAAGCAAGTTCAACCATTAAGAACATGTCTGATCATTTCCATCGAAAGTATACCAATGGAAAAAATAACCAGACATAGCAGCCGCAAAAGCTAACACAGGAGATTATCTGACGCAAAATCTTTTGCGACCTGCATTTCAATGTCCGATTATTTTCACCCGAAATTCAGCCAAAAATAGTAGTTTTCTACAAAAATTCACATTATTACCAGCTGGTTTTCAAGCGATAATTTCAATTTTTCCATAACGTTGTTTTGATACCATATTAGAACAACAAAATTTTCTAGATTTATTTCAACAATAATAAAAGTGCATATATAGGAAAAAATGAGAGATAAAATAGGAAACAAATAATGGAAAATAAATAAGAGAATATGCTCAATTATGATGATATATTATAGTAATGAAGACAAAATATTGAATACTTGCGTGCCAATCAATATGTAGTAGCCAACCTCAAGTAAATGGGATAAGGTTGATGATAATGATGACAAATATTTGGATTCTATTTTAAATCAAGAAATAAGAACAGGTCGTCATAAAATCTCAAAATCTTGTGCTTAAATTCCCCTACGAGTTCCGTTATTATTGACGTGTTTGATGCCTTTTTTTTGCTTCAAATTTTATTCATTATATGTTTGATTCCTTTACTGCACAATACAAAATTCTTAATCAAGAAATAAGATCAGTGTTTCATCATGAGAACCAATTTGGCATTTTATTTCCACAATATTCATTAAAATTGAAATAAAATGGTTGGAATCTCTATAATTATGATGCAAATTATTTCATAACATTAGCTGGCAAACAAAAACTTGAAAGCTTACAGAATTTCAATCTCAAAAAATCCCTATAATAATAGTGGCAAAGGGTGATTGCATTTAATTAGATTTAGCGCACACGGCAGCTACCTCCACTTAAGTGGGATACGATTGATGATGATGATGACAAATGCTTGAATTCTATTTTAAATCATGAAATACTGGTTGATTGTGTTTCATCATATAACCTCATAGTATTGTAATTACATCCCCTAAGATTTTCATTATTTCCTTGCATAGATTTGATTCCTTTTTTATTCATATTATTCATCAATGATTGTAAATAAATCATTATATCAAATAATTTGTTTCTTTATGAGTTTTACTTGAGTATTCGAGCACCTATATGGCATTTGATTTTCTAAAGTGTCGTTAAAATCAAAAGAAAATGATTAGAATCTTTTAATTAAATTGCAAACTATTCATAACCTTAGTTTGTAATCAAAAAATTTGATGAAACCTGCAATAATATAAGTTTATAACTAATGAATCATATCAATCAAGATTAATATTGTGATTCAGAAAATAAGGTGTTCGTCACATGCTATGTAAAGTCGAAATTGATAAAGGCATGATGATAAAGTTTGGACATATATGAAGATGATCAAATGGTACTTGCACTAACCAAGGGGATTTGTGAATGATTAAGCATGATTTACATGGGCGGGCAAACAACTAAAGAAGTTGATCGTCATGCATGATTGAGACATACTAAAAGATAATGATTACAATGCTAAAGACCAAGATAATCAATGTTGCCAAACAAAGAGTCATATTGATCTAAATCAGCATAGCAATTTCCACCTTCTCCACCTTTCTATTTGCCTTTGTTTACTTGGAAGTGTGGCGTCACGCCACAACCCTATTTATTTCCATAGCCCAAAACAAATTTTCTATTTAGTGCAATATATTGTATATCCACTCTTTCGCCAATGTCACTCTCTTTCAGTGGTTGTTCGTCTCATCTTCCATTCTTCTTTTACAAATGAGGTCGCTCTTTATCGAGATGACTATTCCCCTTTTCGCATCAATACTTGAGTAATATATATGTATATACAAGGATTTAATGAAATCTCCAATGATCTAATTTAGATAACAACTAGCTCAACAAACCTTTGTATGCCTAACCAATTTAAAGTAAATTCTTCATTACTTTCTTAATTGAGAAACAAGTAAATAACTCTAGAAAGACTTAGTTATGCTTGTTGGCAGCCACACTCCTCTTTTTTCGAAATTTGATAGTTTGTAGCAAAAACTAATGGGAGTTCATCAATTGATTTATCAAATAGAATACCTCATTAAAATTTTTGTCTCTAAAGACATTGTGGAGGTGCAAGTGAGATTGATAAGAATAATGTTATTTCTCCAATATTCTAGAATATTCTATTTATTATTAAGTATAAGATTCTAGGATATTTGTATTAAATGAGAATACTCTAGAATATTTAATTAGGCAGAATCTTGAGCATGTTATTTTAGAAAAAATTGTAATAGTTTAGAAAATTCTAAATTTAGTCCCACATGCTTATAAATAGATATAACCATGATATCGTCATATAAAGTAAAACTACTTAACAAAGTTTAGTGATTTAAATATCCCTTCCCTTCAAAAGTTTCAAAATTGGTATCCAGGCATCGTTCAATTATTCCTTGGGCGTAATATAATTTCAATGTCTACACTCAGCTGACTTCAACCATTCATATGTCCCGACTCCAGTCTTCAAGAAAAAAATTATGACTTTTGGTCCATCAAAATAAAGACCAATGTTCAGTCCCAAATTTGGTGAAAGATCATTGAAGAATGATTAAATATTCCCGAAGATACATCAATGCTTTCAGCAAATTAAAAGAGAGCACTTGAAGAAAATCAACAAAAAACTCTCAAGCATTATTTGTTTTACAAGCAATGGCAGATGGCGTCTTTTATGGAATCATAGGCGCAACAACTGCAAAACAAACTTTTAGGACACATTATTGGAGGAGCTTCAAGGAAACAAGAAGGTGCACTCCATCAAGTTACAAAATCCTAATGAGATTTTGAGAAAAATAAGATAAGGGAGCTAGTGCACTCTCCACAATAAAAAGAGATAATTGAAGTCAATTGGGTTTATAAGATAAAACCTAATCCAAATCAATTCAAAAAAATAAAGCAAGACTATTTGCTAATGGATACAATAATTTGGAATTGACTATAACGAGACATTTACATTTGCTCTAGTTGTACAGCATGATACAATAAGAGAATTAGTTGCACTTACAGTACAAAACAATTGGTAGATATATCAACTACATACAAAATCCACATTTCTAAATGGCTACTTAAAAGAAAAGATATAGGTGGAAAAACCTTCAGGCATTATACGACAAGGTTAAGAAGAAAAAGTTCTCAAGTTAAAGAAGGCTTTGTATAGATTAAAGCAAGCTCCAAGAGCTCGATATTTGACAACTACTTCATAGAGCAAAGCTTAGGGAGGAGCGAAAGCGAGCCCACATTATTCATCAAGACTCAAGGTACGAGCTACACTCATTATCTCTCTATATGTAGATGATCTTATCTATGCAAGAAATAATGAGAAGATGATCAAATATTTTAAAAAATACATGATAAAAACATTCAAGATGACCAATTTAAGTCTCATGCATTATTTTCTTGGGATAGAAGTAATTCAAAATAAAAGAGGGATCTTCATCTCACAAAAAAAATACACAAAAAATCTTTTAAAGAAATTTAAAATGACCAATTACAAATAATAGTTACCACACTAAACAACAAAACACTTATGAAGAATGATAACGCGATAAAGACTAACACATTCTACTGAAATCTTATTGGAAGCTTAATTTATTTGGCATGAATTCATTCCTAACTCATGTATGTAATGAGTCTATACTCAAGATTTATGCCAAGTCCAAACAAGTTCATCAAGGAGCAGCTAAGAGAGTTTGTAGAAAACTACAAAGAACGAAAAACTATGGTATCTAGTATGAATTCATTCCTAACTCGAGACAAATTGGATATACTGATAGTGATTGGGCCGGATCAGTGGATGGCATGAGGAGCATCTCAGGATATGCATTCACACTAAGTTCAGGAATATTTTCTTGGACATCAAAAAAACAAGCAACCACTATACAATCATTAGCTGAAGCTAAAAATATCGCAGCTGCCACTACTACAAACCAGCTCGATGGCTAAAATACATACTAGAAGATATGAGCGAACCACAAAAAAGAGCTACAGAAATCTATTGTGACAACAAATTAGCTATAGCAATAGCAAAAAAAAACATGTATTTTATGACAGAATTAAACATATTGGTATCAAATATCATTTCATCAGAGAAGTTGGGGTCAATCAAGAAATTAAACGCAAGTACTGTGAAATTGAAGAATAATTAGCAGACATTCACAAAGGCACTTCCAAGAGTAAAGTTTGAAATGTTACGCAATATTTAGAGTAATCGAGATTCGCATCAAAGATGAGTGATAAGATTGATGTCATTTGTACAATATTCTATTTAATCTTAAGTAGAAGATTCAAAGATATTTTTTGTTGAATCCAAATTTATCTTGTGAGGCATGCTCAATGATCGGAGTGGTATGAACTCTGAGTGAGAGAGGAGAAAGTACATAGCTACTTGCCCCTATAGGGCAAACAGGCGTATTTTCAGGCTCTGTGGCCTATTTTATATATTGAAAATGGTTATTACAAAAAAGGGGGGAGAGTTCTCCCTACAGATGATATGTCTAAAGAAGAGCCAAAAAGGCCCTACTAAATGCTATAGTCCCTCTATTTATAAAAGATGGAGGGATATAGTTTAAAATTACATGATTTTCCCTACTTTAATAGGGCTTACGGGTTATTATTGTCTTTTAGCCCGCCTAAACTTTTTGCTTAGCAGATCCTTGGTTTGGCTAACTGATCGGGTTTGGATCGATTTTTTGTTTAGATGCTGGTCTGCCTTCGCTCTAAGAAGCCAGTCGGTTTTGACTGTGGTAGCAGGTCTGCCTCAGGAAGGTCGGTTCGCCGAATTATTGTTCTTTGGTGATCTCTAGTGGTCTTTGGAGGAGCTGTCAAGAGAGCTTCACATTGATACTTGCGAAATTGTTGGGGTGTTAGACCTCTAGCATGGTTGATTATCTCTGGTTGGCCAAGATGGTCCTTTGGTCGCACAACCTTCAGTCGATCGATAGCCCTTCAATCAGCTGGCTATCTGTCGACGGAATATCGGTCGACTGGTAGTCTCCAGCCGGTAAGATTCATGATGACTTGTATTTTTTTATCTGAGGGGATTCTTATCATTTATCTTTTGTCTGAACCGCTATATTATCTCGAGATTCATGCATACCATTTTTTAGTGCACGTATTTAGGGCTGTAAACGAGCCGAGCCTGAGCGAGCTCAGGGTCAGCTCGTGTTCGGCTCGTTCGATACTGGCTCGAGCTCGAAATCGGCTCGTGATCGCAATGGCTCGTGAAAGGTGTGTTCGTGTTACGCTCGAATTAAATATTCTTGTTCGTGTTCGGTTCGAAATTGGTTCATTAAAATTAATTGGAAAAAATATATGCGTGAGTGTCGGATTCGAGCTGAGGCCAGAATGAATGGAAGCAAGACAGCATAATAGCGTTACTGCTATGACAGATTATGATTTAAAACTTAAATATAAATATATATAATATATTAATATATAAAAAATATATATAATAAATTATTATATAAATAATTATATGATATTTTTTATTTCGAGCTAAAACGAGCCGAACACGAGCGAACGAAGAGTTATTTGTGTTCGGCTCGTTTCTAATACGAGCTTAAAAAATTTGTTCGTGTTCGGCTCGTTTGCTTAACGAACGAGTAGAACACGAGCTACTTCACGAGCCGAACACGAGTACGTTCGCGAACAATGATTTTTTTGACAGCCCTACACGTATTAAGTTCCATAGTTCTCTCGCTCCTTAACAGCAACAATTGCGATAAAGACAAGAAAACTTTTAATGTAATGCAATGATTACCCTAATATAGAAGGCATAGTGGACAGTTCTCAGCATCTTAAGTCTGCTTCTCATTGCATCGCTCGACTTCTGTGTTGCTCTTATGGAGAAATGATCTGAAACGACGCACGAATCCGTCGACCAGGCAAAGATGTTGAACAATCTTGGAGTAAAAAAACAGCGTCCGCCGGAAGGCAAGCTAAGAAGTGGGAGAAGAAAATTGCTAAGAAGCCGAAACCGTCCGAGCAGGTGAAGCAAGAGTCATCGGATTCAATTTGAGAGGCTCCAAAGAAGGGTTAACCCAGCACTAAGAAGGAACTGGGTGGTTCGGCAGCTAGTCTACAGACTAAGGCCCCTGTTGAGGTTCTGGGTCAAATAGAGAATGTAAGTGCTCCACAACTGACTGAAATACCCAAAATTGGTCGAGGTGACTAGCCAGTCGGAGAGAAAAGAGCAGTAGATGATCTATCATCGATGTAGCCGAGCTACTTGGTCTGAGGTGGAGAGGATCCAAAGTACGTGTTTTTATTTATCTTAAGATTTACTTAGATTTCTTTTTCTTGCTTATTAATTTTTATTTCTTGAAGTAGATGAGGACGCTCGGATCAGGGGTTTGCCCCTTATTGGTGACGATCGGGATCACACTGTGGAGACAGCTCTTAGCACCAAGCGCTGGTCGTAAGTGAGGAAAGCGCAGTCAACCGCTCGGTTGGCCCTATGGAGATTCACGAGGTGGCTAAGGGACACAGGACATCCCTGAGAACATTAACGAGTCATCTGGATGAAATGGAAGTTGCTCTAGCTCGGCGACACGTGAGTTTTCATGAAGCACTGATCTGACAAGAGGAGATGTGAGGAAAACAATTGCTCTTCGCTTAAAAGTGTCTGAACTCCGAGAAGATGTCTTCATGCAGAGGGCGCACTATGAGGCTGATAGAGTGAATCAGTTAAAGCTAAGTGGTCAAATGTTATATAGGATATTAGTCAAAAAGGGTCTCGTCCTGATCGAGGCCCTTAAGGACCAATTTGATAAGTACCTCCTATCAGATTAGGGTCCGATTTTAATTACTTTATTATCAAAATAAGAATATTTCATTTTCATTTTTCTTCTCGATTTTTGTGTTGATGTGATGTTTTTACTTCGATATCCTTGCACGACATTTTCACTTCCATTGTGTCCCTATAAATAGGGGCTGAGGTGTTTATTTGCATGCCTGCTACCTTTTTCGTTGGGCTTATGCTGCTCGATTTTCCTTATAATTTTTTGTTTTTCCTTTCGTTCGTTTCTTTTTTTCATTCTATGATGGCTCCAAAGCGTACTTCTCGAACTTTTGGTCGATAGTTGCGGCCAGAACGGTCGATTTTTTCCCCATCAAATGTAGGTTTTGTAGAGGAGGCCTTTGTTTTTGTCTCCACTATCGGGTTTCGAGGCTACTCGACGGATGAGAGGACCAGCGATCGGTTTGGTGACGATGCGGACGTTTCTGAGACCAAGCGAGATATGGGTTGTGGTTGCCATTCGTGCCGAGGCTTCGAGCAATTTTTCAGCCAGGTACGGTATTAGCGAGCGCGGATTAAAGCCGAATTCTATCGCGGCAATTATGACTTGTATAATCTTCTGCCAGTGAAGAGGAATCTTGTGATCGACCAACTTGTTCAGCCACATGTTCTCCATCAGTGTAGAGGCTAACAGATACATGCAATTCGAGACAGAAGGTCGGTTTCAGTTCCTAGGCCTAAAGAATAAAGTGGAGGACTAGAAGTTCAACTTCTTCATCGTCTTGTCCTCTGTGATTTGGGGCATCAAAACTGTGCTGACCGAGGACTCCTTTAAGAGAAAGAAGGGGTCGGATTATTTTTCAGGTTGAGGGAGCTGAAATCGACAAGTAACTCCTCACAGTTTCCCAGTAAACAAATCTGGTGACTATTAACAAGGTCTTGTTTCCTAGAGTGACCAGTGTTTGGTCATCTTGAATAACAGCGAACTTGTGGGCCACCTATGACGTAAAAGAAGCCAAGCAGGAGTCGTCGATTGGTACCCAAACAGCCTGGAAGAAGGCAAAACCAGAGGCTCGGATGAAGATAGTTCCAGCACAGGAAGTTGCGGCGACCAAAAGAAGGTCAATCGAGGCTCGTGGTGACAGAGTCAGCACCGTAGGTTTGGAATTTCTTTTTTCTACAGTGGTGATCCAACAAATTTTCACCGGTGAACTAACCATCATAAAAATGAGACTTCGGACACGGCTCGACGAAAACCAGAAGAGCCATCTAGTCGCTCTGAAGAGAGCGAGACTGAGGAAAAGTCCTCTGAAAAAAGGGCGAGAGCACGATTCGCTTCGCCTCGTCATGATGCTACATTCCTTGGACTATCTGCACAAAGTAAGGCAAGTCTACCTGCTTTTACCGCCCGGACCATCAGAAACTGACGTCCAGGTGGCGTGTAGGAGGAGGTACAACATCAAAAAGGGAATGAGTCAATTTCTGAGTCAACTCCTCCACCTTCTCCCTCCTATAGGAAGAAAAAAAGTGCTCCAGTTGACTAGGTTCCCTCTTAGAACAAGAGACAAAAATCTAGAGCCTTTGCATTCTTTGAAGTGATCTGGTCTCGAGCCTTTGCAAAGTCCCTCCAGGCGCTTGAGCATTCAGAGCTATACAAGAGGTCTAATCGCTACAATCTTAAGGCGTGGGAGGCCTCCCACCTCCAATCGATGATGCTCCCGAGAGGAAATGAAGAGGGTTGCCAAAAAGGGCTAAGACCTCGGCCATGCTCACGAAGAAGACTAAGAAGCAAGCAGTGATAACCGAACAGAGGCTGGAAGTGGCGAAGTAGGAGATTGCTACTCTATCAGATCTTTTGTCAATTGCCCAGCAAGAAAACTAGAAGCTAAAGGCAAAGATGGCGACCATGAAATCAAGGAAGAGTTTTGTTTTTCAAGGCGCTCCCCTCCCATCTACAGTAAGAAAAGATTATGAGCGAGCAGCTTCAAGTTGGCAGTATCACAGCAATCGACTGGTTTATTCAGTCGGGTCACGTCGATCAGAAGTTTGCGAACTTGAATGAACTTGTTGCTCTGTACATCGGCTCTGAGGAGTCTTCATGAAATGACTCGGATGTCGGAGACGATTGAGGGTCCTCCACCCTGAACTCCGATCGACCTCCTGAAACATAGAAGAATTTTATACAAAAAAATTTTGAAAAGATATATTGTGTAAATAAAATTATTTGTATAGAAAAAACTCCTACATATTTACATATAAAGATGAATGAAGCTTCTTAATTGTTTTTGTGTACCATTGTTGCTCTTTATTGGTTTAACTTTAACGTGTTATTTCTTGCGATAATTGTCTAATGATGCATGTTAGTATTGGTTGATGGTTCGAATTTTTGAAAAGATCGCAGGATATTTTTGATGACATGGCCCGACAGAAGCCTTATACTGTTTATCACATTCGCTCTTTCGGATTGACGCCTCGGCCTAGTAACTGACTATACTCGCTACTAGGGTGATTTGCATCGTACCCTTCGTAGAGTTTGTTGCTACTTAACAGAGAACCACCTCCAAAGCTTTATCCACATTGAGCTCTGAGATGGGCTTTTGATGCTTGGAGTTAAGGGTCGGATTGTGTGTTAGGACGTCTTTGACATCGCCGTCAGTTCATTTTAAGATATTGACACCCAGCTCGCATCTTACACTTTTTAAGTTCTCAATAACTTGGTCAGATTGTTGTCTCAGTCAGGCCTCACCCTTCGTTAAGATTAAGCGGATCATGTCGCTGCCTTCAAAGGTGTAGCTGTTGAAACTTGTTGTTAGGTTGATTTGTGCGTACCCTTCATAGAACTTGTCGATGTTGGGTAGGGAACAACCTTCAAAGTTTTATCCAATTCAAGTTTGGAGAACTAGGTTTCATGATGTGAGAGCATTGTGGGTTATTCTGCTAGATGGACTTCTTTAGAATCGTTATCAGCGTTGCTGCCTAGATTTGGTACATTGTCATCTATCGAAAGGTAGATTGGTATGATAGTTCGTTGTTGGCTGAAGCCTACCCATCTACATTCATTGAAGTGATCTGATCTCGAGCCTTTGTAAAGTCTCTTCAGACGCTTGAGTGTCCAGAGGTATACAAGAAGACTGATCGCTACTATCTTAAGGAGTGGGAGGTCTCCCACCTGCAGTCAATGACACTCAACCAAGCGGAAATCCTCTTAAGAGAGGGTTGAGACCTCGGTCATGCTAGCGAAGAAGGCTAAGAAGTGAGCAATGATAGTCGAATGAGGCTGGAAGCGGTGATGGAAGAGATTGCTACTCTGCCGGATCTTTTGTCGATCTCCCAGCAAGAAAACCAGGAGCTAAAGGGAAAGATAGCGACCATGAAGACCAAGAAGTTTTTTTAGGCGCTCCCCTCCCATGTGTGGAAGGAAAATTGTTTGAGTGAGCAGCTTCGGGTTGGTAGCATCACGGCAATGGATCGTTTATCCATTCGGTTCTTGTCGATCTGAAGTTTGAAGACTTTAATAAATTTGTTACTCTGTACACTAGTTTCGAGGGGTCTTCAGGAGACGATTCAAATGTCGGAGGAGATGAAGGGTCCACTCTAAACTCCAGTCGGCCTGCTAAAACTCTGAGGAATTTTCTAGAAAACACTTTTTTGTCAGGATATCTTGTGTTAAAAAAAAATTTCAAAAGGACTTGTGCATATTTACATTTAGAGATGAATGAAATTCTCCGTCTCTTAATATACATTTGTTTCTCTTTATTATTTTACCTTTACCATGTTATTTTCTTGCAACAATTGCTTGGTGTGCATGATGGTATTGGTTGATGGCTCGGATCTTTGGAAAGTTTGTAGGATGTTTTTGATATGTCGCAACCCGGAACAATTCTTGCACTATATCTGTCTCATTCGCTCACTTGGATTGACGTTTCAGTCGGGTAACTGACGAAACTTGCTGGTATGGTGATTTGTGTCGTGCCCTTCCCGGATCCTACCGCTACTAGACAAAGAACCACCTCCAGGGCCTTATCCACATTGAACTTTCAGATGGGCTTTTTTATGCTTGGCGTTTCGGGTCGTATTGTGTGTTAGGAACTTCTATGGCATCGCTGTCGGTCATATTTAATATTTTCTACCGATCAGACATCTATGGTGTTGTTGTCAGTTTATTTTATGATATTGGCACCAGACTTGTGTCATACACTTTTAAAGTTTTTGATTACTTGGTCGGATTGTCATCTCAGTCGGGTCTCACCCTTTGTCGAAACTTAAACAAATCTTGTCGCCGCCTCCACGAGGGCAACCGCTGAGACTTGCTATTAGAGTAATTTGTATCGTACCCTTCACGAAGCTTGACGTTGCTGGGCAGAGAACCACCTCCAAAGCTTTATCTAATTCAAGTTTAGAGAACTAGGTTTCATGATGCGGGAGCATTGTGGGTTGTTGTCAGTGTTGCTACTTGGCCTCGAGTTCCCCGAGTGTCAATCTGACTTGGGAAAACATTAAAAAGATTTATATATCACAGCACAAAAACAAGTTTTGAAATGTTGCTCCCCTCTTTTGCTAAGCTAGGTGTCAGTCGCCCAGAATCGACTTAACGTTGTCGAAGATCATCAGCTGGCTGTCTTTGAGAGTGTTCCGACCGTTGGGAGCCGATCGTCCATCTCGGGGGTGTGATTTTCACCTCTAAGCAAAGCCTCACAGAAGATGACAGAAAGAAGTTTTTTCGACTCCTGGATCTATTGATGCATGAACCCTTTAGCATGCTCCCTATTAGGGAGTGTCTCTGCATTGTACTTTTCTTCATTGGTGTCGCTGCCCTTCTTATTTGTAGCATATTTCACGCTCGCAGCACAGTTTATGATGTTGAATACATATTTGTCCTATGAGACATGCCTAAGGATCAGAGTTGTAGAAACCATTAGGAAGAGGTAGAGAGAAACAAAGAGAGAGGGAGGAAAGAGTTCGAATTGGCTTACCCCTCTGGAGTAAGCTGGGATATTCTCGAGCTCTGTGACCCATTTTATATATTAAAAGTGGCGGTTACAAGAGAGAATGGGAGAGAGTTCTCCCAAAAGAGGACTGGTCTAGAGAGAAGAGCCAAAAAGCTCCTAATATATCTTACAGTCCCCTAATTTATAGGAGATAAAGGGACTAAAGTATAAAATTACATGTTGCCCCTGCTTTAATAGAAGCGTTACAGGTTATTATTGTCTTTCTGCATTTCCAGACCTTTTGCTTGGTAAGTCTTTGGGTCGGCCAACTGAGCTGGTTTCGATTAGTTTTTTGTTTAGACAATGGTTGGCATTCGCTCTGGGAAGTCGGTTGATTTTAAGAGTGGTGGACTGTCGGCCTTAAAGCGACCGGTTGGCTTGTTTGATTATTGCTCATTGATGATCTCTGATGGTCTTTGGAGAAGTTGTCGAGAGGCTCCACGTTGATACTTATGAAATTTTGAGGGTGTTAGACCTTCGAACAGACATTGTGTGGATGCTTGTCCCTGGATGGCCTGGGTGGCCCTTTTGGTCGTCTGACCTTTGGTCAGTCCGCAGCCCTTCGGTCGGCTGGCTATCAGTCGGTTAGCGGTCTTCAGCCAATAGCTTTTCTTCTGATGGGATCCTCATCATTAATCATTTGATCTAAACAGTTATATTGTCTCGAGTGTAGACAATTTTTAGGTCTACATTTATACTAAATGAAAATACTCTAGACTATTTAATTAGGAAGAATCTAAAGTATTTTTTTCTAGAAAGAATTGTAAGAGTTTAGAAATTTCTAAATTTAGCCCTCATGCCTATAAATAGGCATAACCATGATATTTTCATATAAGCTAAAAACTACTCGGCAAAGTTTAGTAATCCAAATCTATGTCTTCCCTTCAAAAATTTTCAACAGAGATGACTAGCTAAAAAATTATAGATGATGAGTATTTTATTGAAAATGTTAAGGAATAATATATTCCAAAACAAGTTAGCCATTTTATTCAACATTAAACTTACCTCATACAAGTAATCCTTGCATTGTGAGCTCTGAACGTTTGAGAAAAATGAGGACCTGAACTATACTCAATTTTACTCATATGTCGTCCCTAAATAAGAACAGATGAAATAAAATGAGTACACAAGACAGTGTTCTTAACTTTATTATAGCAAGTAATTTCAAAAAAAAAAGAAAAACAAAAATCAATTTTCAATTCACATACTTGAAGTGGAAGCCATTTAAGTAAACCATACTCCAAAAAAAATTGCATAGAAGAAAAATGACATGCAACATCATATCCAATTATTAAACCATTGGATAGAAGGCCCTTTAGCATTCGAGAAAACCAAGAACACCTTTCTTAGATGAGCCACCTCAAAAATATTTTAAATATATCATTAACCAAACGACAACCAGAAGCTTATCACCGCCTTCTTTATCAAAAAATCAAATAAGATCATAATTAACAAAGTTCATATTTTCCAAGCAAGGTCAAGATTATTACAAAATCTTAGTAAACTAACCCTGCATATCACAGTAGGAGCACTTTTAAGGGCAAGTGTAGTTAATATCCCAATTATTCATTTAGTTGCAATGCAAAGCAATTTCCATGACAAAAAGTATCAGAAACATCTTAAGATTTGGAACAAATTCACACGAGTTACTCTTTGCACGCTATCAGGTTCTCTTCTCTTCCATAACTAACAGTAACAGCTATATTAGCATGTCCATAACAATAGAGGAACTCGGTGGTTCTCTCACCCTCCTAAATTTTAAAAAAGAACAAACATAACCTTGTATAATATAAAAATTTAATCCTTACATTCTCCTACCATTATTCACATTATAGCTTCAGGTCAGGCTTTGATGAAATTTCCAAAAAAAAAAAAACCTTCTAAAACATTCAGTCATTTTTCATTGTTAGGAACAAAGAAAGTTCAATTACAATTCACCTGGGAGACCCAGATCTCATTTTTAGCCAGCAAAATTTGCGTCGGTGGAACAGGGCTAGCCCAGAAATGAACAGTGGCAGGATAGAATTTAAACTGTCTCATTGCAGTGATTCTGGACAGATACTCTTCCCTAGCTCCTCCAGCTCCAGAAAACATACAATAATCTGGCCATCGATCCCTATTAATCCCAAACACTGACCGTCATAAAAGACCAACAAAAACTGGGAGGAAAGATACCGAATAAAAGAAGGGTTTTTCTAGTACTGGAGAAGGCGAAACCAAACGGCGTCCGAATAGGCGAGGAGGCGGAGAGACTTTGAGGACATGGCCAGGTTAGAGACGTCGCGGAGGGACAATAAACGCGTGCAGAGGGCAAAGGCGTCGGTGCTTAGGTCCGCTAGGTCTTTCGGATGATGGTGGCCGGAGCCGGTCGAGGAATGCGGCGGGCTCATCGCCGGAGGTTGGATGCATAACCCGAACAGGGTCTTGTCCCGACCTCTGCGATGCAAACGAGAGGAATAAGAATAAGTTTTTTAGTTCGGTTTGTTAAAAGAGCCGAACACGAATGTCTGGTTCCAAAGATAAAATAATTTAAAATAATTATATATAAAAAATTTTTGATATTTAAAAAATAATTATATATTATAAAAATTCATCATATTTTAAATAATTAAACTTTTATAAATTATAATATATAATAAATTATTAATAAAAATAATAATATATTAATATTAATTATGTTAATATAAATATTATAATATTATAATTAATATTATATACTATATATTAAAATAAAACTCTAAACATCTTATTCTCAAAAGCCCTAACTCGCCTCGCCTCCTCTTCAACTGCTTCTCCCTCTTTCAAGCATTCTCCTTCTCTCAAAATCACGAAAAGTTTTTGCCCTACGAGAGTATAGATTTTGTCTTTTGTGTTCGTTTTGAAATCTCTATTCCTATTTATCTTCGAGCCGGCGTTTAGTTTGCCCTCATTTGCTTGGTTGCTCGATATTATTGCTTGGTTGGTTGTAAGACTAAGAAACTGTCATCTTTGAGCATTTTTTTGAAGAAATATATCAAAAAGATCGATTTGGGAAAAATTTAGATGTTATGTATGTAATACATAAGAAAGCTGTGGCATGTATGTAAAATCTATAATACAGGAACCAAGACTTCAACTTCGACATAGCTGCAATAAATTATACATATCCAAGAGCTCATATAGCTGATTGGTTTTATTTATAAATATATTTCTCAAAAAATTCACGCTTTTGATGTGGTGCAGGAAAAGACTTATGCATATTGAAGTATGGTAGAGGAGTATTAAGTTTTTTAAAATTTTATGTGCCTCTAAATTATTTTTGCATGATTTAACTTAAATGAGGTAATTAATTCTGCAATTTGCTTAAAATAGTGGATTATGAGTAGGGATTACCTGATGTGTACGGATTACTTAATCAATTTGCTTCATATTGAGGAAGTATGATATCAATGCTAGGGCTGTCAAAAAAAGTATGTTGTTCGCAAACAGTTCGTGTTCGGTTCGTCAGGAAGTTCGTGTTCAATTCGTTCGATAAACAAACGAGACGAACACGACAATTTTTTTTCGTTTGATTTGTTAAACAAACCAAACATGAACAGTGATGTGCTCGAACATTTCAAACACGAACACTAGCTCTGTTCGTTCATGTTCGGTTCATTTACACCCCTACTGTTGAATAGCAGCGTTTGGAAGGAAAAATTATTAGGTCGGGACCGCCCATGTAAAATTGTTTTCGGATGCAAATTACAGAGTGCCATGAGGAATGGTGGCCCTCTAAGCAAGAAATTAAAAATGTATTATGTTCTACTGTGCGACCTAACCCGAATCCCGCCCAGATCTATGGGAAAGCGCAATTTTATCATATTTGGTTCAATTTTGTCAAATTTGGTTCCCGCCAATTTGGAAAAGTGTATTTTGTCTCATTTAGCTTCAGGATTTCGGGATATTTTCATTTCGAGTGTTTTTTTTACAGCTCAATTTGTTTTCGGCATATAGAATTAGGGCTCCGATAGAAGTCTCTCTCGACCACGAGATATTGCTGGAATCTCAAAATAGTTTCGATAAGTACGACAATGAATTGGAATCTCAAAATATTTTCAAGAACCTTGACAATTAGCTAGGTCTAGCTGCTACCGAAAGTATCCAGCATGTAGGTTATATTTGTTTAGGCTATTGTTGTGTTATTGTTACTTCCGTAAACGTTCTTGTTCTTAATGAAGTGTTCTACGATGGTTTTAAGATAGTTTCAAAGTTCTCTTGTAATGAAGTTTTATTCTTGTCGTCCTAATGGTGTTATTATGGTCTAATTCGAAAGTTATTGTTGTATTATTTGTTTGTAACATTACGTTTGGTGATGTGGTGTTATTTAGGTAATATCATGGTGTTATTAAGGTAATATTGGATCTAATCACTCGGTTTGGTTTGAGTATTAGTTTAGGGTATATTGAGGTATTCTTAGGGTGATATTGTGGTGTTATTCTCGTATTATTGGATCTAATGACTCGGTTTGGTTTGAGTATTACTTTAGGGGATTTTTTAGGCATTATAGTGTGGTATTGTGGTGTTATTCCTGTATCACTGAGATATTATTATGGTGATATGGAGGTGTTATTTTATTTTATTTTTACTGCATCATTGGTTTGTAACATTACCTTTTGTGCACACCATAATAACTAAATAAAACCACACCTACACTTCAACACGAAAGAACCACAATGGTTTTTTTTTAACTCAAAGAGGATTACGATAAAGGACTTTGTTTGTTGTAAGGCTGGTTTTAAGAAAGAAATGAAGGACAATATCTCTATGTAGTTCAAAAGAGCAGACATAAGGACTGGTTGTCCAGCCATGATACGAAATGCCGTTGATATTGACGATAACTGGTTCGTTAAGAAATTCATAGAAAGTCATAACGATCCGTTGACGGAAGATGGTGACAAGTATCTATTGTGTTCCAGCAGAAAGATGAGTGACCTTAATGCAGATGAGCTTAGATCAATGACACAATCAGAGATTAGAACTAAGGATGCATTTAGCTTCCTAGCTATATAAGCTGGGGGAGTGGAGAATTATGATTGCACAAAGTGAGATGCCTATAATTTTATATAAAGGGAGAGAAGAGTTCAAATTGAACTTGGTGATGCTAATTCGCTACTATAATTGTTCACCAATAGAAAAGTTGAGAATACAATATTTGCTTGGGACTTTCAAATTGATGAGTCTGGGAGTTTGGTGAATTTCATTTGGAGTAATGGGATTTCCAGACTTGACTACGACTGCTTTGGGGATGTGATAATATTTGATACAAGCTACAGACTGAACAAATACAACTTATGTTGTGCTCCATTTGTCGGTGTAAATCACCATTGGCAGAACGTTCTCTTTGGAATTGGATTTTTGTCAGATGAAACAATGGACTCATTCATGTGGATATTCAAATCCTTTATCCGGATAATGGATAACAAGCACCCAATAACAATATTCACTGATCAAGATCAAATAATGTCTAGAGCAATTGAAGAGTGTTTGTAGCATACTAGACATAGATTATGCCAATGGTATATATACAAGAAATTATCTTCGAAAGTCCATTGTGGTGTGGGTAGAAAGAGAACAATGATCTATTTTATAAATGCATGAGTAGATGTGACACGAAAGAGGAGTTTGAGGAAACATGGGGTATAATGATTAAGAAAGGAAATCTACACGAGAATGTCTGGTTGGATTAGTTATATAGAATCAGGCATAGGTGGACAACAGTCTTCAATAAAGATATATTTGGAATGGGGATTCTATTAACCCAAAGAAGTGAGTCCACCAATAACATCTGCCATGGTGTTTGCAAGGAAACAAACTCCCTCACTGAATGTTTTTTAGCTCTCGAAAATATCATGAAATCTTGAAGAAGAAATGAGAAGGATAAAAATTTTAAATGTGAACAATCAAAAATTTTTCCAAATGTAAAAACTAGTCCCGCTTTGAGGCAGGTTACTTTAATTTATATAAGGAACTTACATGCAATATTTGAAGTGGACTTTCTATATGGGTTGTGTGGGCTTGATATGTAGTGTGCTGCCAACAGCGAATCACATTTTTACATTCGAAAATAAGGACACAGACAGACCCTGGATTGTTAAATTGGACAAAGGTAATTCTGAAATTACCTGCAATTGCAAGAAAATTGAAATGATGGATTTATTATGTGCTCACTTTTTAAGGGTTCTTCATCATAAAAATATAGCAAAAATACATGATAAATATATATTACTGCGGTGGCCTGTTAATGCAAAACAGAACATATACAACAATTATGGTTATAGACAGCTTAAGGTGTCGCAAATGTCACCAAGTTCCTTGTGTAGACTCATATATCACACGCACGTTTAAAAATTTGTGTACCAGATTTGTGCTAGAACGCAAGGTAATGAACTGACTGAGAAATTTATGTTGGAGACATTCAAGAAACTTACAATTGATGTTGATGCAATATTGACTGAGAGAGAACCTCAAGAAAAGGCAAAATCAAATAAGAAAAAGGCACAAAATAAAGGGCAACTAAAATGTGCCAAAAAGGAATATTGAATTCACGGCTAAAATGCTATTGGGAAAAGAACAAGAAAATAAAAAGTAAAAGAACATCATTGTTAAACATATGTTTCCATACGATGCACTATTAGTCCTTGACATTATAAATTGTTTGTATGCAAGAAAGGAGAAAGATGCTGGTTCAAGTCAACCTGAAGTCTCTCGTGTGAGCAAAATGAACAAGAACTGATTACATCACAACCCACAGAGACATATACGAGCCTATTAATGGACCTAGATGATGATATATTCTCTCGAGGAGTTTTTGCATATTAATTTAGTTTCTCGAGTTATTTTGGAATAATTTGGCTTTATTATCATGGTATTAATATGGGAATGTTCTGTATATGTTGTGTATTTATTATTACACTTTATGTTGACCTTTCTGTTATGGTGGTGTTATTCTGGTTTTATTCTAGTGTTATTGTACTTCATGAGGTATTAAGTAATTCTTTCTAAAGCCTAGAATACGACCTCAATACTACTTTTAATACAGTGAAATACAGCCTGAATATTTCATGTCTTCATGCTTCATATCCATCTATTGTGTTATTGGAATATTTCGTGGAATATTCCAATAACACCGCAGCCATCGTACCCTTAGAAAGCACGAATACAACCATAATAATACCGTGGTAATGCAGAAATACAGCTACATATGAGAACCCAATGAATTCTAAGAGCAAGACACAGGCGTATTGGGATATTTTACGGGTTTATCTAGCCCACCGTTGTTGTAACGTGGTTGTATTCGGATATTCTTCTTGTTCTTTGAATGAGCCGCGCGTGCTTCAGATCCATCGGCGGTGCTATTGGAATATTTGGTGGAATATTCCAATAACACTACGACCATCATACTCTTGCAAAGCACGATTACAACCATGGTAACACCGCAGTAATGCAGAAATATAGCCATAGCTCAGAACACAATGCGAACAAGGCATGGCCATATTGGGATATTCCGTGGGTTTATCTAACTCACTGCAGTTGTAACCTGGTTGTATTTGGATATTGTTTGTGTTATTTGAATGAGCCGTGTGTGCTTCAGATTCATCAGTGGTCTTTATCGAATATTTCTTGGAATATTCTAATAACACCACGATCCTCCTACCCTTACAAAGAACGAATATAACCATAATAATACCGAAGTAATACAGAAATACAGCCACAACTCAGAACATAATGATCCAAAAATACAGTCGTATTGGGATATTCCACGAGTTTTTATAGCCTACCACGGTTGTAACGTGATTGTATTTGGATATTCTTCATGTTATTTGAATGAGTCAGGTGTGATTCAGATCCATCCTCGGTGCTACTAGAATATTTCATGGAATATTCCAATAACACCGCAACCGTTGTACCCTTACAAAGCATGAATACAACCGTAATAATACCAAAGTAATATGAAAATACAACCACAGCTCAGAACACAATGATCCAGAAGCACGATCGTATTGGGATATTCCACAAAGTTATCTAGCCTACCGTGGTTGTAACGTGGCTGTATTTGAATATTCATCATTTTATTTAAATGAGTCGGGAGTGATTCAAATCCATCTGCAGTGCTATTGGAATATTTCATGGAATATTCCAATATCTCCTCGACCATCGTACCCTTACAAAGCACGAATACAACCATAATAATACCAAAGTAATATGGAAATACAACCACAACTCATAACACAATGATCCAGAAGCATGGTTGTATTGAGATGTTCCACGGGGTTATCTAGCCTACCGTGGTTGTAACGTGGTTATATTCGAATATTCATCATTTTATTTGAATGCTTCGGGCGTGTTTCAGATCCATCTAAGGCACTATTGGAATAATTCGTGGAATATTCCAATAACACCACGACCTTCGTACTCTTACAAAGCACGAATACAACCATAATAATACCACAATAATACAGAAATACAACCACAACTAATAACACAACGATCTAGAAGCACGGTCATATTAGGATATTCTACGAGTTTATCTAGCCTACCGTGGTTGTAACGTGGTTGTATTCAAATATTCATCGTTTTATTTGAATGTGTCGGGCGTGTTTCAGAACCATCTACAGTGCTATTGGAATATTTAGTGGAATATTCCAATAACATCGCGACCTTCGTACCCTTACAAAGCAAGAATACAACCATAATAATATCGCAGTAATAAGGAAATACAACCACAACTCAAAACACAATGATCCAGAAGCACGATAGTATTGGGATATTCCACGGGTTTATCTAGCCTACAGTGATTGCAGACATACGACGGTAGAATATCCCTCCCCACAAATCCAATACCGCACAAATAAAACCACAATAAAGAAGATATATAACCAACTCCAGATAAAATGGAGATACAACCACAGTAATGCAGAGATATGTCTGGCATAATTCACCAATAGACTCAGGCACCAGTAAACTATGCGAAGCACAACAGCATAACTCAGATCTAAACCTTAACAACTTTTTTTCTATTTCTCAAAATATCACCATAATAATGAAAATATAACACAATAATAACAAATAATTTATGGTTACATCAGTTAATTATCGTTTAACAGATGAAAACCACATACAAAGCTAATATGCTAACTCTGCCTTGAATCTTGGCATGCATGCCTGCGAGGTGAGCTTCTGACTTCAGTTAATTGGGGCAGCCTGTACTAATTTTTTCATAAACTTACAGACAAACATGCCATAGTCAATACTATTGCTCTGAGTAGGGACGTTTTTAATGACTTACAGGTTCAACTTTCAGGTTTCCCCCTGAAAGCTAGCCTAGCATCGGCTAAAAACAATTTAATCTGCAGAATTTAATGTCATACTTATTATTGTATAGAGAAGGCTAAATTGGATTGATATATTATGTGGAATATACTTACAACTTGTTCACAGACCTTCTTATGCATTGGTTTGGGTAAGGAATCATACATTCTCCATTTCTTATTTTCCAAATCAGCAACCAACAATACCCAATGCCCGTTGTTGACAATATGAAACATTATCATATCCGCATTTTTCACCTCTACCTTTGTCATATTCTTTAAAAACGTGATTTTTTGCTACCCATTTTATGATAACTCTGCATGAAATGACAAAATGTTAATATTTTTATTGGATACATATAAAACTTTATAACAATGTATTTATTTCATTACCCAGAACAATGCGTCACATATAGGTATCTACGGAACAAATGTGGACTCTGATTCTTCATGCTATTTAAAATTATGGCCAATGCGTCAATATGGTCATTCCAATAGTTTCATCGCATAGTAAATCCTGGAGCATGCCACGATCTATTAAAATGTCCCCAATGTGCACAATAATATCATTCGTGTAGAATACACATAAATATTTGTGTCAACTCACTTTAAGAGATTTGCAATGCATCAACAAGGTATAGATTTTCTAACTTTTTTTTGGTATTTTAGCAAATACTGATCAATTAATCCCTGCATTTCAACAGAAATCAGTGCTCTTCCTGGAAATTCTAATTGCGGCTCCGGCAAAGAAGGCTACACACTTATGAGATATCTAATATTAAAATACAACATATATTAATGTATTATGAAAGTCTTTTAGTAATACTGCTAGCCCTAGTTGTTCGTTCACTGTGTCTTTCATATGTGCAAGTACTGAATGATCAAAAATCACTATTTCCAGTCCCTTTTTTGCTTGAGTATCTACAATTGCATACCTTTGACCAATAGGCTGTTCTGAGGTGGAAGCAGTTTCTACACTTAGTTGGTCAATAATTGCTGAAATTTGTGCATTTGTTTTTTATGTGGAGGTGAAAGTCTCTTCATCTATTTTTGGTTCATCATGTTGGGGTTGCTCATCTACGTCCTTCATTGTTTTTCTTCTATTAGATTGGAAAGCAGTGAAGGGGGATCTGACCACCTTCTTTCTCTAGCTTCTCCGGCCCTTAATCCTTTGCATTAAGCTGGGAATGGGGTGTGACACTTTAGTAGATATTCCAACAGGATAGCCTTCTTCTTGTAAACCTATGCCCTCAACATTACCTTGTTCAATATGGGATCTTTGATGGGTTCCCTCTTCATTCAACTCATTTTCTTCGTCAACAAGAGGGATTCCAACCCTTTGGATTTAAGCTGGGCATATTCTTCTTCCAACACCGTGTCTTCATGAGCTATGTCTTTTCATATTTATCAAATTTGTTCTGTAATACAAACATTTGCTTCTGTAAGCCCAACACTCCAATATATATTGTATTCATTGTTCCTTGGAGTTCTGTGAACCATTTCTCCTACCCTTTAAGTAGCTCAATCACTACTTTCATGTTTCTATTCATTGCAACTAACATTGGCGCAACTGAGATGTCCCCTGAAGCTACTGGCCCCATGTCATATGATATTGGCAATTAAGGTCTCACTTCATGTTCACAGTTTTGAAATTGCATTGTGGGAGCTGAATTGAGTAGTCCTTCATATGGATTGGCTAGCAAATTCAGCTCATCCTCTTTCAGATCCAAAAAATTTGTCGTAAACCTAAAAATAATTTCACAAAAAAACCTTTTAATAATTATCCAGCTATAAATTCTTTAACAACGATGTCACAGACTTGTTTGTTCTGTGTTCAGCCTCTTAAAGGTTATATCAATCTGTGAGGAGCTCAGATTATTGTTTGTTGGCCACCTCAACATTCGTGGTCTAGCCTCAGGATCGACAGAAGTTACCAGAGAAGTGTGCTCGTAAAACCAGAGCTGGGTAAAAGATATGTAACATTCAATTTTGCAAAAATTACAATAAAGGATTTCTAAGACTTATTATAAGAGATAGTAACAGTTAGCAAAAATAGAAAACCATGTATCCAATAGACTGATTCCGCCTTATTTTCATAGCAACTGCGTTATTTTGCTCGATAAGGAATTCACAAAGGATAGAAGGCCAATTAAACGAGGAGAAAGTCTCTACATTCTCCCCATCGTGGTAAATATCCTTAAGGTACGCTAAAATTACTATAAGGAAAAAATAAATTTGACAGCAAAAATGTTATAAACAATTGTGGAATAGGGGAAGAAGATTCCTCGCTTGCAAAGTTCAAAAGATTGTTCTTCAACTGCTGGGCATCCACATCGCAATATCGACTTTTACCCCACTTTGGCACTTCTCCCATGTTTGGCATGATAATCAGCAAGATAACTTCATCAGGCAGTAGTCATAGCTCTTTCCCTCCCATTCTAAAAACCATTTTTTCATGATGCCAACATTGCAGTATTCGTAGTGTCAATACATTCTCTTGAGGATAAGGAGGTAGATCAAAAAACTGGTAAACATTCATTATTTTAAACTCATTCCTTGTGTCCTCAGATATTGCAGGTCTGACTTTATCAAGCACATCTCTCAATACAGATGGTTGCATCTACAAATCATGGACCTTGGGTTAATAAACCACAGAAACAAAACAATCCAAGAAATATTATGTGTCATAAAGGTGTTATTTTTGTATTGTTCAGGTATTGTTCTGGTCATATTTAGGTTTTTTGAGGTTTTATTGAGGTTTTACTTATGTATTATTTTGGTATTATTCTGGTTTTATTGAGGTTTTATTTTGGTTTTATTTAGCAGAACTGTTTTTTAATTTTATATGACTTTGGCACGACTAATGGGTTAGTTTGGAATTATTTAATAAATTCTGGTTTTTTTCTTGTATTGTTCAGGTATTGTTTGACATTATTACTACATGGATTAATTTATAAATTTTTTCATAAAAATAGAACCACTAAACTAAAAAACTGACCTCGATGAACCCTCTTCTACAACCTTCATCTTACAACCATTACCTTTTTTTTCTTCTGCTTCTCAGTCTCTAGTATCAAAGGCTCATCTGTTTCCATTCTCAATGGCACCTCGGTTTCCATTCTCGTAGTATTTTCTTCATTTTCCATCTCACTGTGCTTGGTTTCCATCTCTGTAAGCTAGTAGAAATGGCGAAGGTGTTTTGACAGGCGAACAACAACTCAAAACACTAAATAGATGGCAAATGTGAATGGCGAAAGTGGTGGCGATGCATCTAATTTCCTTCCACTGTATTTGATGAATTTACCGTTTTGTATTCAAGTTGATCGCGGTTATAATTTCGAAGTGCTTGCATTGGATTGGGGACAAGTCACACATGAGAACAAAAGGCATTTTCAAATTCTTAAGTGCTGGGCCCCACATTTACATGTGCCATTTAATAACTTGAAATAATAACATAATAATGCCTCAATAACCCTCCATTTACACGAATAATACACCAAGAATACATTGAACCAGAATAACATTAATATCACTATTGACCTCACTTTTGAGAGAATCATTTCTAGAACATTTTGAGAAAGGGCTCCAAATGCCGACAATCACCACGGAGCACAAGAAAAACTCTCAAATAATACCATAATAGTACTTGAATCATATATTGGTAATGACTGCAACTTTAATAACCCTTCAATGCACAACAATAAAACACAAATCAGTTGCACCAGAATAACACTAAAAGGACAATGGAGCACCGGAATAACAATAGAATATTACCATAATAATACCTGAATCAAACATTTGTAATACAACAACTTTAATAACCCTCCAACAACACCGCAATAAATCATCAATAATACACCAAGAATAAGTTGCATTAACATCACTATGGAGCACAAGAACAACACTCGAATAATACCATAATAATACCTGAATCATACATCTGTAATACTAAAACTTTAATAACCCTTTAGTAATACAACCGTAACATTGGAATAATACCACAATAAAACGTGAATGATACAACAATGATAACCGATTAACACTATAATAACACTTCAACAATACCTCATTAATACATGATTAATACAATAATAATACTTGAATAAGACACTGATAATAATGTACTAATATAGTAATGAGGTTCCATTATCCACTGAATAATATATAAATATCACTCTTATACACATCAATGCTAGTATCCCAAAGGAGAGTGAGTTCATTGCAAGAATCAGCTCCAAGCCTGTTTGTGATACTAGAAGCAATCAGATTTACGTTAATTGAACGACTCATTGAAGGGGTTTTCAGAATCATTTTGCATGCTGAGAAAGTTGCTCATAAAACCTATAGGTTTGGTTGGAAGGGAGTGTTCATTGATTGCTAGTGTCAAGTCTATGGATGTTAGTCATCTCAGAAGAAATGAGATTGAGTTATTTAGTGACTCACCTAATCGTGACAGATCATTAGTTAAGAACTTCATTCAAAGGATTGAAAAACGTACAATAAGAGGAAGTTCAAATTATTCCAACATCTGAAGTTAAGGGAGTTTTATAATTTGGTGCCAAAAGACTTAGACGTGGTTTGTATCAAATAAGTGATGGGTAGAAGCTTTGATAAAAGGTACAAACAGAATAAAATACATATATAAGTTATGATGTTTTAGACTTCATAAGTCTAATGTGACTGGTGTTCCAACTAGTTCACCAGATGGAACACCATTCACATGAGACTTAACAAGTCTAAAGCATCATAACTTACAATAGTATTTTATTTTGTTTATACCATTTAGCAAATCTGTTACCCACCACCTATTTGATACAAACCATGTCTTCGTCATTGGAGCCAATTTATAAAATTCCCTCAACTTGTGATGTCGGAACAACTTGAACTTCCTCTTATTGTACCTTTTTCATTCCACTGAATGAAGTTCTCAACTACTGATCTTCCACGTTTAGGTGAGTCACTAAACAACTCAATCTCGTTGCTTCTAAGATGACTAACGTACCATGGAATTGACTCTAGCAATCAAAGAGCACTCCCTTCCAACGAAACCTATAAGCCTTATGAGCAACTTACTCAGTGTGTAACATTATTCTGAAAATGCCTTTAATGACTTGTTCAATTACTCAGTCTCATTGCAAATAAAATTTTCCAAATGAGATAAGTGGTTCTTGGCTTGTTAATGCTTGTTCCTCCTTTCCTGCATGCAATGATTTAAGTTAAAAATACCACTATTGCATAAATAATTTTTTTTATAATTGTCTGCAATTGGATCACTACAAGCATAACATCGCAATAAAACCGCAAAAACTCTGAAATAACTCCATTAGAAAAACTAGCATAGCCGTCCAGAATTGCCAAAATAATAAAACAATAACACTATCTTTCATCTACTAAAACATAATGAAAATAACACATAATAACACCGTAATAACACCGCAAAACAACACAATAACACCACAAAAAACACCGCAATAACACTGTTTGTAACGAGTTTCATTCGGTGAGAAAGGATATGCAATAATATTGTAATACAAGTATAATAAAACCAGAATAATATCACAAAAACCTCACCTAAACATCACCATCCCACATCAACAAAATATCACGAGAATAATCACCAGATAAAGCAATGAAAATGTCAGCGCAATACGACTAGCATAATACCACAAAAAACTTAACAGTATACACCACCATTCCACGTTAACAAACTATCACGAGAATAATCACCATATAAAACCAGAGTAACACTACACTAATACCATTAACAATGGACTATGCTATAACATCAATGGTGTAATGAATATGCTTCATTTGTGAGAAAAAATATCATATTTCCATTTGTATTAATAATTCCTTCTATGCCACCAAAATACCATCATAATATCATCATTTTTTTTAAAATTTGCACTATTACATGATTAATTTTTAAATAAAAGAGTTACATAACATCATAATATATTGTTTATCACATCAAAGAAGCAAATAAAAATTTTCATATGTACTATCAAAATAACATCACAATACTACCTTTTTTCTAAAACATGTTTACACTTTTAGAAGATCAACTTTCAAATAAGAAAGTTGCACAACATCATATTATATTCTTTCTCATGTCAGAGTGGTAGAAGAAATATTTTACTTGTGAGGAAAAACATAAAATTTTCAATTGTTCCACCACAATACTATCAAAATACCACCATTTTTCTAAAATTTATTTACATTTAACATGAAACTTGCATAACATCATAATCTCTCATTTCATAGCAACAAAAAAAAAAGATTCATTTGTGAAGAAAAATATAAATTTTTTCATTTGTACTACCACAATATCACAAAATAACATTATTTTTTAAAAAACATATTTACACTTGTAGAACATCAATTTTCAACAAGAAAAAGTGCATAACATCATTAGTTATTGTCTCTCACATTATAGCAACATAATATATTGTTCATTTCTAGGAAAAAACACAACTTTTCTATTTGTAACACCACAAAATATCATTATTTTTTAAAACATATTTACACTTTTCACATATCAATTTTCAAATGAGAAACTTACATATCATAATTTATTATGTCTAGCATAAGACCAAAAAAAAGATACGACTAATTTGTGATAAAAAATTTTTTTTTCATCTATACCACTACAATACCATCAATTTTCTAAAACATGCTTACACTTTAGAAGATTAATTTTATAATAGAAAACTTGTATAACATCATAAGTTACTCTCATATCATAGGAGCAGAAAAAAATATTTTTTGTGAGAAAAAAATATAATACTCTTATTTGTATCACCACAATACTATCAACATACAACCATTTTTTTAAAATATGTTTATATTTTAAAACATCATTTTTCAAATAAAAAAAGTTTCATAACATCATAATCTGATGTTTTTCACATCATAAGAGAGAGAGATAGGTTGATTTGTGAGAAAAAAACAAAAATTTTCATGTGCGCCACCACAATACAAGTAAAATATTAACATTTTCTTAAAATATGTTAATATATATAATCATGTGTGAACAATATGTATATGTTGACATCACTTTTGTTGAGGTCTAGTCTTTATTTAGAATAGCCTAGGGTCTAGCCATAAGACTTTCCGGGTGACTATCCTAGAAGACTAGCAATGGAACCCTCACCCCATAGAAATTCAAAACACTTCTTTGCTTCACTTGGAGTTTTCAAATACTTAAAGTCTAACCTTTAAATGCTTAAGAGGATGAGACTAAGTATTAGGAAGCTCAAGAGGAGTTCCCTTTAGGATGTTCAAACCTTAGGACTGACCATGTTTGGTCCGAGGCTGACACACACACACTTGCACATTACACTCTCACACACTACCTCACAACCTTAAACCAAATATACTAATTTCCCTGAGGCTTGATCCCCTACTCTTTTGGAAACTCATGTGGGTGGTTCCCTAAGCCCTTTAATTCCAGGCTAAGGGTTTGGTTAGTACCAGTACATGGAGGTTCGAAATGGGAAATTCCTTTGGTCCATGGCCCAAATGGGTTGTCAATCCTATCCAACCCCAATTTTAACAAAAATCTAACTTCTGACCCCTTACCCCTAAACTCTACCAAATGACCAAATTGCCCATACAACTCTAATTTTGACAAAAATTCCCAAAATTCCTCAAATTATCCAATTTCTTTCAAAAATCATTTCAAATTGTTCCCCGCCACCAAAATTGACCAAATGGCCCCAAATTTACTGATATACCTAAAAAATACCCATTTTTATGTCTTATTTATGATTAAATTCTTTAGGATATTATGCTTTAATGAAAGGTATTTTCATGTTTTTGGATGTAGATGATCAAAAAGAGTCCAAGAAAGAAAAAGAAGTAAAACGGAGCAAAAATGGAGCTTATGAAGCAACTTTTGGAATTATTGGCATGGCGCCTAGGCGCCAGAGTCCAACGCCTAAGCGGCAGTTCGATACAGACGCTGTTAAGTTTTTTTGATGACTTTGGGCAATTATTTTGACAGTGTTAAGAGGTTATTGGAGCTTCTAGAAGACTGGAAGTTACTTCTAATATATAGGACATGTGATAAAATGTATTTGGACACAAGGAAACGGTCTGGATCGCGAAGAGGTGCGACCTAAAGTGAAGAGGTGCGAAAGACCTGGTCACGGAGTCCGGCGCCTAGGCGCCAGATCCCGGTGCCTAGGCGCGACGGTTACCTTCTAGAAGATACATTAAATTTGGACAAATTTTGAAGAGGTGCCTTAAGCAACCCCTGGTCAAATTCAGAGCTCTATAAATAAGAGCCCATTCTAGAGAGAAAATCGCAATAAAACCACCCCTCTTAGTACACATACCCATTTTAGCCTATTCTCTCTCATCTTTAGTTTAATTTAGTCTCTTCTATACTTAGGGTGCCACTTTATTTTGTATCTAGTGAGTTTGTTTTGAGTTTTTATTGTGTTTAATTGCTGTTGGAGTCTTTCATCATTGCTTTAGAATCAGTAGAAGTCAGCGAAGCTCTTAAAGGAACACTTCAGATAAGTATTTGTACTTTGGTTCAAAGTTTATAAATATGTTTTGTTGTGTTATTAATGAGTTCTGAGTAGTTTGTTATCTTTCTCCTTTCAACTATAAAAAGATTATAAATTAATTAAATTTCGTAGGAGAATTAAATATAAAATATTTTAAAATATTGTGATGATATTAATATCTGATCTTAATTTACTTTTTAAATTGGCCATTTAATTTGTTAAAACCTGTTCAAGAATTTTGAGACCTATCCGGAGATAAATTCTTAACTAGTAGATATCATATGAATCCTTAGGTAATCGCAGGCTATACGCGGATTGTTTAAGGTGAAGTGCAAATAAATAGGAAGATATTATTTATTGGGCGTATAATTTATTAGCTTTTAGAGTGACATACTAAATTCTAATAATTTGGTTTATAGAAAGGTAACGGGTCATCGTTAGGGCCGACCATAGCCATCTTGGACATCTAGTAGTGTGAGCTCAGATTAACCTATGTCTACTAATAAAACATCCCGAGCCTAACTATAGATTAGTCAATGTTCTTTGTACCCTGGACCAAAGGGTAAAGAATATGAATGCTTCTGTTTGACACAATACTATAATCTTAATTCCCTACAAAAGATAATTAATCTATAATTCTTGGATTAGTTGAAGGAAGGAGAGAGTCATTTTTTACACTTGCATAGAGTTTTAATTACTGCTTATTTTAATTTACTGCTTACTACTTCCTTTTTTTAGTAAAATTGTTATTTGAATATATATATATATATATATATATATATATATATATATAATTGGCATAAGAAATTTTAAAATATTACTTATATATGTTACTTTTTATTTTAAATTATCCATGTGGGATCGATAACCAGGACTCTACTAGAGCCTCGTATTACTTGAACGATACATATACTTGCGTTTAAAATTATGACTTTTACAATAATTAAATCTAAATATAAAATTATAAGAGTAAACCTCGCACATCAAGTTTTTGAAACCATTTGCCAGGAATTCAATATTCTAAAAAGTGGTATCAAATTCTTGTATTTTAAAGCATATTTAAAGTTGCATCGCATCAAGTTTTTGGAGTCATTGCCTGGGATAAGATAACAAAATAAAAAGTAAAAGTAAAAACAACAACATAAAAACAAAAATATTTTCTTTAAATTTTTATGCGTAGTTCTGGATCTGAAGGATTACTACCTTTTGATTCTGAATTAGAAAGAACAATTAAAAGAATTAAAAAAGGAAAACAAATTTCAAAACATCAAAAAATGGCTAACTTAGATAATAATAATCAAAATCCAATCGAAATTAATGAACAAAATGTTTATAAACCATTAAGGGAATATGCAAACCCTACAGCTGATGAACTTCATGTTAGTATTCAAATTCCAGTTGTAGATGCTAATTCTTTTGAGCTTAAACCTTATATTATTCAAATGGTTCAAAACAATCAATTTGGAGGACCACTTAATGAGGATCCAAATTTACACCTAGCTAGTTTTTTAGAACTTTGTGCTACCTTTAAATATAATTATGTTTCTGATGATGCTATTAGGCTTATACTCTTTCTTTTTTCCTTAAAAGATAAAGCAAAGATATGGCTTAATTCATTAGCAATTTGTTTTATTAAAACATGGGCAGATATGGCACAAAAATTCCTTGCTAAATATTTTCCTCCTTCTAAAACTGCTAAATTGATAAATGATATTACTTCATTTATGCAATTTGATGGAGAAACAATTTATGAAGCTTGGGAAAGATTTAAAGAACTATGAAGAAAATGTCCTCATCATGCTTTACCAGACTGGTTAATTATTCAAACATTTTATAATGGACTTATTGGATCACTTAGATCAATTATTGATGCTGCTGATAGTGGTTCTTTAATGGCTAAGACATTTGAAGAAGCCTACACCTTAATTGAAGAAATAGCTAACAACAATTTTCAATGGCCTTCTTAAAGGGTTAATCTTAAAAGAATGGCCAGTATTCATGATAATGAAGCCTTTTCTATTTTAGCTTCACAAGTGGCTGCGATATCTAAGAAATTAGATAATTTTGTTATTAATATATTGCATGTGAGTAATGATAATGCTGCAAATTCTGATGATTCTCAAACAATGGAAACTTTGCAAGCTATTGCTAGTAAAACTAATAATCCTTATTCTAATTATTATAACCCTGGTTGGAAAGATCATCCTAATTTTAATTGGAGTAATGGACATCAAGTTAATCCAAATTGGAACAATCAAGAAAATTCAAACTATAGACCAACTTATCCTCCTGGTTATAACAATCAGTAGAAAAAGTTGTCTGTAGAAGAATTGATCTTGCAACTTAGCAATAAGCTACAAAGTCAAAACATTGTTATTCGTAATATTGAGAATTAGATGGTTCAAATTGCTAATTTCATTAATTACAGACCTCAAGGAACACTGCCTAGCAATGTCGAAATTAATCCTAAAGGATCTAGAAAAGAACATGAACAAGCAAAAGCTGTACAACTTAGAAGTGGAAAGGAATTAAAAGAGAAAACATGGAATGAGATTGAAAAAGAGAAAGAAGTTGAAGAGATTGAAAAACCTAAAGATACCCTTTCTCCAAGCAAAGATCATACTGATGTACCTATTGAAATGGGAGTTGAAAGACCACCACCACCTTTTCCTCAAAGACTTAAACAACAGAAGCTTGACCATCAATTTTCTAAATTCTTTGAAATTAATAAGAAAATTACCATCAACATTCTTTTTGCTGAAGCTTTGGAGCAAATGCCAAGCTATGCAAAATTTATGAAGGATATTTTAAGCAAGAAGAGAAAAATTGAAGCTTATGAAACTGTTGCATTAAGTGATGAATGTAGTGCAATAATTCAGAAGAAATTACTTCAGAAACTTAAAGATCCTGGAAGTATCACTATACCATGTGCTATTGGAGAAAAATTCTGTGGAAAAGCCTTATGTGATTTAGGAGCTAGTATTAATCTCATGCCATTTTCAATCTTTCGAAGGTTAGATTTAGGAGAGATTTCTCCTACCACTGTAACTCTTCAGTTAGCTGATCGATCGAACACTTATCCTAAAGGAGTTATAGAGGATGTTCTTGTTAAGGTAGATAAATTTATCTTCCCTGTAGATTTCATTATTGTAGATATGGAAGAAGATAAAGAAATACTTATCATATTAGGAAGACCTTTGTAAACTTCCGAAAATTTTTTCACCTATAGCACAAGGGATAGTGAAACTACCAAGGTCTCTAAGGTTTTCGGGAAGCTTTTTCTGAATAATTGCACTACACTCTCCGCTAAGTGCAATAGTCTTGTGATCTTTGAACTTTCTTTTCCTTTTAAGAATATCATTTGTAAACTTCGCATAGTCAGGCATCTGTTCTAATGCTTCAACAAAGGGAATATTTACTGTTAATTTCTTAACGATTTCTAAAAATTTTGTAAATCAGTTATCTCTATTTTAGTTTTTTAATCTTTGAAGAAACGGAGGTGGTAGTTTTTTACAATAATTTTCATTGGTTTAAGAAGATATTCTAAATTTGGATATATTTTATTAGTCTCTTTTTCAATTTCCACATTCTCTTTCTCAGTTTCAACTTCTTTTTGCACTCTCGATTCTAATTAATTTAATAGCCTTAATTTGCTCTTTATTTTGATTTTTGGATTGATCTCAACATTACTGTGAAGTGTTCCTGAAGGTCTATTATTAAGCGCAGTGAAAATATGCCCTAATTGATTCTCAATGTTCTTAGTCGCAACACCCTGAGTTTGTAAATGATTACCCATATTTAAGATTAATTCTTCAGTCGACAACTTATTTTCCTTAAATTGTGGGTTACTATTAAAATGTGGAGGATAAAATGGTCTATAGTTTGTGTTTCATTAGTTGTTCAAATTTTCTACTAGGTTCACAGAATTGTTTCCTCATTGTGGGTTAACAGTAGCATTGTTATTACTACTTCAGTTTAAATTTTGGTGATTCTTCCAACCAGGATTATAATAATTTGAATAAGGATTGTTGGGTCTATTATTTATAGCATTTAAGGTCTCATATGGTGTTTGAGATATTATTATCTGTCATAATGAATTTTTCTCTAGTACTGGGAGTGTTTGAGAATAATTTATTCCGTACTGATCTATTTTCTTTAAAAGGGCAGGACTTTGAGAGACTATCATAGTTATAGCATCAAAATCATGAATACTAGCTACTCTATTAGGATTTACTTGTTCTGAGTGACATTGAAAATTTTTAGTAGCCATCTCTTCTATTAATGAATATGCTTTATCAAAAGGTTTTGACATTAAAGATCCACCAGCAGCAACATCTATAATCGATCTAAGAGATCCTACTAATCCATTATAAAATGTTTGAATTATTAACCAATCCGATAAAGCTTGATGTGGACACTTCCTAAGGAGATCTTTAAATCTTTCCCAAACTTCATCAAACTGACCAAAAGATGTGATATCATTTCTTAGCTTAGCAGTTTTTGATGGAGAGAAAAATTTTGACAGAAATTTTTGTGAAAGTTCTCCCTAAGTTCTGATAGATCCAGGTGCTAACGAATTTAACCACGCATTGGCTTTATCCTTTAATGAAAAAAGAAAAAGTCTAAGTCTAACAACATCATTCGACACTCCATCATATTTAAAATTAACACACAATTCTATAAAACTAGCTAATATAAATTAGGATATTCATTAGGTGTTCCTCCAAATTGATTATTTGTACCATTTGGATAATAGGATGTTTAAGCTCAAATAAATTAGCATTAACATCAGGACTTTAGATAGTTAAGTGAATTTCATCTGCTGTTGGGTTATCATAATCTCTTAAAGGTCTTGGTAAATTTTCATTTTTATTTCTTTGATTATCTAAGTTGTTCGCCATTTTATGAGGTTCTTCGGATTGTTTTTTTTGTTTTCAAAATTTTCTAATAGTACGCTCTAATTCTAAAACATAAGGCACTAAACCTATGGATCCAATTCTACTCATATAAAATCACACAAAACACACTAAAAAATGTAAGCAAGCACACACAATTACAAACTACAAAGTAAAGGTTTTCAAATACTACAATTTTAACAGTTACCATTTTATACCTTGCCTGACAACGACACCAATAACTTGATCCGGTACGCTACCTCTAACGTAAGTATTCAAAAGATAGTTTCAGTTCAGTTTCACAATAAGATTTATTTAATAATTAGGCATTCACTCGTATACTCAAGTATATGTATTGTTTGAGTAATACAGAGCTCTAGTGGAGTCTTGGTTATCAATCCCACAAGGAAGGCTGTAAATTTTTAAAGTATAGTAAAGATTTGAAATCTAATGCTCAATTCACAATGTAATTTTAAGTACTATTTAAGTTTCTAGTGGAAAGATAACTAAAGCTAAATTAACTAAAATTACTTTCTAAATTTCTAAACAGGATTAACTAACACACACTAAGTTTTGTATTGAAATGTTTGAATATAATAAAGTATCTTTCCTCTTACAATGATTCTATGATGAGTGATTAATATAAATTGATAACAAATTTGTTTTGTGCCAAAAGGGAGCATTCATATTCTTTACCTTCATCATAGTACCCGCTCTTCTAAGTTATGGTTAAGATGGGAGGATACTGACTCTCACTTCATAGCTCACACTTTCCTTCACCTGAAGGCTAACTCTGGCTTTAGTTACCAAACTTTAGAACCAAATTGCGGATTTCAGCCTGTCACTCTAAAATCTCCAATTCAACGTTCATCAAACCACATTTCCCTATTTATTTGCATTCAATTCCCATGAACTAAGCAACTCATTCATGGGCATTGAATGAATTCTCTACTATGGATGTAGACACTTAATCCTTTCGGATTGAATGTTTCATAATAAATTTTAATAATTTAATTGGTAAGATCGAACGATAAATGAAGTTTAAAGTGAAAAATCATCACAGTTTCTTAATATTTTTATGGCACACCAAATCTACATCAACACTTCACCACATCTCATTGTAAGAAGAAAGACAAATAAATCTACTAAGAATTGATGAGGAAGATACAACAATATATGGATTTTATATAGAAAAGCAAATTCATACAAACCACAAAAGTAAATACAACTTATCTCAATTTCTTCCCCAAGAAAATCCCTTGAAGTTCCTTTATATTCTTTTCTCTCTTCACTATAACACTCAATTCTCTCTTTAGAATAGTAAGGAAGAAGCAATCTCTCACTTTCCTCCTTCTCCTACACTTTTTAGAGAAGAATCTCTCACAAAACACGACTTCTTCACACTTAAACACACTTACCACACACTCTCCACAAACCCTAACACACTTTCCTCACTCCAAAAGACTTCTCTCCCTCTCCTCTTTTGAAATAGTTTAGAAACAAATTCCCCAAGAGTTTCCTCAAGCAACCCTTCAAAAATCATCAAAATACATTGAATTTGACTTAAACCGAGCATAGAGACACCGTGCGCCGTGGTGCGACTTTTTAAATCGCCAAAATTTATGAACCGATATATATATATATATATATATATATATATATATATATATATATATATATATATATATATATATATATATATAGTTGATTTAGTTTCTCTATTGAGTCACACAATTAAACGCAAGTATACATATCACTCAAGTAATACATGGCTCTAATGGAGTGCAGGTTATCGATCCTGCGAGGAGGTAATTAATTCTATAATGGCGCACAAAAATCACTTCGCGAATCACAACATAATAACAGAAATTAATAATAATAAAAGATGAATAAACAGTTGCAGTTACTAATTCTATCAATGTATGTTATAAGTTCCTAACAAAGTTAACTAACACTAGACTAAATTTATAACAAAAGTTCAAATGTAAGAATGAATCCACCTCCTCTCCAATAATAATTTGATGATTTAGTGACATAGATTTGTGATGCGACAAGCTTGTGCCAAATAGGAGCATTCCTATTCTTTACCCTCTTCTGAGTGATATAAAGAACATTGGCTAATCCTAAGTTTAGTCCCCAAATCCGTGGTTAGGCTTGGAGGATACTGGCTCTCACTCCAGAGCTCCCACTTTCTTTCGCCTGAAGGCTAACTCTCGCTTTGGTTTCCAAACCCTAAGACCAAATTGGGGATTTCAGTTTGCCACTCTTTAATCTCCAATTCTACGCCTATCAAAATATATTTCCCTATTTATTTGCAACCAACCCCCATGAACTACGTCACTCATTCATGGACATTGAATGTGACCTCACTTTTATTGTGCAACTCATAATCCTTTCGAAACATATGTTTACCAACAAGTTTTATTAATTCAATTGGCCAGATCAAAAAGTAAATGAAGTACGAAGTGAAAAGTTCATCAAAAATTCTTCATAAGAAATTGGCACATCATTTCCATATCACAACATCAACACATCACATAAAAAGGAGGAAGACAAAGAAATCTACTCAAGACTCATGAGAAAAGACGACAAAAGATGGATTATTTATATAAAAGCAACATCATACAAACAGTGTAAAGAAAAGACAACTTATCTCAAACTCTTCCCCAAGCGAATCTCAAGGAATTCCTTTGACTCCTCTTCTTTCTTCACAACAACACAATATTCTCTCTTTAGATAAGTAAGGATGAAGAAATCTCTCACTTTTCCTCTTCTCCTACACTCCTTAGAAGAGAACACACACAAAACCTAAAACAATGAAAAGACACTCAACCTCTTCACTCACACACTCCAAAGAATCTCTCCTCTTTTATATATTTGGCTCAAAAACAATTTAAATTTGACTAAAACTGATTTCCCATGAGTTTCCTCAAGCACTCCTCCAAAATCCGGCCAAATACATTGAATCTGGTTTTAAATCAGGATAGGGCGCGGTCCGTCGCAGGATAGGGCACTGTCCGCGCTATTTTCTGTCTTCTGGTTAAAACTCTCTATAAATTGGCACGGTCTGGCGCTGGTGACAATGTCGTTCAGCGCTCCAATTCAAAATCTGCATTTTGCCTCATTTTGCTCTAAATTTTCTCCTTTTTTCTTCCTTTTGCTCCAAAGGCATAAAATCGTTGTACCTGCATAAAATCATGAAAAATACCTTTCTTTAAAGTGCAATATCATCAAAAATAGGAATGAAATAGACATTAAAAAGCTATCAAATTTTCAATGGATCAAGATCCCCCAAACTTAGCTATTACTTGTCCTTAAGTAATTTAGTTAATACATAAAATAATGATCCACTGCAATGAACTTTCTTTCTAGAATACCATGAATTTATCTTAGATAAATACAATAGTAAAATTTTCAAAAAGATTTTTGTATAATCGAATTAAGTTCTATAGGTATAAGGCTATCTAGTCATCAAGTCTAAGAGTTCTAGCCTTCTTTTCATTTCAAAAATGACTGTAGATTGGCCTATTAAGGCACTTAAAAGGATTAAATGAAACGAGATTTATGAGAGCACTACTAGTAAAGATGCTAATCCATACATATAAGTTCAGGAAAGTAATTAAGTTCTCCCCTTTAGGTAGGTCCATGTGAAGCCAATTTTTGATTAGGCATCTCCTCAAGCTTCTCTTCACTTTTTCTTTTATTTTTTATTTTTTTTCTCTTTTTTCATCTTTTCTTTTTTTCTTTTTTTTTCTTTTTGCTTTTTGCTTTTTGCAAGTGAGGATTACTATATCTGAATAGCCTTTAATAATTTTAAACTTAACCCTTTTTACCCTAAATTTGAAATGTACCACAATCATTTACCTTATAGGCATTTCTTTAGCTTATTATTGATTCATCATAGAGTCTCAATTCTTTCCTTTCACATAAAGTTTTAGGATTCTTAATACTTCAAACATATAGTTTTTCTTACTTTGAATAGTTGACTATAGTCCTATTCTCTTATACCAACTAATAGTTAATTCTTTCTCTCCCCCAAACTTAAATTTATTGAATATCAATAAGATTAGCATAGGTAGAAAGAAAAGACCTAAACATATATGTAAATCATACCTCAATATGTTGAGCTTTTCATACCTTTGAGTTTAGGGAGGTCTTCTTTATAAATTTAGAACAGTAGACCTGAAATAATTAAGAGCATTTCTACACACAAATATATGTTAGAAAATTGCAAGGTGAAGAGGTTTGAGATCTTAAAACATAAAACATCAACTAAACACATAACACATTAACATCCAACTGTTACAATCACATATTAAACTAATAAACTAAATACATGCAAACTTCACTATCACATCACATCCATCACAACATATTACAACTTAATGTTCACAACAAATACATCCAAATACACATTACATCACAAATACTAACTAAAGTCTCAAGTACATCACAAATACATCAAAAAATACTACATGCAATGAAAATAAAAAACTAAACTACCAATCATCATCTGCAGGAGCTCCACCATCATCAGGTTCTAGAATGGAGTATACTCAGGGTTGTTGACCTCATTTTTGATGAGGTCTTCTCTTCTTCTCTTTAGTACTTAGGATCTAGCCTTAGGCTTTTCCTTTGACTATCCTAGAGGATTAGAATTGGGACCCACCACTTAGAAATTCAAACCACTTCTTAACTCCCCGCAAACTCCACAAAATTGATTGTAGACCCCTAATCACCTAGAGGGTTGAAATTAAATGTGGAAGTTTAAAGGATGAGTTCCTATAGGATTCTTTGGCCTTAGGACCGCCTACGGGTGGCCCGGTGCAGTGAAGGGGGCCGACTTACACACACACTACACCTATACACTACACTTTCACAAACCTCTTGAAACCACACCCATACCCAATTTGACCTCCTAACTCATGCAGGTGATTCACATGGATGGTCTTTAACCCTAAGCCCTCGAGCAAGGGTTAGAGAACAACATAGTAGATGCCTCAAATGAGTCCCTTCATGGCTCATGTGGGCTTGATGTGGCTTCATGGCTCAACCAAAATGATTTCATTCCACTTACATTCACCCAAGCTTCAATTTTCCAAATTTTCAATTTTTGACCCCCGGACCCTACACCCGCTTAACTCTACCCAATACCCTCAAAATCACCCAAAATTTGCAAAATCACCTAAATTACCCAAAATCCTCAAGATCAATCCCAAACATTGCCTCACCAATCAAATTGATCATCCATACCCAAAAATACCAAAAATTCCAAAAATACCTCCCAATACCCTCCAAATACCCAAAATACCCCTCTTAGCCAAGAAATCCAAAAATTCAAAAAATTCCCAGAAAATTTCAAAAAATCCCAAATATTCCCAATTTTATTTTGTTCAACTACACCATGGGCCAATTTTGTCAATTTACCCCACTTTTATCAAAATCCCCAATTTGACCCATTTTAACCCAAAGTGAACCCAATGTCAAACCAAACCTACCCAATTGACCCAAATTCTGGTCCAATTCAATTATAAACTTCAATTCAACATCCCCAACACCAATCTAGACCAAATCCAAGTCCAATTTGATTGACATTTGAATCCAATTTCACTTTGGGCCTTAAAGCCCAATTTGAACCCATGACCCAAACTTAGCCCAAACTCACCCAATTCAACTCCAATTAACCCCAAATCTTTTCTAAACCTTCCTTAACATTCCCATAAACAAAACACTAACATGATTTGCCAAAAATTTAGACCCAAACCCCACTCAAATTCAACCTAAAATCAAAAAGCCCAATTTTGACATAAACCCAAACCTAACCCGAATAAACCCAAACCTCAAAATCAAAACCCAACCAAAGCCAAAACCTCTTTGAAACACTCCGATAAACATTTCCCAACATTTATTTTACATCAATTTCAACCCTAGCCCAACATTGGCCCAAGTTAGCCCAATTTGACCTATATTGGCCCATTCACCAAAGAAGCCCAAATCCAACCCAATTCAAACCCAAACCACCCCAAATTTGCTCCAAATCACTCATAACCCATCCATGAGCTAAAAACAACATTTGTTTGGCCCAATCCTTCACAAATTCCCCATCCATAAATTTATTTCCAAAACCAAAAGCCCACTTTCTTAAACCTTTCTAAAAAGCCCATCCAAGACAAATTCAAAAGCCCAAAGTCCATGACAAAGCCCACATGAAATTTCTCTCATCATCCATTTGATTTAAAACACTTCCTAAGTTCTAAAATCTATCACCAAATAAATCCAAATTAAGCCTTATGACAATTCTCCTTAAATCCATTAAAAATTCCAACACCCTTCCTCATGAAAGTTGACTAAACTTTTCCCAAGCCAAAGATGAGCCATGAAGCCATGCATGAGCCCCATGGGAGCCATGAGAGCCATGGAATCTACTTTCCACCTCACCAAACCATTAATGGCAAGAGAGGGGATCTCTTTCTTAAACCCTTTTAAACCTTTTTTTACCTTAAGCATGTCACACACTAAACCATGCTTAGCCACCTCACCATGGATGGAGACTTCACCACTCCTTCTAAGCTGACCTAAATGATTCCCTCAGCTCAAAATCAGAGCTTGGAAGGGTGCACCTAGCCCAATCCATGCATTTGACCAATTTGAGCCAAAATACACCCTTACCCCATTCAACTTTGATTCAAACCCTTTACACATGGCAGCCACCAATTGACTTCACAAACATCAAGCCCTGACCCACCTGAACCTGAGGGTGACCCATGCCTGGCCGGCCAGCCACCAGGCCGCCGGAAAACACCATGGCCGAGACCTTGGGAGGAGCCAAACTTTGGAATTCCACCTTGCTGAGTTGCCCCATGCCCAATGGCCACCATGGTTGTTCTTCACATGCCAAGAGCAGCTGATCCCAACCCTTGGCCACCCATGGGAGAGCCTCCAGCCATGCCTATTTAAACACCACCCCATCTCGGCCATGAGAGGTGCTGAACCAAACCTTAAGGAAACTCTACCAAAATCATTCCAGATCACTCTCCACACATAGAGCACTTGATCCCCACTGAATTCCAGCTCCAATTCCCTCCAGTGAGCTCGATTTCGAGCTCGAACTTTAGCCCAAAAACCAGGACACTTCTTCACAGGTGAGCCAATCCCCAAATTGATTGGTCCTACACCTCCACCTGGACCAAGAGGAGAAGTTCCCCACTGAAAGCCCCATCTCCAGCCACCCGGCTGCTCCAGCCTCCAAGCTTTGTGATCGGCCGTGGTCACTTTCATAGCTAGACGATTCACTGTGCCGAGGGACTTCATCCGGAGCTTACTCGGACCCAATCGAAGGTGACACAACTCTCGGATCGAAGCTTCACTTCTCCGAGCAAAGGTATGGACTCCCTCTTCTTCCCGAGCTTCCGGAGATTCTCATTTTAATTCGAGTCAATTTAAATACATGTTTACTGTATGGATGTATTCGTCTCTTCAAGATGAATCCATAGAGCATAAGAACACGAAATCCGTTCGAGAATCGAATGAGAAATTAGGGTTAGAAGGTTGACGGTCACGGGTGCACACCAGTCGTAGACGATGACCAGGAGCCGTTGGATCGCGCGTGTATCGAACAGAAGGTTCAGATTGCGCCGGATCAGAGAATGTTACGTGAACCGCGGGTCCCGGGAAGGCTGACTCAGATGGCGGCGCCCAATCACAGAGCGACACGTACCCCTTCGGAGCTGCCGATGTTTCGCTGGCGCCGCGTGGATAAGTAGATAAATAGGGTATTTAATGTATTTATTAAATATCGAAACTTTGAAAATTCATAACTTTGTGTAGAAAAATCGAGAAAAATAAAATAAAAATACCCCTTGCTCAGTGAAGAGAGGAGAATCATGTGGAAAAGAAATCATTTATTTTCATCCAGTATTTTATTTTTAATGATTTATTTACCCTCTGCATTGTTTTAATTCTCGATGCATATGGGAAATTCACCATGGCATGAGACCATAGGGCTTTTGAAGCCTCTGAATTTGGGAACATTCCCTGAATTTTCCAAAGTCAGAGGCCATCCCTATGAGAAGTTATTGATTTTTCAAATTCATGTTGCTGTTTTGAGTATTTTAAATTCAATAATTAGCATGTTGTGAAATAAATTCTAGGAAAATTTGGTGATGTCTCATATGACCAGGAGGACCACTAGGAAAAATAGGTTTTGAATTAATTCACTTGGAATAACCCTAATTGGCTTAAACACCCTAAATAGGTCCTTAATTAATTAGAGCTAATCATACATCAAATTGACTTGAAATCAATTCTCCACTCGACCTTTAGGATCAGAGGAACCCACCATAAAAGTTTGAAGTCAATTGGGTTTGGTTAGCACTATCAAATGGGTTGATTAAGCCATTTAGCCAATTTAAACTTTGAAAATTCATAACTTTCAAAATACTTTTCAAAAATTCACCAAATTGGTTTTGGAGCCTCTCTGATATTAGGGGAATTTAAGAAAATTAAAATTTCAATTTTCTAAAAAAGTTGATTTTTGTATTATTTTAATATTTTAATAATTAAAAAATAATAAAAATCACAAAAATAATAAAATTCACCAAAATGTCATATTTTGAATTTTAGTCACTTAGGAACAAACCCCATATTTTTCCTAGGTCTCTATGATGAGTTATTAAATTTTAAAGCCCTAGGGTAATTTTAAAATTAAAAAAAATGTATTTTCTAGTATTTTCACCAAAATAATTCTAATAAATCAAAGAAAAATCAGAAAATTATAAAAATTGATTCTCTGATTTCCTTGATATCAGAGAGATTTTTAAAAAATATAAAATTCATTTTTCAAATTTTATTTTAATTTTAAATTAATTAATACTTCAAAACTCAAAATAATTATAATAAAAATAATATAATTCAAAAAAATCACCAAAATTTGTCCAAGTGGTCCTCTGGTTATTAGGAATGTCCCATAATTTTCTTAAGGACAGAAACTTTCCCTTGGTCATATTATTAAATTTTCCTTGGAAATTTCTATTTTCCACCAAAAATAATTCCATAAATTAATTAAATATAGAAAAATCACATTTTCTCCTCTAATGTCTTCATTGACATATGAGTGAAGCCACATAAAAATTTCAAGTTCATTTGAGCTCAATTTAATGAGTTATCAAATTATTAAGCTTGAAGGGCAAAATGGTAATTAAAATTTTAACCCTTAATTAAAACTTTAGGCTTAATAAAATGAAAAGGTAAAATATTTGATCTTAATCTGATTTGGATGATTGAAATTTAAATAATTAAAGGGTAGAAACCTATTAAACAATTCAACAATAATTGAAATGAACTTTAATTAAAATAATTAATTAAATTTGGAAGAATAATAAAATTGGAATTATTAAAATAGGGATGTTATTAGGAAGAAATTTGTTCTTTAATTTAAGAATCCCTAAATTAATCATCCCAATAATATTTAATCCCTAATTAAAATGATAATCCAAGTTTAAGATTTAAAATGCTAAAAGATTTAATCATTAAATTAAATTAAAGTTAAATTATTTAAAGCAAATCCCTTTAAATTAAAATGTTAAATTAAATTAAATTAAATTAAATTAAATTAAATTAAATTAAATTAAAACAAATTAAATTAAATTAAATTAAAGCACATTAAATTAAATTGAATTAAATTAAATTAAATTAAATTAAATTAAATTAAATTAAATTATATTATATTAAACTAAATTAAATTAAATTAAATTAAATTACATTAAATTAAATTAAATTAAATTAAATTAAATTAAATTAAAACAAATTAAATTAAATTAAAACAAATTAAATTAAATTAAATTAAATTAAATTAAATTAAAGCACATTAAATTAAATTGAATTAAATTAAATTAAATTAAATTAAATTAAATTAAATTAAAATTAAATTAAATTAAACTAAATTAAATTAAAACTAAATCAAATTAAATTAAATCAAATTAAATAAAATTAAGTCGAACCATATCATATTAAATTAACTTAAAGTTAAATTAAATTAAATTGAACCACATTAAATTAAATTAAGTTAAATTAAATTAAATTGAATTAAAAATAACATCACCTAAGACATGAAGAATTCAAAAATAAATCTAAAACAACTCGAACACTATTCCAAACTTAAATCCATTAACTAAAATCAAATCACGAACCACTTGAACATCCATTTGCCCTCAAAAGCTCGTGATGTCATAACTTTTAAAAGGAGTGCTAAATGAAGTGTTACTTCATTCATGGGATATTCAAATGTCCTAGTTCACTGAGCAAGACAACAAAACTTAAACTCTCGGACGGTTAATTCATTTGTATAATTAAATTCATTTGGACTTAAAACAATCCTAGAAATATTGAAAAGATGTTTAAGATTCGTCTTAAGCACTTCCTCAATATGATAAGATATTTATAAGAACAATTGAACTTAGTTGTTCTTTGATGAAGAAAATCGTCCTCAAACTAAAATACAAGAACCTAGACGTCATAGGAAATGACTAGCTATAGGATTAGGAACTTGGTAGAAAACCATAACCCTTCCCTTAGCTTTACCTAGGAACTTACTTTAAATGCTCGACCGTGTTTTAAGTGCAACTTGGGATGACGGGAAGACCCTCCAGTGCACGCTTTTATTTTATTGTAATTTACCTTGTTGCAATTTATTTAATCGCATCGCACTTACTTTTCTTGCATGATAAACAAATGTTGCATGAAAACCCACACCTTTAGGATAGTCCCTAAAACTGAAACTAAAACTAAATTAAAAGTCATTACAAGATAAAATTCACCGCCACAACATTTCAAAATATAAAACAACTCAAAATTTAATCACAAACAGAACAATAAAACTACAACTACAACTAAATTAAAACGTCTTGTTGGATGATCGGGAATACCTCGGATGATGTAACCTACGTGTTCGTTAACGGGATTTCCCACGGTCTAAATGAAAGTGTGGAACTCATTCGGTTGAGTTTAGCAAATTCATCTGGACTAAGTGAATCCGATAAAAATAACGATGCCGGAAGGATGGAGCCAGTGGGATCTTAACCGGTGTTGTTATAATCAACTTTAAGATTTGTTTAATTAAAATATTAAAAACGCCCGGATTTTAAGATTTTCTCTAAACCAAAACACTTCTCTCATCTCCCGATTTATGACTTCTAAAACTAAACCTCCGCAACAACAAGGAGCTCGGAGCATGGTGGGCGGCACGGCCATCGTCATCGGCAAAATTTGAGTCTACTTCGAGAAAACTTCCTTAGAATTAAATAACCAAGCCATAGGACTTCGAGGTAGTTCGCCTAGTGCAACATAAATCCTCGACTCTTCGTTAGGCATTTGCATGATCATATCATGTAAATTAAGCCACTAACCTGGTCTTAGGACTCCGAGGTAGTCGTCCGATACGACATAAACCCTCACATCTTCGAGGCTGTTTGTATGATTGTGTCATACGAATATAAGTCCTAATTAATTAAAATTGGCAAGATCAAAACATTAAATAAACATTTGGACTTTTCTAAATTCAAGCCAAACAATAGGATAGTCGGGAAATTACCGAAGTTCGCTTCGAATCTGTGATTCCTCCTACCTTTCTTCCTTTGAATTCCCAAAATAAAAATGTTCAAAATTTGATCCATTCCCTATTAAAATTCAGAAAAAATTCAATCCCTTGAAAACTTAAACTTTGAAATTCTTGAGAGCAGAACTACTGATTATTATCGAGAGTTTTCTTAGGTGATTCCCATCACTTAAGATGTAATTAACTATAGGGGCTTGCCCTTATAGGGAATTTTAAGAACCCGAGTAATATAAACCTCGCTTAATTCATTTATATTAAGCGGGGGAATTTGTCGGCTTATAAAATTGGTTCGCGGACCAAACGGATGTCACAAATCTTCTAGTTTATTTAATCGAGCCCCATCATCGAAGCAATGTGTCTATTCTTCGGGATAGATACATGGTTTGTGATACGGTGCTCGTTTATATAAACTATTCGGGATGTGAGATCGAGTTTGATTTCATATCTTAAAATTTTCAAATTTAAAATTATTTTCAAAATCAAATATTACTTTTCAAATTATTTATTTAAATTAAAATTAAAATACGCCCACAATTTCGGCGACTCACGTGAGGATATTTCCTCTCTCCATTTTTAATCGAATAGTTACGCTTTGAAAATCGGTAGTGTATCCATGTCACTAATGGATCAAACTACCCTTCTTTCCGTTGGAATACTATGTTCATTTCTACCTTGAATGAGTATAGCCAACATTCTCTCGGATCTAGGAGCCACTGTTTAGACACCCCTAAACGGAGAGGTTCGAGATCCTTTTGCCTCATTTACGAGGCGGGGTGGACCCCTGATAGGTGTTAGTTTAGGAGTAATCCTTCGAGTCGAGAAGTCTTGCATAAGACTTTCTTTTCCTTTCCAACTCGAATCGAATTCATTACCTTCTCTACACCTTTGAACATTCCGTTCTAAATAAACAAACCCTCTAATGAATGACTCTTTTAATAAATATACATGAACAAGAATGTGTTCGAACACTTTTCGTTTCCTTTCTTTTCGTCCTGATGAGAAGAAGCATAACTTGGGACTGACAATCAGAATCTACCTTGCAGAAATGGAAGCCCCAAAACTGATTTTCTCCTTCACTAATGGACTGGACTTCGCTGTTTACAAGGATGAGCTGCCCGACAATGGGATCATCCGGTTTGGACAAGGATTCGAGAACACAAATGTCAAAATCGCCGACGTTACTCTCTTCGCACCGATGGACAAAGTGCCGAAGCGAGAAACCCATGATTGAGTTCGACCTTAAGTCGACTCGAGAGTTTCCTCCTCTGCAGAGGGTTCCAGTCGAGAGGAATACCGCTGTCCGAAGGAGGACCGTTATCTCTACCCCCACTGGTCTAGTCGTCTCTGCACCTACCCCCGCTCCCGCCAAGCGGAAGGGGAAGGAAGTTCGAATTTGCAACGAGCATGTTATCGTGGAGGGTACGGATTTCCGTGCAAGACCTTCGTTTTGAAGTTGGGTCCAGCTCAAGGGTTCCACCCCTAACACGGACTCGGAGGAGAAACGAGAGGTAGAAGATTGCCGGGAAGGCCGGAGGCTGCCGAAGTCGCTTTCTTAGAAGAAATCCACGAGTATACACCACTACCCGAATACATACCATTGTCCGAGTATACACCCATTTTGGAAGGAAGTAGATTCCATCCCCTTTCCGCCGCAATTGACGAGGAAAATGTCCAGCGAGGATTGCCTCTACATTACCTCGACCCGCATATTACAGCGACAACGAGAAAGAAAAGGGCTAGGGTTGCACCACTCGCCCGACTACGAGCTGTGATTGAGAAGTTAGCGAGGAAAGAAAGATGCCTCGTATCGGAAATTTTAAAAAGGATAGGGCGGGTGCCGGCCGAAATCCCGTCTTGGGCCGCGAGTAGAATCTGCTATCTCCGCAGAAGAGCCTAATAAGAAGATGAAGGCTAGTCCACTCGTTGTTGTTTCGGGTTTACGGATCGGAGAGGATACCACCTTCCGACATTCGGCCGACGGACCATCCGGTCCCAGGCCTTCTATCGCTAGAAGGATGGTATGGCGTCCCACTACCGACCGATTAAGACCGAAACAACGACCGGAAAAGGAAAGTCTCGTCGGGAGACTTGAGTCCGAGGAAAGTGCTACCGCGATAAAGGGGACTCATGAGAAAGAAACTCGACAATTGTCACATGACAAGCTGCAAGGATGTACGGAAAAGACCACTAGAAGATGCTTATGGAAAAGTTAAGAGCCGATATTCGGCGACTAGCAAGGGAAAGAGAAGAGAAATTCGGAGATGAAGTTGACTCGTCAGAGTTCATGGATGATGAGTATGCAGAAATTAACATGGTTGAAACATGAGCTTCGTCAGCTTCACAAGGTGCTCCTGCAGCCGCAGAAAGAGAGGAGCCGAAAGTAATGAGGAGGCAGCTTTAAGAGAAAGATGATACGATCGCCCAAATGGCAAAAAGGATGGAAGAGATGGGCGTAGCCCTAGCCACTCTCCAGAGTCAAGTTCAACCCCAAAGAGAAACACCCCCGAAGTCATTCACATTGTAGACGGAGGAAAGGAGATTACATCCGTCAACGGGGATGATCAATTAAAGAAGGATACAACACAAAGTATGATTCCGGAAAAGGATATCAAGAGCTTGGTGGAACGGCGAGTGCGAGAAGCCTTGGCACAATCGAAAGAGCGGAACATCCATTCGGACGGGTAGACCTTACCTCGAAGAATTCGACGCTGTCCAATATCCGAAAGGCTTTGTACCACCTCTCGTTCAAGACTTTTGATGGAACCGGAAACCCTCGGCAGCATGTTGCACATTTTCATGCCAGTTGTTGCAATGCCGGCGGAAGTGATGCTTTACTCTTCCGACAATTTGTCAGCAGCCTGTCAGGAATCGCCTTTGATTGGTATGCGGAATTACCGAACGGATCGGTAAAGACATTTTCAGAATTAGAGAACCTCTTCATCAAGCGATTTGCCGGAGCTCAGCACCACATCACTATAGGTGATTTAGTGGTAGAGAAGCAGAAGCCGAATGAAACCTTGGTGGACTACATACTTCGATGGAGGAACCTAAGTATGAAGTGTGAGCCACAGTTACAAGAACAGCATGCAGTCGGTATTTTACTTAAAAGCATTCATGGCCCGATAGCACTTCTCCTCAAGGGATTTACTATTAAGACTTTTGAGAAGTTGTTAAGCAAGGCCGGAAGCTTGCAAGAGGAGGCGAAGCAATTAAGTTTTACCGATAAAGCAGACAAACAGAAGCCCGTGAAAACTTTTGAAAAGAAGTCCGGGATCGTCGCAGTAGTCGATAAAGGCAAGCAGCCGATACAAATATCGTCAGAACGGCCGCAACAACCTCAACAGAATTACCAGCAACCCCGACCCAGCTATCAGTCATCTCAACAGTATGAACAACCGCCTCGTCCACAACTTACGTTTAGGGAATTCCTGAGCAGGGAGTATCCTTTCAAGAATGAGGCAGTTCCGAAAATATTCCACAGCCTGATGAAGACTCCAGATTTCCAGCTGCCAGAGCCTAAAAGACCAGAAGAAGTCGACAAGAAAGGTGATCCCAACTTTTGCCCTTACCACCGGATGCTTGGGCACAAGATAGAAGATTGTATTACCTTCAAAAGTTGGCTCAACGACAATCTCCGGAAAGGGAATATAACGATCCCGAAAGAATACATGAAGGAACCCCGAAAGGAGGTTCCGTCAATGTTATCTCGACGGATTTCATTGTTCCGATAGATCACTATGCGATCGATGATGGATGGACTACCGCTTGGACAAAGTCTTCGAAGAAGATTTTAGATCACATCCAAACCGCTTCGGTGCGAGCTTCAATTCAAAGTTCGAAAACTGTCAAGTCGGCGCTATCACTTGCGATAGAAGAACCACCTCAACAAGAGACAATTGAAGAAAAGAATAAAATTGACGAAGAAGAGAGGACCGGGGCTCCTAAGGCTAGACTAGGGGCTGCTTATCCTAGGATAGTTGTTTCCGATTCGGGGGAGAAATCCCTCGAACCTCGACTCCGTATGATTATCCGCCCACTCCGGTGGGATCTTATAATAATGAGGGTTATGGCGTTGGCTACGTTTTCGATCGTTTCTAACGATTACGTAACTAGCGACGATCAACCTAATCCGGACGTCGATTCCGATACAAATAACAATTCTCAAATCATACACAATCTCGACGATCACAATGACAAAGAAGACATCCACCGGGAGGCTACGAGAGTTCAACAAGCAACGAATCTATTTACGAGTTTCGAGGAGCTCCGATCACGACAGAGTTAGAGCCTTCGGACTCCGAAGCTAATCCTGAAGAACTTGTCATTCCAATTCAGAAGGAGACACAAGCGAACTCAATGCTAAATTCGAAGAAATCACGAAGTCAACTTAAGAAGTGGAAGAGTTCTACCTTCGAGAATGGGTCCAAAGGACAAAGGAAAGCGTGTGGTTGTTCGGGAAGAACCAACCCCTGCAGAAGAAATACCCATTCGAGAAGAAAACGAGGCACATGAAAACAAAGTGGACTACAACGTGCTAGCCCATCTTAGGAAACTACCGGCCAAGCCGAGCATCTACGACGCTCTCATCTTATCAAAGGAGATGAGAGAAGCTCGATCAAGGCCTTACTTGATCCGGAAATTTGCTTAGCTCGAATGGCGGAGAGTCCTTAGATGAGGTTTGCTCGTTAAAGGAACAACGAGGTGTTACCTTCACGGACAATGACTTACTACTTGGGACAACAGACCACAACCGACCGTTGTACATTTCAGTTACAATTGGGAAGTTTACACTCTCCAGAGTATTGGTGGATCCAGGAGCATCAATCAACATAATGAATCTTCGAACGCTAGCATACTTGGAAATTGATGCTCGCGAGCTCGAAGCGGACAAGATGTTATTAAGAGGATTCAACCGTAAAGGAGAAAGAGCCCTCGGATCAATAACACCGCTAATGAAGACCGGTGACTTAGCAAAGACAACCGCGAAATTTCACATAATTGATTCGAAACATCGTTCAACGCTCTATCTGGGCCGACCATGGATACATGAAAACGAGGATGGTACCATCATCTCTACATCGATGCATTAAATACTACGATGGAGGGGAACGGTGTATTAAAGGTGACTTACAACCGTTCTCCGTACATGAAATCGGAATCCATGAAGATGCAGCTTATTATGCACCTCCGAAGAAAACAATCTTCTCCAGAGATACCATAACAAATGAAGCAAAGGAAATTTGGGACGACGAAGAACCCGAAATTCTAGTCCAACGAGTCACTCACCACTCCCTTACGGCGAGATGGTGAAGGTTTCTCCACAACTCGCATCCGAGGTCGAGGCCGGGGACGAGGTCGTGGCGAGACGTTAGGACGATTGGACGAGAGGAAACCAGCCATCAATGTCGATTGGGAAGATAGTTCGAAGAAGAAAAAGAAATCAAACAAGAAGCAACGACAATAAGTCGGAAGAAGCCGCAATTCGAATCCCTATCGAAGATGAAAGAAACGAAGAATATAAATCGATGTACGAGAAGATTAACCACTATGTACATACTATGACCACGACCCCGATCCATTTTAATAAGATCGAGGGTATGGAGGTCAAAGAGGTACGTAGCGGTGGTGCAAAGCCAATCAAATTCTACCGTGGTACTCCTTCCTCCAAAGCCGAAAATAATGTACAATTTGAAGATGCTACTTCATCGAATTAATGGAATTGCCTTTTGAGTGGTACTCTCCCTGTGTTCAAAATTTAATTCAACGTGGTTTCTTACCTCAACAATGGACAAAAGGTCAATCACAACGTTTTGAAAAATTATGGAATAACTCCGGTCCTCCACCCAATGCAAAACATGGTCTCGGATTCGGCACAGTAGGATCGACTGACGATACGAATTTTGCTTGGTTGTCACTCGCGAGTCTAATGAAAACTGCATGGAAACTACAGAAGAACTCGAAGATTTACAAATTGGAGATGCTCCACCAGAATTCGAAGAAGAGATCAAATCTACAATAGATGAGTTAACGGAAGTTAATTTAGGTACTAGCAAAGAACCTAGACCTACCTTTGTTAGCTCCTTACTCAATAAAGAAGACTCCGAAGAAATAATCAAGTTATTAATGGAATTTAAAGACTATTTTGCTTGGAGCTACGATGAGATGCCAGGTTTAGCTCCAGAGGTCGCAGATCCATAAGCTAGGAGTGGATCACCGCATTCGGTCCAGGACGAGGTCCCGAGAAGAATGCGTCTAGAAATCGAACAACAAGTCATAGCCGAAGTTAAAAAGCTAATAGACGCTAAATTTGTCCGTGAAGAATAATACCCGACTTGGTTAGCCAATGTGGTACCAGTCAGGAAGAAGAATGGTCAGATTAGAATTTGTGTGGATTTCAGAGATTTAAATAAGGCATGTCCGAAAGATGAATTCCCTCTACCGATCCCAGAATTGATGATCGACATCGCTTCAACACATGAATATTCTCATTCATGGATGGATCTTCGAGATACAACCGAGATAAAAATGGCTCCAGAAGATGAAAAACTTACGGCATTCGAACGCCGATCGGAGTGTATTGCTTACACGAGTGATGCCATTCGGATCGAAGAATGCGGGAGCAACCTACCGAGAGCGATGACAAAAATTTTTGATGATCTCATCCACAATCAAGTCGAATGCTACGTGGACGATGTGGTCATCAAAAGCAAAGTAAAGGAAAACCACTCGTATGATTTGAGAATTGTTTTCGAACGATTAAGACAATTTAACCTTAAGATGAATCCCTTAAAATGCGCTTTCGGCGTCACCTCCGGGAAATTCTTAGGATTCGTTGTCCGACATCGCGGAATTGAAATCGACCTGGAAAAGATTAAAGCCATCTTAGAAATGCCGCCTCCCAAAACCTTAAAGCAACTACGATCTTTTCAAGGGAAGCTGGCATATCTTCGACGCTTTATCTCAAACTTGTCGAGTAGGTGTCAGCCTTTCTCGGCACTAGTTAAAAAGGACGCCAAATTTATTTGGGAAGAGAAATGCCAGAGGGCCTTCGAGGACATTAAACAATATTTAATGACACCTCCCGTCTTAGCGAGCCCCGGTCTCGTGTAGATCGACGATACTTTATACCGCGGCTTTAGACGACTCTCTCGAGCCCCGTTAGCCCGAGTCAATGATGAGGGTAAAGAAAATGCTCTTTACTACCTAAGCCGTCGTTTACTTCCAACGGAAATAAGGTATCCCGCAATTGAAAAGCATTGTTTAGCCCTGATCTTCGCCGCTCAAAAGCTCATGCACTACATGCTTTCTCATAAGGTCAACCTGATCTCAAAATTTAATCCATTGCAATACTTGATGACCCGCCCAACGCTTTCCTACGAGACTTGCCGGATGGTCGATGATATTATCGCAATTCAATATAACTTTCGTGCCTCTTCGTGCCGTAAAGGGACAAGTCTTAGCGGACTTCCTCGCAGACACACCCTTTGCGCGCGGAATCTCCTCTCAATGACGACTTGCCAGATGAACAAATAATGAACCTAGAAGACCCTGATGATCGACGTTGGGAATTATATTTCGACGGAGCATCTTCAGCACACAAAGACGAAGAATCGCAAGTGATAGTGACCGGTAAGGCAGGGATCGGACTAATATTTATAACACTGGAGCGGGGGATGTTAAGATACTCCTACCACTTGACAGAACCGTGTACAAATAACGAAGCAGAATACGAAGCCCTCATAACGGACCGGAATTAACTATTCAAATGGGTATAACGGACATCAACATCTACGGGGATTCGCGAGTTAATCATTCAACGGATCACCGGACAATACGGAATTTTAAAACCAAGACTCGAGCAATACTTCCGGTATGCCATACGAGTTGTTGGAACAGATTCCGAATGTGACAATCTACAAAATTCCCGTAAAAGAAAACGCTTTAGCCGATGCGCTAGCCCGTCTCACAAAAGAATTTGCCCGTTTGCAAGATGAATCGGTGGAAGTGTCGGCTCACGGACGTCGAGTCCTATCACAACTCGACATAGACACAATACACAAATCGGAAAAGGAAAAAGGATCAATTGCAGCGAGTAACGAAAAACACGGAAGATTGGCGACAACTGCATTAATAGACTACGCCGCAAACAGGAAAACTACCGGACGATAGGTCGTTAGCCCATCGGATCAAGAAAAGAACTCCGTCCTACGCATTAATAAACAACACATTATACGAAGGTCTTTTGATCAAATGTGGCTAAGGTGCCTAAGCGGGTCCGAGGCCCGTGAAATCGTTAAAGAGGTGCATTCGGGACTCGTGGCGCTCACCGACGGTCCGAAGATGAAAATGAAAATTAAAAGACTAGGGTACTACCGGCCCTCGATGATGACCGACCGCATGAAAATCACCAAGAGCCGTCACCGGTGCCGAGTGCACGGAGTGGTTCTACACCAACCTCCAAATGTGCTACATCCGACAATTGCGTCGTGGCCATTCGAATGTTGGGGCACGGATATAGTGGGTCCAATCGAACCACCATCTTCAAAAGGACATCGCTTCATTCTTGCGGCTACAGATTACTTTTCCAAGTGGGCGGAGGCAGTTCCACTTAGAGAAGTAAAAGCACATCACGTGCTACAATTTTTCAAGAACCAAGTTGTCTACCATTTCGGAGTGCCGCGCAGAATCATCTCAGATAATGGGTCAGCATTCAGAAGCACGCAAATCAACAATTTTGTCAGGAGACACGGAATCGACTGGCGATATTCAACAATTTACTACCCGAGAGCAAACGGCCTTGCTGAGGCTTTTAATAAAACTCTCATTCAAATTTTAAAGAAAACTTTAGACGACAATAAGAGAAATTGGCACGAGAAATTGTTAGAAGCCTTATGGGCCTACCGGACAACCTTCAGAACTCCTACTCAATCTACACCTTACGCTCTGGTGTATGGGTCCGAGGCAGTGTTACCTTTAGAGGTCCAGCTTCCTTCACTCGGGATTGCGATTGTAAACAAAATCACGACGAAGAGAATGCCAAATTACGACTAGAGGAATTGGAAGGCTCGGAAGGGAAAAGACTTGCAGCGCAGCGAGAATTTAGAACTATACTAAGCTAAGATGGTTCAAGCCCATGACGGACCAGGTCCGCCCAAGAACCTTCAAAGTTGGTGACTTAGTTCTCATTCTCAAGAGACCTATCCTTGCACACCGCAAGATAGGAGGAAAATTTGAACCCACTTGGGAAGGACCGTTTGTGGTTGAGGCAGTTTACTCAGGAGGCTCCTACCAGCTAGTGAATTGCCAAGGAGAACGACATATGCTTCCGATCAATGGACGATACTTGAAGAAGTATTACGCTACCTGATGTTTCGAAGGAATGAATTTCCCATTCCTAGAAGCACGGGTGAGGTAATTACTTATGACTGGGTCCGAACCCAAAATAATAATAAAAATGTGCTAAAATAAATAAAATCATGATAAAAAAGTTTTCTTTGTTCTCTCTTCCAAATCAAAATCTCTTTCCTGATCTTATCCCACTTCATTCTTGTTAAATTGAAAAATACAAAAGTAATAAAAAAAACTGTCTTTAATAAACATTTTCTTAATGTTCTTGTTCTTAGTACAGCCCCTGATCCTTTTCCTTGTCTTTTCGCAGGGAAATGTCGAGCGGGCGGTTGGTCCTGAACTTTAGAAATGGCGTAAGCCTTGCACTCGACGAAAAGAGGGTGAAAGATGGAGCGATAATAGAGATTGACTCAGACTTCGCACCAGCGGGCCTGCAATACGAGGAAAGTGACTGGGTCCCGATTGACCGAGAGGAACTGCCCAGTCAGACAGTGATGAAAGTGGGTGGCCCAAGCCACCAATCCAGCAGCAGGAAAAGAAAAACAGACACTGAAGAAGACAAGAGAATCAAATCTGTAGTCGCTACAGCAGAGGCGAGCTTGTCGGCGCCGCGCCCACGTAAATTCAGGAAGTACGAAGAGCTACTCTCACGACGACTCGACGAAGAAATAAAAATCGCCGTATCCACAAGATGTTAACTAAATTAGCGAGCGGACCGGCGCGACGAGGCGATTGCTACTGCCGGTACATATACTTCAAGGATACCGGTTCGCCGGGAACTCGAAGGAAGGAAGCCGGCTCCGGGATGATAGAAGAAACCGGCAGAAATCTCAAGAAGAACAGAAGAAAGAAGGCTACTACGCCACCGAGATGAAGCCACCGGTAATGCATGACCTTGTTGCGAGAGCGACCCGGAGGATGTCCCGACGGACATCATCCCCGAGGAGCCGAGGTATGCGAGGAGAACGTGAAGGGATTGAGCCATATATCCCACGATACGTCACCGAGGCCTCGCCATTTGCAAATTATCCCAGAATACGAGCTAGAAAGAATACAGAATGTCCGGAAGAAAACTTTTGAATACTTCGAGAGAATCAGAGGCAGGAGGATCAATATACTAGAAGGCCTCGAGTTACATACAGACGTGTTCTCGGAATACGAACAACAACAAATCGTGGACTGCATCCGGGATTTGAAAAGATGGGCCGAGCAGGTCGCTTAAGAGAAAACACTTACTCAGAACCCCGGAGATGGATGCCAGGGAAGGGGAGAATTACAATACAATGTGGATGCTCGCTACAACTTCGCGGAAGACGGAAGGAAAACCCACCGGGGATACTCCGTCATGGCCGAGTGGATCCAATGCCATTAGTCATTAAAAGGATGGTAAAAAGAATGATAACATGGAGAGTACGCCGAGCAATTGCATACCCAACGGTTGCGTCATTAACATTTACAAGAAGGGTGATTGCATTCCCCGCACATAGATCATCACGACTTTGTCGGACCTTTCGCACAGTTTCTTTTCCGAATGAGTGTAATATCATGTTCGGATCCGACCTCGGATAGCGAGCCCGGTGAGTTCCGAGGGCCGGTAAAGATACCATTGCCGGTAGGTTCCGTCATGATACCGAAGGGCAACAGAGCGGATGTCGCTAAACATTGCATACGGGAGTACCGGTGAAGCGGATCTCGGTTACTTTCGGAAGGATGGACGACGGAAAGCACCTTACCACTTCCAGCCGGACCGGAGCTAGAGAGCCTCCGACCTTACGAGCCGTGAGTTACATGGAAAATATCACACCTCCAACGTACATCCCTACGGCATCCTTGCCAAGGATGGCTTGGAAGGTGATGTTATTGACCATGTACCTCACTATTCAGACATGGATTTTTGATAGATACCTTTTTTTTGATGGATCGACAAAGATCATACATAATCCGTTTTGAGTCTATATGGATTGTATGAGATGTATTCCAGATCGAGTTGTATGATGTATCTTCAGCATGATTGGAATGAAAGTGATGATGTCACATTTTTTTGGCCTTCACCTCTTTTGAGCAAACTGACTGGGAAACGCCATTAAAGTTAAACGAACTTCGAACAAAGAACAGAAAAAAAAAATAATAATAAAAATAATAATAAAAATAAAAATAAAAATAAAATAAAATAAAAAATATAAAAATATAAATAACAAATAAGAATTATTTTTCCATTAAAAATCCAAACATAAAAATAACTTCAAAATCCACGTGAACGCTAAATAAAATTCACATGAACATTAAATACACAGCTAAAAATTTTTTGGAAAGTTAAAGGACAAACAGAATGAAAATGAATCTCAAATCGGATCCGACTCTAAATTCATCTTTTCAAACATTTTCAAATCAACTCCAAATCGAAATTTATCTCAAGAAGCTTTGAAATTCTCTATCGGGACAACTCTTCCTCACAAGAGACCCACACTTCAATTTCAAAACCCTAAACCTTTTTTCGTCACATCGAAATCATTTCGACTTTTGTGGCCTACCTTTCTTCCTGTATGGAGATCGACTGAGTCTATTGACACGGAGCCACGAGCTTTGTCCGATTTGGTTCGATGACATGGGACTGGGTCCCTCTTCACACAAATAAACTTCCGAGATTGGAATCCATTTCCAATTCTCATTAAACTTTCAAGATTGGAATCTATTTCCAATTCTCATTAAACTTCCGAGATTGGAACCTCGTTCCAGTTCTCATTAAACTTTCGAGATTGGAATCCAATTCCAATTCACAAATAAACTTCCGAGATTGGAATCCATTTCCAATTCTCATTAAACTTTTGAGATTGGAATCCATTTCCAATTCTCATTAAACTTCCGAGATTGGAATCCATTTCCAATTCTCATTAAACTTTCGAGATTGGAATCCATTTCCGATTCTCATTAAACTTCCGAGATTGGAACCTCGTTCAGTTCTCATTAAACTTTCGAGATTGGAATCCATTTCCGATTCTCATTAAACTTCCGAGATTGGAATCCATTTCCAATTCTCATTAAACTTCCGAGATTGGAACCTCGTTCCAATTCTCATTAAACTTTCGAGATTGGAATCCATTTCCAATTCTCATTAAACTTCCGAGATTGGAATCCATTAAACCTTCTAGATTGGAATCCATTTCCAATTTTCATTAGACCTTCGAGATTGGAACCAGTTTCCATTTCTCTTTAGACCTTCGAGATTGGAACCGGTTCCAATTCTCATTAAACCTTCGAGATTGGAACTAGTTTCCATTTCTCTTTAGACCTTCGAGATTGGAACCAGTTTCCATTTCTCTTTAGACCTTCGAGATTGGAATCCATTTCCAATTCTCATTAAACCTTCGAGATTGGAACTAGTTTCCATTTCTCTTTAGACCTTCGAGATTGGAACCAGTTTCCTTTTCTCTTTAGACCTTCGAGATTGGAACCAGTTCCAATTCTCATTAAACCTTCGAGATTGGAACCGGCTTCCATTTCTCTTTAGACCTTCGAGATTGGAACCGGTTCCATTTCTCTTTAGACCTTTGAGATTGGAACCGGTTCCAATTCTCATTAAACCTTCGAGATTGGAACCGGCTTCCATTCTCTTTAGACCTTCGAGATTGGAACCGGTTCCATTTCTCTTTAGACCTTCGAGATTGGAACCGCTTCAATTCTCATTAAACCTTCGAGATTGGAACCGGTTTCCATTTCTCTTTAAACCTTCGAGATTGGAACCAGTTTCCATTTCTCTTTAAACCTCCGAGACTGGAACCAGATTCCAGTTCTCTTTAAACCTTCGAGACTAGAACCCAATTCCAGTTCTCTTTAAACTTTCGAGACTAGAACCCAATTCCAGTTCTCTTTAAACTTTCGAGATCAGTACCTAAATCCTGATTCTAACCCCTTCAATCAACACTTAAACTCCGATTCTCATTACTGCTGTGGTACCCCGATTCCAGGTTTTCTCCACGATCCCGGGATTGGAACCTCGTTTCGAACCCAAACTTCAAATCCAAATTTCCTCAAATTGATTTTAAACCAAACTTCAATCTAAATTGAAACTCAAAATCTAAACTTACACATCAAAACTTAAACTAAAACAAAACGAAAATCTAAATCAAAATTCCCCCAGATCATGCGATTTGGGACTCACCTCCTTTTCCTTTCCCCAGCGAGAGTTCAAGAATCTCCAGTCTCAGAGATATACTTGACACTCCCAGTGAAACTCTTCTACTTCGTCCTAAGTTTGTCACTTGGACATCTTTGTTGGTTTTGTTGATCTTTTTGGTCAACGCCAATACGCGCGGTGTGCTTGGTTAGCACACCACATCTATTGGGGGTCCATTTGTTGACCTCATTTTTTATGAGGTCTTCTCTTCTTCTCTTTAGTACTTAGGATCTAGCCTTAGGCTTTTCCTTTGACTATCCTAGAGGATTAGAATTGGGACCCACCACTTAGAAATTCAAACCACTTCTTAACTCCTGCAAACTCCACAAAATTGATTGTAGACCCCTAATCACCTAGAGGGTTGAAATTAAATGTGGAAGTTTAAAGGATGAGTTCCTATAGGATTCTTTGGCCTTAGGACCGCCTTGGGTGGCACGGTGCAGTGAAGGGGGCGACTTACACACACACTACACCTATACACTACACTTTCACACACCTCTTGAAACCACACCCATACCCGATTTGACCTCCTAACTCATGCAGGTGATTCACATGGATGGTCTTTAACCCCTAAGCCCTTGGTAAGAGGGTTAGGAACAACATAGTAGATGCCTCGAATGAGTCCTTCATGGCTCATGTGGGCTTGATGTGGCTTCATGGCTCATGTGGGCTTGATGTGGCTTCATGGCTCAACCAAAATGATTTCATTCCACTTACATTCACCCAAGCTTCAATTTTCCAAATTTTCGATTTTTGACCCCAGGACCCTACACCCGCTACTTTACCCAATACCGCTCAAACCACCCAAAATTTGCAAAATCACCTAAATTACCCAAAATCCTCAAGATCAATCCTAAACATTGCCTCACCAATCAAATTGATCATCCATACCCAAAAATACCAAAAATTCCAAAAATACCTCCCAATACCCTCCAAATACCCAAAATACCCCTCTTAGCCAAGAAATCCAAAAATTCAGAAAATTCCCAGAAAATTCCAAAAAATCCCAAATATTCCCAATTTCATTTTGTTCAACTACACCATGGGCTAATTTTGTCAATTTACCCCACTTTTATCAAAATCCCCAATTTGACCCATTTTAACCCAAAGTGAACCCAATGCTAAACCAAACCTACCCAATTGACCCAAATTCTGGTCCAATTCAATTATAAACTTCAATTCAACATCCCCAACACCAATCTAGACCAAATCCAAGTCCAATTTGATTGACATTTGAATCCAATTTCACTTTGGGCCTTAAAGCCCAATTTGAACCCATGACCCAAACTTAGCCCAAACTCACCCAATTCAACTCCAATTAACCCCAAATCTTTTCTAAACCTTCCTTAACATTCCCATAAATAAAAAAATAACATGATTTGCCCAAAATTTAGACCCAAACCCCACTCAAATTCAACCTAAAATCAAAAAGCCCAATTTTGACCTAAACCCAAACCTAACCCAAATAAACCCAAACCTCAAAATCAAAACCCAACCAAAGCCAAAGCCTCTTTGAAACACTCCCATAAACATTTCCCAACATTTATTTTACATCAATTTCAACCCTAGCCCAACATTGGCCCAAGTTAGCCCAATTTGACCTATATTGGCCCATTCACCAAAGAAGCCCAAATCCAACCCAATTCAAACCCAAACCACCCCAAATTTGCTCCAAATCACTCATAACCCATCCATGAGCTAAAACCAACATTTGTTTGGCCTAATCCTTCACAAATTCCCCATCCATAAATTTATTTGCAAAACCAAAAGCCCACTTTCTTAAACCTTTCTAAAAAGCCCATCCAAGACAAATTCAAAAGCCCAAAGTCCATGACAAAGCCCACATGAAATTTCTCTCATCATCCATTTGATTTAAAACACTTCCTAAGTTCTAAAATCTATCACCAAATAAATCCAAATCAAGCCTTATGACAATTCTCCTTAAATCCATCAAAAATTCCAACACCCTTCCTCATGAAAGTTGACTAAACTTTTCCCAAGCCAAAGATGAGCCATGAAGCCATGCATGAGCCCCATGGGAGCCATGAGAGCCATGGAATCTACTTTCCACCTCACCAAACCATTAATGGCAAGAGAGGGGATCTCTTTCTTAAACCCTTTTAAACCTTTTTTTACCTTAAGCATGTCACACACTAAACCATACTTAGCCACCTCACCATGGATGGAGACTTCACCACTCCTTCTAAGCTGACCTAAATGATTCCCTTAGCTCAAAACCAGAGCTTGGAAGGGTGCACCTAGCCCAATCCATGCATTTTACCAATTTGAGCCAAAATACACCCTTACCCCATTCCACTTTGATTCAAACCCTTTACACATGGCAGCCACCGATTGACTTCACAAACATCGAGCCACGACCCACTGAACCCGAGGGTGACCCATGCACTGGCCGAGCCGGCCACCGAGCCAGCCGGAAAACACCATGGCCGAGACCTTGGGAGGAGCCAAACTTTGGAATTCCACCTTCGTTGAGTTGCCCATGCCCAATGGCCACCATGGTCGTTCTTCACATGCCAAGAGCAGCTGATCCCGACCCTTGGCCACCCACAGGAGAGCCTCCGACCATGCCTATTTAAACACCACCCCCTCTCGGCCATGAGAGGTGCTTGAACCAAACCTTAAGGAAACTACGCCAAAATCATTCCGGATCACTCTCCACACATAGAGCACTTGATCCCCACTTCGAATTCCAGCCCCGATTCCCTCCGGTGAGCTCGATTTTGAGCTCGAACTTTAGCCCAAAACCAGGACACTTCTTCACGGTGAGCCAATCCCCAAATTGATTGGTCCTACACCTCCACTGGACCAAGAGGAGAAGTTCCCCACTGAAAGCCCCATCTCCGAGGCCACCCGGTTGCTCCGGCCTCCAAGCTTTGTGATCGAGTCGTGGTCACTTTCATAGCTAGACGATTCACCGGGCCGAGGGACTTCATGCGGAGCTTACTTGGACCCGATCGAAGGTGACACAACTCTCGGATCGAAGCTTCACTTCTCGCGAGCAAAGGTATGGACTCCCTCTTCTTCCCGAGCTTCCAGAGATTCTCATTTTAATTTGAGTCGATTTAAATACATGTTTACCGTATGGATGTATTCGTCTCTTGAAGACGAATCCGTAGAGCATAAGAACACGAAAATCCGTTGAGAATCGAATGAGAAATTAGGGTTAGAAGGTTGACGGTCACGGGTGCACACCGGTCGTAGACGATGACCGGGAGCCGTTGGATCGCGCGTGTATCGAACGGACGGTTCGGATTGCGCCGGATCGAAGAATGTTACGTGAACCGCGGGTCCGGGACGGGCGACTCGGATGGCGGCATCCAATCGCGGCGCGACACGTACCCCTTCGGAGACTGCCGATGTTTACGTGGCGCCGCGTGGATAAGTAGATAAATAGGGTATTTAATGTATTTATTAAATATCAGAAACTTTGAAAATTCATAACTTTGTGTAGAAAAATCAGAAAAATAAAATAAAAATACCCTCTTGCTCAGTGAAGAGAGGAGAATAATGTGGAAAAGAAATCATTTAATTTCATCCAGTATTTTATTTTTAATGATTTATTTACCCTCTGCATTGTTTTAATTCTCCATGCATATAGGAAATTCACCATGGCATGAGACCATAGGGCTTTTGAAGCCTCCGAATTTGGGAACATTCCACGAATTTTCCAAAGTCGGAGGCCATCCTATGAGAAGTTATTGATTTTTCAAATTCATGTTGCTGTTTTGAGTATTTTAAATCCAATAATTAGCATGTTGTGAAATAAATTCTAGGAAAATTTGGTGATGTTTCATATGACCAGAGGACCCTAGGAAAAATAGGTTTTGAATTAATTCACATGGAATAACCCTAATTGGCTTAAACACTCTAAATAGGTCCTTAATTAATTAGAGCTAATCATACATCAAATTGACTTGAAATCAATTCTCCACTGACCTTTAGGATCAGAGGAACCCACCATAAAAGTTTGAAGTCGATTGGGTTTGGTTAGCCTCTATCGAATGGGTTGATTAAGCCATTTAGCAAATTTAAACTTTGAAAATTCATAACTTTCAAAATACTTTTCAAAAATTCACCAAATTAGTTTTGGAGCCTCTCTGATATTAGGGGAATTTAAGAAAATTAAAATTTCAATTTTCTAAAAAAGTTGATTTTTGTATTATTTTAATATTTTAATAATTAAAAAATAATAAAAATCACAAAAATAATAAAATTCACCAAAATGTCATATTTTGAATTTTAGTCACTTAGGAATAAACCCCATATTTTTCCTAGGTCTATATGATGAGTTATTAAATTTTAAAGCCCTAGGGTAATTTTAAAATTAAAAAAATGTATTTTCTAGTATTTTCACCAAAATAATTCTAATAAATCAAAGAAAAATTAAAAAATTATAAAAATTGATTCTCTGATTTCCTTGATGTCAGAGAGATTTTTAAAAAATATAAAATTCATTTTTCAAATTTTATTTTATTTTTAAATTAATTAATACTTCAAAACTCAAAATAATTATAATAAAAATAATATAATTCAAAAAATCACCAAAATTTGTCCAAGTGGTCCTCTGGTCTTTAGGAATGTCCCATAATTTTCTTAAGGACAGAAACTTTCCCTTGGTCATATTATTAAATTTTCCTTGGAAATCCTTATTTTCCACCAAAAATAATTACATAAATAAATTAAATATAGAAAAATCACATTTTCTCCTCTAATGTCTTCATTGACATATGAGTGAAGCCACATAAAAATTCCAAGTTCATTTGAGCTCAATTTAATGAGTTATGAAATTATTAAGCTTGAAGGGCAAAATGGTAATTAAAATTTTAACCCTTAATTAAAACTTTAGGCTTAATAAAATGAAAAGGTAAAATATTTGATCTTAATCTGATTTGGATGATTGAAATTTAAATAATTAAAGGGGAGAAACCTATTAAACAATTCAACAATAATTGAAATGAACTTTAATTGAAATAATTAATTAAATTTGGAAGAATAATAAAATTGGAATTATTAAAATAGGGATGTTATTAGGAAGAAATTTGTTCTTTAATTTAAGAATCCCTAATTTAATCATCCCAATAATATTTAATCCCTAATTAAAATGATAATCCAAGTTTAAGATTTAAAATGCTAAAAGATTTAATCATTAAATTAAATTAAAGTTAAATTATTTAAAGCAAATTCCTTTAAATTAAAATGTTAAATTAAATTAAATTAAATTAAATTAAATTAAATTAAATTAAATTAAAAAAATTAAATTAAATTAAATTAAATTAAATTAAATTAAAGCACATTAAATTAAATTAAATTAAATTAAATTAAATTAAATTAAATTAAATTAAATTATATTAAACTAAATTAAATTAAATTAAATTAAATTACATTAAATTAAATTAAATTAAATTAAATTAAATTAAATTAAATTAAATTAAATTAAAACAAATTAAATTAAATTAAATTAAATTAAATTAAATTAAAGCACATTAAATTAAATTAAATTAAATTAAATTAAATTAAATTAAATTAAATTAAATGAAAATTAAATTAAATTAAACTAAATTAAATTAAAAGTAAATCAAATTAAATTAAATCAAATTAAATAAAATTAAGTTGAACCATATCATATTAAATTAACTTAAAGTTAAATTAAATTAAATTGAACCACATTAAATTAAATTAAGTTAAATTAAATTAAATTGAATTAAAAATAACATCACTAAGACATGAAGAATTCAAAAATAAATCTAAAACAACTTGAACACTATTCCAGAACTTAAATCCATTAACTAAAATCAAATCATGAACCACTTGAACATCCATTTGCCCTCGAAAGCTCGTGATTGTCATAACTTTTAAAAGGAGTGCTAAATGAAGTGTTACTTCATTCATGGGATATTCAAATGTCCTAATTCAATTGAGCAAGACAACAAAACTTAAACTCTCGGACGGTTAATTCATTTGTATAATTAAATTCATTTGGACTTAAAACAATCCTAGAAATATTGAAAAGATGTTTAAGATTCGTCTTAAGCACTTCCTCAATATGATAGGATATTTATAAGAACAATTGAACTTAGTTGTTCTTTGATGAAGAAAATCGTCCTCAAACTAAAATACAAGAACCTAGACGTCATAAGAAATGACTAGCTATAGGATTAGGAACTTGGTAGAAAACCATAACCCTTCCCTTAGCTTTACCTAGGAACTTACTTTAAATGCTCTGACTGTGTTTTAAGTGCAGCTTGGGATGACGGGAAGACCCTCCAGGTACGCTTTTATTTTATTGTAATTTACCTTGTTGCAATTTATTTAATCGCATTGCACTTACTTTTCTTGCATGATAAACAAATGTTGCATGAAAACCCACACCTTTAGGATAGTCCCTAAAACTGAAACTAAAACTAAATTAAAAGTCATTACAAGATAAAATTCACCGCCACAACATTTCAAAATATAAAACAACTCAAAATTTAATCACAAACAGAACAATAAAACTACAACTACAACTAAATTAAAACGTCTTGTTGGATGATCGGGAATACCTCGGATGATGTAACCTACGTGTTGCTAACGGGATTTCCCACGGTCTAAATGAAAGTGTGGAACTCATTCGGTTGAGTTTAGCAAATTCATCTCGACTAAGTGAATCCGATAAAAATAACGATGCCGGAAGGATGGAACCGTGGGATCTTAACCGGTGTTGTTATAATCAACTTTAAGATTTGTTTAATTAAAATATTAAAAACGCCTGGATTTTAAGATTTTCTCTAAACCAAAACACTTCTCTTATCTCCTGATTTATGACTTCTAAAACTAAACCTCCGCAACAACAAGGAGCTCGGAGCATGGTGGGCGAGCACGGCCATCTTCATCGGCAAAATTTGAGTCTACTTCGACAAAACTTCCTTAGAATTAAATAACCAAGCCATAGGACTTCGAGGTAGTTTGCCTAGTGCAACATAAATCCTCAACTCTTCGTTAGGCATTTGCATGATCATATCATGTAAATTAAGCCCTAACCGGTCTTAGGACTCCGAGGCAGTCGTCCGATACGACATAAATAACAGAAAATTTTCATATTTACACAAGAAAGGTTCTCTCAACTGGTAAAATGCATTGATGCTTGCGGGGGTAAACTCTACCATTTGTCCTCTAATAAGGATATATTCACTCTTAGAATAGTATAAATTAGCATAAAATTCTCTCAAAATCCCCAACATCGCTTCAACAGTAAAATAACAAAAAATTTCCCTTTGACGATTCACAATTAATTCTTCGATCACACCTCCAGGATTTTCAAAGGCTTTCTCTTGAATACACTTCTTATTACTAAGAAATGTACTAAAGTAGGAATACGCCTTTAAATTTACAAATTACTCTCATCATATTCAAATTTTCTCTTCCCTTTTGCCATTCTTGGAGCCATTTTTTTAAAAATATCAAATTAATCCAAATCCATTTCGAAATTGCAATGTAATAGACTCCAAAGTAAATTTAAATAAATAAGAACTCCAACACCATGGAAAAGCTCCATATTTTTTCTAAAAACATCAAAAATCAAATCTTTCTCATGTAGGAGATTTGCACAGTCAAAATTAAAAAAATTTAGTTTAAAGTAAAGCTCTTACCAAGGGAAGATGAAATTCAAAATTTTCCGACCATGAAATCGCTTCAAATCCAAATGCAAGTGAGCCCTAGGTGCAAAAATCGGCCTTGGTTGGAGGTAGAAGACGATAGTTTGGGTAAAGATGGTGGGTCCCAGGGTTAAATTGCAAAATTTTAGGGTTTAAGGGCCTTTTGTCTGTCGGGCGAGGTTCAACAATATAGAGGGGCATGAAAAAAATTTCTAAAGTTGTACAAGAGATATAGAGGGGCATGAAAATGAAATGATATAAGCAAATATGGGATATGAATATGATCACATGAGCGAGTTTTACCCTTAATAGATGGGAGGAAACAATGGAGGGAGCGTGTTGGTGTGTTGATGCTAGGGCTAGGAAGTTGAAGATACTGATCTTCAATAGGCTATACTCTCTGACCTTTGGCGCAGTCTCATGCTAGTAGCTGCACCGTTCAGTGCAAGTTCAAAATCTGGGCTTCCAACTTTCTTTTGCAATTTTGATCATTTCAAGCCCACACCGACATCTAATTAGTCCATTTAAGCATTGAATAATGTACTAAAGCCATGACAAATAATATTTTTTAATACAAACAACACAAGACATCACTTTTATATATTTAAAATCCAAATTACAAACACTCATAAATGACACTAAACTCTACACATCGTCAAGCCATAAAATACTAAATTCAACGTCGCTCACAACCATGACACACTAACGCTGAAAACTGAACAAGAAAACAAGTTCAAATATAACATTAAAGCAAAGAAAATTAAGTAATCAATTCAAACAAATAAATACATAAAAAAAATAATTAAGTCTCTATTCTTCCTCAGAACTATCATCAACTCTTATATCTTCAATTGATTGAATGTGAACAAACATATTGTAGCATGGACGAAATGAGAATTCTTTAGTTGAATCCTCCTCAATCCAACCCTTTCTTCTCATCAAACGTATCAGACTTCCTTCAAGGTACCCAGAATGATTAAAGTGTTCATTCATTCTCCAATCCAAGTGATCAAAGAAGTTAAATATATTGTTGAACTCTAAGATGGTTTATCTTCAATGATACTCATGTCATTCATATCACCAACTGCCTGGTTACTATGTTTGTCCGTTGGGTCTATAGGCTTCCAAGGTAGAAGTACTCTCTCCCAATTTTCATATGGCACTTATGATTGACTGCAGAGGAGAAATATGGTGGAAGGATGTACAAGCTCATATTTTGATCCGTGTACGATCAATCCTAAAACAGATTTCACAATTATAGAACCATCATCAATAGGCGTCGCCATTTGAATACAATAGTTCAAAATAACACATACCTTAGTTACTTTACTGATTTTCATTGTTGGAAGTAATTTTGCACATATAAAATAATGTAAGTGCTTTGACATAGGATTTAGCAGTGTCGTCGAAAAGCTCACATACATGTTATCTATTATCTCCCAACCATCACTTTCATCCGTCAAATATCTGTATATATCATGCATGTTGTCTTTCGTTGGGGCAAAATTTGAATAGTGGCAGATTGACACATTCTCAATCATATATAAATCATTAATCTTTACAGGAGTAAATGTGACAAACCTACCTCACACATAGACTGATCCTTGGTTGATTCCATGAATGTCTGCATAAAATTCTTTCACAATAGGGACGCCTACGGCGGCAGTAGTGTAACATAACACTTCCCAACGTCTTTGAACAATAATTTCTTCAATTTGAGTAGTAGGAGAATTCATACCTCGATTCACGAAGCCTCGCTCCTTAATCAACCTCTTCTTTGAGATATTCTTGTTGAATAGACATTGTGCTTTGAAACTAATGAACTTTCTATGGTTGAAAACTAGAAATCTTAAAGTTTTGATCGAGTCAGAATCCATTTTGATGAGATTTGGGATCTTCGCTTTTGTTTCTCTGGTGGTTTTGGCATGTTGGGGCGGTTTTTGGGAGTTTAAATGGAAGAATGCCACATAGAACCACCAAAATATGATTTTAAGAATAAAAAACCATTTTTTGAACAGCAGTCTATTGTCCGACACTAGTTCAAATTTTTCCAAACTTTCATTTTATCCAAATTCTTTCCAAACTTCAATTTGATTCATTTTTTTAATGTTTTTATGATATTTAAGTAAGGTTAGGACATAATTAATTTACAATCAAACAAAAATAACACATCAAACAAGCAAAACACTCAATAATTGTGGGTTGCCTTCCACAAAGCGCTTGGTTTAACGTCGTCAGCTCGACATAACCTCAGGTTATTCAGGTTGATCCAACATTAAAACCTCTTTAAAATTAGGTCTATTGCCTTCAAAATATGGTTTTAATCTTTGTCCATTAACTTTGAATATTCTTTCATATTTAGGGTCTTCAATAATCACAGCTCCAAATTGATAGATTTTTATGACAATGAAAAGTCATATTCATCTAGATTTCATTTTCCCAGGAAATAATTTTAATCTTGTATTGTATAATAAAAATTTTTGTCCTGGTTCAAATTACTTTTTAATAATTTTCCAACCATGCCATATTTTTCTTCTCTCCTTGTATATTTTATCATTATCATAAGATCCATTTCTGAATTCTTCCAACTCATTCAATTGCAACAGTCTTTTCTCACCAGCATCTTTCAAATTAAAATTCAATTTGTTTATTGCCTAATATACTTTATATTCAAATTCAACTCGCAATTGACAAGTCTTTCCAAAAATTAATCTATAAGGGGACATTATTTTTTTAAGCAGTTATGTATGCCCATAAAACAGTGTCTAAACTAGCAGACCAATCTAATTTCTCAGGATTTATAACTTTTTCTAAAACTCGTTTAATTTCACGATTATATACCTTAGCTAAGCCATTAGTTTGGGGATGATAAGTTGTAGAGATTCTATGCATAATTTTATATTTTTCTACAAATCTCTGAATCATATTATTCTTAAAATGAGATCCTCCATCAGTGATGATTACTCTAGGCATTCCATATCTTGTAAAAATATTTTTCATTAAAAACCTTAAAACACTTCTAGCATCACACTTAGGTAAAGCTATTGCCTCAATCCTTTTTGATACATAGTCAACAACAATTAATATATATAAATTCCCAAATTAAGGTATAAATGGTCTCATAAAATCTAATCCCCAAGCATAAAAAATCTCAACTTCCAAAGTAAAATTAAGAGGCATTTCATTTCTTCTAGATATATTGTCTATTCTCTGACATTGATCACATGTTTTGATAAATCTATAAACATCTCTAAAAATAGTAGGCCAATAAAATCCAGATTGTAAAATCTTATGTGCTGTTATATCAATTTTGAAATGTCCTCTGAATTCAGAATCATGACATTCTCGAATAATTTGTTCAATTTCTTCATAAGACACACATCTCCTAATAATAAGATCTTTACATTACTTATACAGATAAGGATCGTCCCAAAAATAAAATTTAGCATCATGTTTGAATTTCTTCCATTGTTGCATTATTAATTCTGGTGGTAAAATGTTACTAATGATGTAGTTTACAATATCAGCATACCACGGTATATTTCCTTCTGTAATATTATACAGCTGCTCATCAGGGAAAGTTTCGATTATTTCCTTTTCAAAATCAGCCAATTTAGGTTGTTTAAGTCTAGATAAATGATCAGCTATTTGATTATAGACACCTTTTATATTGAAGATCTCAAAATCAAATTCTTGCATTAAAAGTATCCATCGAATTAATCTTGGTTTAGTATCCCTCTTTTGTCTTAAATATTTAATAGCAGAATGATCAATATGCACTATACATTTGACTCCAAAAGTAAGATCTAAATTTTTCAAAGGCATAAATGATAATTAATAACTCTCTTTCTGTAGTAGTGTAATTAATTTGAGCATCAGTACGAGTTTAACTAGCGTAGTATATAACTTTAAACATTTTCTCTTATCTTTGCCCAAAAACCACTCCAATAGCATAATTTCTCGCATCGCACATTAATTCAAATGGTTTCTCCTAGTGAGGTGAAACTATTATAAGAGCAGTGATTAATTTTTACTTTAATAAATTGAAAGCTTTTAAGCATTCATCATTAAAATCAAACGTCTTATCTTTTTCCAAAAGTTGGCATAGAGGCTTAGTTATTTATGAAAAATCTTTAATATATCGCCTATAGAATCCAACATGTCCCAAAAAGCTTCTTACCCCTCTCACAGTTGTTGGATGTGGTAATTTTTCTATAATTTGAATCTTCGTAGGATCTACTTCCATACCATTTTCAGATATTTTATGCCCAAGCACAATTCCTCTTGCAACCTTAAATTGACACTTTCCTCGGTTTAGGACTAAATTTGTTCTTTTGCATTCCTCTAAAGCTTTTTCTAAGTTGTATAGGCATGCATGAAATGAATCTCCAAATACTAAGAAATTATTCATAAACAGTTCTATTCCATCATCTATTATTTTGCTAAATATGGACATCATACATCTTTGAAATGTTGCAGGTGCATTATATAATCCAAAGGACATTCTTCTAAAAGCAAAAATTCCATAAGGGCTAGTAAATGTAGTCTTCTCTTGATCCTCAAAGTAATAGGTATTTGGTGATAACCGGTATATCCATCCAAAAAACAATAATACTTGTGTCCAGCAAGTCTGTCTAACATTTGGGCAAAAAAAAAAGGAAACGATCTTTTCTCGTGGTAGCATTTAATTTTATATAATCAATACATATTTGCCAACCAGTGACTTATCTTGTCAGTATGATTTTATTTCATTCATTTACATTAATAATCACTCCTCCTTTCTTAGAAACACAATGAATTAAGCTTACCCAAACATTATCAGAAATAGGATATATAATTCCAGCATCTAACTACTTTAAAATCTCTTTTTTAACCACTTCTTTCATCATCAGGTTCAGTCTGGTTTGCAGATCAACTCTAGGTTTATGTTGTTCATTTAATAAAATTCTGTGCATACAGGTCGAAGGGCTAATTCTTTTAATATCTGCTAAGAACCAACCAAAAGCATTTTTGTATCTTTTTAAGATATCCAGTAATTTTTGTTCTTGATATTCATTTAAATCCCAAAATACAATGAATGGTAAGGTAGATGATTCTCCTAAAAACATATACTTCAAATGATTAGGGAGAATTTTTATGTCAAGTTTAGGTGGTTTTGTGATAGATAGAATTAAAATTTTATCTCCACTTTTCATAGTATCCAATATTTCAAATCTTTCCTGAACAAATTCTAACTTTTCATTCTTCATATCATCCAAATCATCTTCACTTTCATCCTCACATTCCAAATTCTTTTCAAACACTTCTTTAAATTGACCCTCTATCAAATAATCACAGATTTCCATTCGAAAGCATTCATCATCGTTTTCAGCTGAAGGGTATTTCATAGATTTCAGAATATTGAAAGTCACATCTTGATCATTAACTCTCATAGTTAATTCTCCTTTTTGAAGATTGATCATAACTCTCCCAATAACAAGGAATGATCTTCCCAAAATAATTGGAATTTCTTTATCTTCCTCCATATCTAATACAATAAAGTCCACAGGAAAGATAAATTTATCCACATTCACTAATACATCTTCCACAACTCCTTTAAGATAAGTAATAGAACGATCAACCAATTGATGAGTCACAGATATAGGTGAAATTTCTCCTATTCCTAATCTTTTGAAAGTTGATAAAGGCATATGATTAATACTAGCTCCCATATCACATAAAGCTCTTCCGAAAAATTTCTCACCTATAGCACACCGGATAGTGAAACTACCAGTGTCTTTAATTTTTTCAGGAAGCTTCTTCTGAATAATTGCACTACACTCACTGCTAAGTGCAACAATCTCGTGGTCTTTGAACTTTCTTTTCTTTTTAAGAATATCCTTCATAAACTTTGCATAATCAGGCATCTGCTCTAATGCTTCAACAAAGGGAATATTAATTGTTAATTTCTTAAGGATTTCCAAAAACTTTGCAAATTTGTTATCCCTATTCTATTTTTTAGTCTTTAAGGAAACGGAGGAGGTGGTTTTTCAACAGTAATCTTCATTGGTTCAATGGGATATTCTAAGTCTGGATATATCTTATTAGAACCTTTTTCAATATCTACTTCCTCTCTCTCAACTTCAACTTCTTTTTGTACTCTTGTTTCCAATTCATTTCCATTCCTTAATTGAATAGCCTTAATTTGCTCTTTGTTTTGATCTTTTGGGTTGAACTCAACTTTACTAGGAAGATTTCTAGAAGGTCTATTATTAAGCACAATAAAAATATGCCTCAATTGATTCTCAATGTTCCTCATCGCAATATTTTGAGCTTGAACTTGATTACCCATATTCAGAATTATTTCTTCTGTAGACAATTTCTTTTCCTTAAATTGTGGGTTACTATTAAAACCTGAAGGATAAGAAGGTCTATAATTGGTATTACCTTAGTTGTTCAGATTTCTAACTGGATTCATAGAATTGTTTCCCCATTGCAAGTTAAGAACAACATTTTTATTATTCCAGTTGAAGTTTGGGCGATTCTTTCGACCAGGATTGTAATAATTTGAATAAGTATTGTTGAGTTTATTATTTATATCATTCAAGGTTTCATAAGGTGTCTGAGATTCTATCATCTTTCCTAATGAATTTTACTCTAGCACTGGGGGTGTTTGAGAATAATTCGTTCCATATTGATCTATTTTCTTCGAAAGTGTAGCAATTTGAGAGACTATCATAGTTATCGCATCAGAATCATGAATACTAGCTACTCTTTCAGAATTTACTCACGCAGAGGGCCTTTGAAAATTATTAGTAGCCATCTCTTCTATTAACAAATATGCTTCATCAAAAGGTTTTAACATTAATGATCCACCAGCAGCAGCATCTATAATCAATCTCAAAGATCCCACTAATCCATTATAAAATGTTTGAATTATTAACCAGTCTGGTAAAACATGACGTGGACACTTTCTCAGAAGATCATTAAATCTTTCACAAGCTTCATATATAGATTCTCCATCAAACTGACTAAAAGATGTAATATCATTCCTCAGCCTAATGGTTTTTGAAGGAGGGAAATATTTGACAGAAACTTTTGTGAAAGTTCTCCCCAAGTTCTGATAGATCCAGGTGCTAACGAATTTAACAACACCTTAGCCTCATCCCGTAATGAAAAAGAAAAAAGTTTAAGCCTAAGAGCATCATTCGACACTTCATCAAATTTAAAGGCAGCACACAATTCTAGAAAACTAGCGAGATGTAAGTTAGGATCTTCATTAGGTTTTCCTCCAAATTGATTATTCTGTTCCATTTGGATAATAACAGGTTTAAGCTCAAATGAATTAGAAGCAACATCAGAGTTTTGGATAGTTAAGTGAATTTCATCTGCTGTTGGATTAGCATAATCTCTTAAAGGTCTTGGTATATTTTCATTTTGATTGTTTTGATTGTTTAAATTATTCGCCATTTTGTGAGGATTTTCAGATTGTTTTTATTTTTTTTCAAAATTTTCTAATAGTACGCTCTAGTTGAGAATCGTAAGGCACTAAACCAATAGATCCGATACTACTCATAAAATCACAATAAACTCACCAAAAATAAACAAGCACACACAATTATGACTTGTAATTTGAATATAAGCTTTTAAATACTACCAAATTAATTTTTTCAGATACCTCCCCAGCAATGACACCAAAAACTTTGTGTGACTTTTTTAAACTGCTAAAATTGATGAACTCAGATTTATATATATATATATATATTGATTTATTTTTCTATTGATTCACACAATTAAACGCAAGTATACGTATGGAGTCCTAGTTATCGATCCCACGAGGAGGTATTTAATTCTATAATGGAGCACATAAATCACTTCACGAATCACAGCACAATTGCAGTAATTACTAATAATGAATGATGAATAAATAGCTGCAGTTACTATTTCTATCAAAGTACGTTCTAACTTCTTAACAAAGTTAACTAACACAAGACTAAATTTATAACAAAATTTCAAATGTAAGAAAGAATTTTCCTCTCTCCAATAATAATGTGATGATTTAATGACATAGATCAGTGATGTAATAGTATTGTGCCAAACAGGAGCATTCCTATTCTTTACCCTCTTCCGAGCAATATAAAGAACATTGGCTAATCCTAAGTTTAGTCCCCAAATCCGTGGTTAGTCTGGGAGGATACTGGCTCTCACTTCAGAGCTCCCACTTTCCTTTGCCTGAAGGCTAACTCTCACTTTGGTTTTCAAATCCTATGACCAAATTAGGGATTTCAGTATGTCACTCTAAAATCTCTAATTCTACACCCATCAAAATATATTTCCCTATTTATTTGCAACTAACCCCCATGAACTACGTTACTCATTCATGGACATTGAATGTGACCTTAAATTTTATTGTGGAACTCATAATCCTTTTATAACATATATTTTTTCCAACAAGTTTTAACAAGTCAATTGGCCAGATCAAAAAGTAAATGAAGAATGAAGTGAAAAGGTCATCACAAATTCTTTATAAAAAATTGGCACATCATTTCCGTATCACAACATCAACACATCACATGAAAAGGAGGAAGACAAAGAAATCTACTCAAGACTCATGAGGAAAAGATGACAAAAGATGGATTTTATATATAAAAGAAACGTCATACAAACAGAGTAAAGAAAAGACAACTTATCTCGAACTCTTCCCCAAGCAAATCTTAAAGAATTCATTTGACTCCTCTTCTTTCTTCACAAAAACACACAATTCTCTCTTTAGATAAGTAAGGAAGAAGAAATCTCTCACTTTTCCTCTCCTCCTACACTCCTTAGAGAACACACACAAACCCTAGATGGACTCTCTACACTAAGACAATGAAAAGACACTCAACCTTTTCACTCACACACTCCAAAGACTCTCTCCTCTTCTATATATTTGGCTCCAAAATAGTTTAAATTTGGCTAAAACTGATTTTCCAAGATTTTCCTCAAGCACCTCTCCAAAATCCGACCAAATACATTGAATCTGGTTTTAAATCAGGATAGGGCGCCGTCCGACGCTATTTTCCGTCTTCTGGTCAAAACTCTTTATAAATTGGCGCGGTTCGGCGCTGGTGATAGCGCCATTCAGTACTCCGGTTCAAAATCTGCATTTTGCCTCATTTTGCTCCAAATTTGCTCCTTTTTTGCTTTCTTTTACTCCAAAGGCTTAAAATCATTGTACCTGCATGAAATCATGAAAAATACCTTTTTTTAAAGTGCAATATCATCAAAAATAGGTATGAAATATACATTAAAAAGCTATTAAATTTTTAGTGGATCACAGCGCTGAATAGGTTGCCGGTGGCGCTGGGCTGCCATTTAAATTCTGAACTCTCTATATTTGGGCGCTAGCGACACCCATTCTAGCACCGGTAGTGCCAGTAGGCTGAATTCTTCATTTTGCCTCTTTTTGATTCAAATTCATTCCTTTTCACTTCCTTTTTCTCCAATCACCTAAAAACATCATACCTGCAACAAAACATGAAGAATACCTCCCTTTAAATTGTAATATCATAAAAAATAAGTACAAATTATATAAAAAAAATCTAACATACTTTTGATGCATCACCTAGCCTAACCTAAATCCAAGTTAACCCAAATGTCCTTAAATTGTCCAAATATCCAAATCAAGCCAAATTAACCCCCCAAACCTACTCAAAATCGCCCAATCCTCTTCTAAACTCTTTGTAACAATCATCCACACCATTTTGAGCAATTAATTGGACCCAACCCAAGCTTAAAACTAACCTAGCGCAACTTGAACCCAAGTGACCCAAATTGAATCTATGAACCAATGTGACCAAATCAAGCAAAATGTGACCAACCTAAGTACACCACAACCACCAAGTGAACCCTAGGAACCACCACAGATCTACACTAGCTCACTCACAATTGAGCCATGGACCAAGGGTCCAATGATTTAGTGGATTTCTTTTCTAAAGTGCTTAAACCAAATGGATCTTTAGCAAGAGTTATCACCAACTTAATGGCTCACCATGATGGCCTGCCCACCTGACCACCTGACCTCTGGCCACCTCCCCTGGTCTGGTTGATTGCCCTAGTCACCGGAGGAGCCCAAACTGAGAGCCAACCAAAGCCAAACTAAACCCAAACTCAACCCTAAGCTATCCATCCCTGATTGGTCACTTGTGCCTCTCTGCCTTCCACTTAGGCAGTTAATTCCACCCACCAGCAGGCTCTAAGATCAGCCCAATGGCCATGGCTATAAACACGATCCTTCGCAACCAAGAGGGTGTGCTGAAATTTTCTTAAGGAAACTCTGCCAAATTGCTCTGAGATCTTCCTTTTGACCTCCAGAGTGTAAGCCCACCATCCTCCAGCCTTAATCCTCACTGTCTAGAGCCAATTTCCCCACTATTTTCTTAGCTAAAACCAGGACACACTTGGCAACACCTCCACACTACACCAAATTTTAAACAACTGCACCCACACCATCTCTACACAAAATGAAGAAGAACCCCCATAAAAGCCCCATCACAGAAAGCCTCCAAACCAGACCTTGATTAACACCTAAGATCGGGCCTGATCGAATTAAGGTCTAAACATTTCACCATAACTCAAGGCTTCATCTGGAGGTTCATTGGGTCTAATCAAAGCTGCTACAATCATCTGATTGAGGCCTCCCCTCTCAGACAAAGGTATTGAACTCTCCCCCTCTTCTGAGCTTATTTCAATTCTCTATGCACATTGAGCTGAGTTCAAGCTAGGTTAGCCATATAGATAGGTTCGTCTAGGTCAGATGAGTCCATAGAAACAAACTCCATGTGATTTAATTGAGTCTAGGATGAGATCTTAAGGTTTTAGTGTGGATGGTTTACGGGTTAGGTCAGTTGGGGACGATGACCAGGAGCTGTTGGATCGCGCGTGTAACGACTGAATAGCTAGGATTGCACCGTACAGACTTGTTATGCAAAAAGCGTGGAGCTGAATGAGCCGGCGGTGCCCAACTAGGAGGAGACGCGTGGACTTTAGTAGCTGCCTATGTTGCGCTAGTGCCGCTCTGGATAAGTGAGAAAATATGGAATTTTTTATTTAATTAAATCAGTGGACCTTTAAAAATCCATAACTTGTTGTAGAAAAATTAGAAAAATAAAATAAAAATGCCCTCTTGCTCAATGAATAGAGGAGATTAATGCGGAATTGGTTTTGAGTTTATCTGACGAATATTTGATTTTTATTTAATTAAATAAAATATTTAATATTTCAAATCTCCATTTTCATGTATATTTCACCATGGCTTGAAATTTGGGGCTTTTGTTCCCTCTATCTTGAGGGATCTTTCCTGATTTTTCCAAAGTCAGAGAAGATTTCTATGAGTGGATCCCTAATTTTCAAGATAACCCCCCCTATTTTGTTATAAAAATTAAAATATTCATTAGAAAATTATAAGATTATTTTGGTTGGTTCCCGATGACCTAAGGACCATAGGAAAATTATAACTTGGCTTAACTCATTAAAAATAACCTAAATTTAAATCAACTCATTAAACCTAAAGAAAATTAAATTAAGTTATATATAAATGGAAATAACTTGATTTTTGTTCCCCACTATGGCTTAGGATAAGAGGAACTCTGATAAAAAAATTGAAGTTAGTTAGAGTTAATTTGATCACCTAACTTGATTTTCTAAGTAAAATATTATTTTTGACATTAAAATAATTATAGTAATTAAATATAAGTTGGAAAATTATGGAATTAGTTTTGGGAGATCCTTATGATCAGAGCAACATAAAAAAATAAAATTGTAATTAAATTAAAATTTTCATTTTTTAAAGCTATTTTATTATTCAAATAATTAAAAATTCATAAAAATTACAAAAATAATAAAATTTTTGGAAATATTCTAAATTGTCTCTTGATCACTTAGGAGCAATTGGAATAGTTTTCCTATTTTTCTAAGTAAATATATTAAATTTTAAGGGGTGAAAGAATAATTTTTTAGCTTAAAAATGGATTTCCTTATTTTCCCACTAAAATAATTCTAATAAATAAAATCTAAATCACAAAAATACAAAATTTGTTTCTTTGGGTTCCTTGATCTCAGAGAGAGTTATAAAAAAATACTAAACTTAATTTTCCTTATAAATAATTATTTATATTTAACTAATACTCCTGAAATTAAAATAATTATAGTAATTAAATTAAAATTCAAAAAATCATGACATTTGGTCCAAGTGGTCCACTGGTTTAGGTGAACCTCCAGTAATTTTCTTAAAAATAAATATTGTGTTTTGAGTAAGTTATAAAATTAACCTTGAAAATCTCTATTTTTGCATTAAAATAATTATGTAAATTAAATTAAAATTCGAAAATTTACATTTTCTCCTCTGATGGTTTAACTAACCCATGAGTAGGGCACCATAAAAATTTCAAAGTATTTCAATTAAATTTGATTAACTATGAAGTATTAAGGCATGGGGGCAAAGTTGTAATTTTGAAGAAGTTAGCCTTAATTAATATTTAGGCCTAATTAAAGGGTAAATGGGTAATGAATGATCTTAATAAACATTTCAGAATGATTAAAAAATATAGGGATAAGTGGTAGAAATGAATCTCACTTTTGTCATATTAAAGGGATACACTTGTAATTTCCATATTATTTTAATTTGGAAGATTGTAGAAATTAAAAGACCCTTAAGGATAGGGGTTTGAATTTGGAAGTCAATAATTTATTAATCTAATACCCTATTTGATGTTTAATGATGAATTCAATAATTTGATAAAGAATCATGACCACACAAGTTAACTTTTCTCAAAATTCCAAATATACCCACTAAAGTCTTAAGGGCTTAGTAGTGAACTAAGCTTAATTAAGTTTGGTTAATGAGGTTTAGAAAAGAAATCTTAACTAATATCAAAAACTTTTGAAACACTACAAGCCCAATCTTAAAAAATCAAATCGGCTAAGCTCCTTAATTAAGTCAGTTTGCCCCTAAAGGCCTTTACCCACATAATTTATAAATAAAACTTCAAGTAATAATTACCCCATTTTGAGATGATCAAAAGATTAATGTTTGTTGAGCATAAGGGTATGAAGTAGATGAATCATTTTGTGAGTATGATAAGTTCAAATGAACTCAAGAAAGTTCAAAAGGGTTGTGAAATATCTAGGTAGTCTCTGGATCTTTTCACAAGTCTTTTGGACATCTAGTAGGACAACTGAGCCTATCTTACTTATTAAAGCAAAACATTTTTCAAATGAAATAAATAGGACCCCACTAAGTAATGACATTGGATTTTGTAGGCCTGTGACGAACCTATCTATAGGTTTTTATTTTCTTTTAAATTAAAAATGTTTACTGCAAAGGATATTAAAGTTTCAGGTTAAGGAACGAGAAGACTCAACAGGTACGCTTTTATAATTTATGGTACATGCTTTTCTGTCCTATACTTTACTTTTATAAGCATGCTAAACAACAATGTCACCCTACATGAAAAACCAAAACTTTTAGCATAACAATAAAACCAAAACCAAAAATCAAAACTAAAATAAAACAAAGATAAAATTTACCACCACAACAATCAAAATATAAGCCAACTCAAAATTTAATCACAAACAGAACAAAAATAATCATAATTGCAACTAAATTAAAATATCTCTATCGGATGATCAAAAATACCTTGGAGGACGCAACCTACGACTGCTAACGAGATTTTCCACTATTTAAGTGAAAGTATGGAACTCATTTAGTTGAGTTTAGTAAATTCATTTGGACCAAGTAAATCCGAAGAAAATAGTTGTGCCGAAATGAGGAAAACATGGGATCCTAACTGGTGTCACTATAATCAACTAAAAAATTCCCCTCAATAAGACATTAATTCACCTCAATTTAAAACATTTCTGAAGCATGCTACTTCATTCAATCTACTACAATTGAATTTAATTAAATCCAGACAAATCTTAAGTTTTCGCATGTTCTCGAATGGGTTGAAATGCGTTAGATCTTGTGCAGGGATCTGAACAGCGAAGATAACAGGCTTTAATCACAACCGTCCGTTTCCAAAACACGGACTTTCCATGATCTAGGAACAAGATCTCTCTCGATTCTTGATGAAATCGAGTGAAATTTTGTTTCAATAGGATCATTTTGAGAAGACGAACCCATCCATACGGTGATGTATGGGGTTTTGAAATGGTTTGTTTCACAAAGTGTGAAACCTGAATGCCATTAAGGTGGAAAATCCATACCTCGGCCATACGATTCGAGCTCAATTCGATTGGTTCGGAAGCTTCGTATGGTCCTAAGAAGGTTTTTCCCAACTCAATTCGATGTCAAATCGAGTTCCCCATGATTTTGATTAAAAGGGGCTCGCTTGGAATGAGCTCGATCAATCAATGGCTTGGTGCTGCTGTGGATGGCCAATTTTGATCGCGCTTCTCATCACGCGTCTAAATAGAATTCTAGGATGGTCAATTTGAAGTTTTGGAGAGTTTGGCTTCACACCCTCAAAGTGTCCTATTTTGTATCTTCTTGGGTTAGCCGAATTGAGGTGGTGTACTAGGTTTCAAGGCTTTATTCCATTGAGGATCAATTGCTAAGGTCTTAGGGATGATTTTTGGTGTCGATACGAAGGGATTTCATGCAGTAGATCGTGTGTCTATGATTTCTCCTCTCTCGATTTAAAGCTCGGTTTACTTCCTATTTATAGCAATGACAATGGCTAGCGGCCGAGCTTAGCTTGATTAGAATCCATTTCGGGGGAGTTATTAATTGTCCCATTAATGCCTGTGAGATAGGATTTCAGCTTCTTTGTCGGGAACGATGGACGATTTTTCCAAAGGTAAAGCACATGTGTGGTTTACCCATGGTTTATGTTTGATTCATGCATTGGCTTGCCTCTATTGGAAGGCTTGGGAGGTGGATATGGCTGTCTAAGATTGTCTTGAATTACCCCCCTGATCCCCATTTAATATACGTGAGTTTAATTCTTTGATTCTCTTGTTTAAATTTCTTCCTTTACAACAGTGTCAAAAACTTGACCCCAAAGCAAAGTAAGATTTCAATTATGTCTTTAATAGTAGGGATTTTACTCAAGTATACTTATCGTTATCAAGTAATATAAAGCTTTCTTATTAAACCTCTAGGAGCATCATCGTGCCGAGATCACCAGAATCACAACACTTTCAAGAGAAGTTCTAACCTCTACAATAACACAACTTAGCTCGAAGGTTGATAAAAGTTTGGTTTTGATTATATCTAACAGTTATCACTAAAATACTACTTCTAATCCTAAATTAAAATACTTAGAGAAAATTAGAAAGTGGGGTTGGATATATATATATACTAAAAGTACTCTTCCCCATACAATGAAATTAGTGACATGTGTAAAAGTAAAACAAATAGCGAGAGAGATTGTGACAAATATGAGCAATTATATTCTTTACCCTTACTTGGTTCTATAAAGAACATAAATTAATTTGATGATTTGTAATCTTATAGATGGGTTAGCCAAGGAAGATACTAAATACCACTTCGAGTTCTCTCTTCTCCCTCCACCTGGGGGCTAACATCTCATAACAAAATTTTCACATCAAACCAAATTAGGGGCTTTATTATGTCATCCTAAATTCCTCTATTCTACACCTCTTAAACATTCATAACTCCCTATTTATTTGCACTCAACCATATGGACTATATTCTCACCCATATGACCTCATGTGATTTTTACCAATAGCTGACCGACACACGCACGGCTTCATACGTTCTCACAATGATTTTAACATACAAGTTGATCAAGTTTACATGTAAATGAAGATCAACAAATTTTAACATGGAAGTTGATCAAGTTTACATGTAAATGAAGATCAAAGTAAAATCATCACAATATAATTTAACTCTACTCAATGCTATATCCTACACATGCATACTAATTTATTGTAAGAGGGAAGAGTAAAGAAAACTACTCACTACACATGGAGAACAACAAGAACTTTTCATTGAACAAGTCTTTGAAATCACACATACAAAGTACAAGATTCAAATCAAAATACAATGAAAATACTTATCTTTGATGGAAATCAAACTCTCCTTCTATAGCAAAAGTAATCTCCTTATAATCCTCTCCAAGAACAAAGTGAAAAGAAAAGAAAAAATCTCTCACTCTTTCTCTTTCTCTCTCACCTTGTCGCCACTTCTTCTCCAAGTCTTCTTCTACTCTTCTAATCTTCTCCTCCTAATTATCTAAATCTAATTATTCTTTTCTCCAAGAGTTCAAGAGTTTTTATAATTTCCCAAGAGGTGCTTAAGTTTCTCTTTAAAAAGAGTCCACATTTAATGAATCTTCAAATGGGTGCCTTAAGTGCCTTTTCACTCTAAAGGCACATCTCCTCCATAATAAATCCTTATAACTGACCCCAATTCTTTCAAAAAGTTTATATTATCAAAACCAATGAATTCCCCACGAGACACACTTCTCAACGCTTCAAAAATCATCCAAATCAGACGTATCTACTAGAAGTTATGCAAAATCGTAACTGGCGGCTATGCGCCGACGGTTTGGCGCATATGCACCACCGCCGGCGGCTATGCGCCAACCGATGGTGCCTAGCAACTGCATACGGTAAAAAGTGTCCGATTTGACCCGTCGTTCGGTATGCTCCCGTTTGACCTGCTTTGCTCCGAGATGCTCCAGGCTTGGTCCATTTTTGTTCCTATTGCTCCAATCACTCCAAATTCTTCAATTTGATGTACCTACAGTAAAAAACACAAGAAAACATACCTTTAAAGTGCAATATCATTATAAAATATAGTATAAAAAATAGTATATTTATAGGTTTCAAAAACCTGACCTCGATCCGCGAAGAACGCAGTAATTTATGCTTTCAAAAATATGTTATAAATAATACTTCGACCCAAATAATAATAGCGGCTATTCATATAAATATAATTTTATGGAAAATATTTTACACACTAGAGGTACTGGCGCAAGTATACGTATCGTTTAAGTAATATAGGGCTTTAAATAAAGACCCGCATGGATCCCACGAGGTTTATAGATTATTAAATATTTTAATTTTATTTTTATGTATTTCTTTTAAAGTTTTAATATTTAATATTTAATATTTAATTTACTAAATGCAAAATTAAAGCAATAATAAAATAATGAGTGATGTAAATAATAATAAAACAAACAACTCGTCTTTCTTTCAATTAACCAAGACTTTTTAGATAATGTAATATTCGTGGAGAATATAAATTACGGTATTGTGCCAAATAAACAAATTCTATTCTTTACCTTCGCTCGATGCTAATGTTAACATCGTCAATCTATAGATCAGGTCTCGGATGTATTGTTAATATAATGGGTTAATCTAGGCTCACACTAGTAGATGTCCAAGGGTGGCTATGGTCGGCCCTACTAGTGACCCGTTCCCTCTCTATAAACCAAATTACAAGAATTTAGTCTGTCACTCTAAAAACCTATCAATTCTACGCCCATTGAATACTATTTTCCTATTTATTTGTACTTCACCTTGAATAACCCGCACAAGGCCTTCGACTACCCAAAGATTCACGTGATATCTACTAGTTAAGAATTCATCTCCTTCTAGGTCTCAAAATTCTTCAATAGATTTTAAATAATTTAAATGGACCAATTTAAATAAGTAGTACCAAGATCCGGTATAAATATCATCATAATATTAAAACAATATTTTAGTTTCTAATTCTCCAAATAATTTAATATTATCTTATTTATCTTTTCATAATTGAAAGTAGAAAGTAAAGTAACTACTCAGAACACATTGAATTTAAATAACAAAACATATAAATAAAATTTTGAATCAAATTACAAATACTTATCTCAAATGTTTCTCCAACTGAACCTCTGATTCCTTCTGACTCCAAAGCGAAATAGACTTCACAAACACCAACTCTTTCAAACTATCAATACAAAATCTAAATAAAATAAACTCACTAATTTATGAAGGAAAGTAAACTGGTGCATGACTTTAAAATTTCTCTCAATTCTCTCTCTCGATTTTTAGCTCTTGTCAGGCATTTTTCTCTCGTAGAAATAGCCTCCTATTTATGGGCTTCAAGGGTTACCTAAAAGAATCCTTCAAAATGTGTCCAAGTTCAATGAATCATCTTGAAAGTATGTCTGGCGCCTAGGCGCCGACATCTGGCGCCTAGGTGCCGGCATCTGACACCTAGGCACCGGTCTCATCGTCCAGTCCTTCGCACCTCTTCACTTTGGATCGCACCTCTTCGCGATCCAAACCATTTCCAAGCGTCTAAATATAATGTATCACATGTCCTATAATCCAGCATTGACCGCCAATCTTCTAGATGGTCCAATAACCGCTCTAACAGTCAAAAGAACCGCCCAAAGTAGTTATAAAAACCGTCATAGATTTGGTATCGAGCTCGCGCGTAGGCACCGGATTCTGGCGCCTAGGCGCCAGGCCCATTATTTCGGCAATTTTGCATTTTGGCTCAATTTTTGCTCCTTTTTGCTCTTTTTTAATCTTTTTCACTTTTTTCCTTTTCGAATATTTCGCATCACCTACATCCAAAAACATAAAATACCTTTCATTAAAGATAATATCCTAAAATATGATAAAAATCAAGGCATGTACCGTGTTTTTTTCATAACATCAAAAATCCCAAACTTAAACGTCACTTATCTTCAAGTAACCCTTTTTACTATATAAAATGTATAACATTTGGAATAAAAGGTAAATACTTAAGATTCCTTATAATTTTTTATTTTATAAAGGCTTTAGTTAATCATTAACCAAATTTCACTAACTAAGTTTAATTTTAAGAATTTGTTAATATTTAACTACCAAATTGTAAGACTTCAAAAATTCTTTTTCATTCATTTCGAAAATAATTGTAGTTTATTATATTAAGATCACATAAATTATTTATGCTAGCATCTTCATGAAAATCTTCTCTAATAAAGATGCATGCATAAAAATTAAGTAAAATACGTAATTAGTTTTTCTTTTTATAAGATAATTCAAGCGGCTCAATTTTTTATTAAGACTTCCTCAAGTTTCTCATCACTTCTTCTCTTCTTTTTTCTTTTTTTAAACAATGTATGACACGTATCCTGATAAATTTCCGTTAATGATTTTGAACTTCACTATCCTTAACTTATATTTTGAAACTTATACATTTTCACTCAATTAACATGACATGAATAGTTTTCAAAAAGAATTTCAATCCTTTTCTTTTTCAAGTTATAATTCTTGATTTCTTAATATTTCTAAAATTCAATTATCTCTACCATGAATAGAAATTCTTAATCTTACTTTTCAAGTTTCGAATAATTCTATTCTTAAAATCAATCAAAGTTATTAAAACTTTGGTTAAGTCTACTAAATTATTTATAATTTTTAAAATTTAAGTGATCTAGATAGACATTCCTTATATTATGTTAATATTATTTTTTTCATTAAAGAAAATATTAGCACTTAAGGACAAATAAAATTTAAATTTGCATGTATTTTCCCTTCCCCAAACTTAAGTCGACAGTATCATGAAAAATTTTAAAGTATGTAGAGAAATATGTATAATTTTTAAAAATAATTTTTATAAGTATGTAAAAAGCAGCTCTATAAAGAAAAATTTGCTTCGATACATGCTTTTTATAAATATTAATTAAATAATGAAGCATATATAAAAATAAGCTGGCTCAATTTTATATCATTAGCTAAATTAAATGACTATACTAATCACAATAATGCGAAACAAAACAACATCATTAACTATATAAGAATACTGTATCAGTAAAATAAACAAATAAACATTTATCATAGAAAATGAAAAAGTTCATCCATATTTCAGTCTTAAACACATATCACTTACTCTAAAAATAGTCTCAACCTCAAAAAACAAATCCACACAAAGTTACATAAACAAATCGATACTAACTAACAAAAAAATAATCATTACTAAGAAACAAGAAATAAACTAAAAATAGAATCAACTCATCTCAAGAGGTAAATCAAGCTACTAATCACTATATGTAGCCTCGTCATCGTCATCACCAAAAGAGAATTCCACATCCTTTGGATCAACATACGGTGAAAATCTACATAGGTAGGGAACTGAACATCATGCTCTACCCTTCAAGAATCTAACTAAAGACTCGAATACCTCGCATCATAATCACTCTTCCTTCGTATATTCAGATAGATGATCAATCTTCTTGTCTACAGTATCAACTCTGCAGTGAGTTAGAAATAACTCATTCGCTGCTCCGTAAATTGATCATGCATTGATTCCTAGAAAATAGATGGTGGCTCACGCGTAGAAGTAGAAGGTCTAGAAGTAGAAGCTCTACCAGCGCAGTACAAAAGTAGGAGCAAACGTAGATCTCTTCCGCGAAGACGATCATAAATACTAACACTCTCCTTCCCAATAGGCTTAGTCTTCAACTTCTCCTCCGAAATATCAACAATAACTCCATTGCTCACACATAAAGTTATTAATATACTGCCGATCGAATCCCATCCACGAAGTGCCGGATCTTCCAATACCCACAAAATCATGCATAATGCCGCTAACATTCATCGGCTTCCTCTCCCCGAATGTAGTGGTTCAGATAGCTCTATCTCCGGTAACTTCACTGTGTGGTTGGAAGGAAGTAGCTCCAGCGTAAATAAAATAGTGTCAGGCCTTGAAATACCATTCAGCTTCGGAAGATTTAAAGTTTACCCGTTTGTCATTCTCGAATCTTCCAAGCCCAAAGGCTATCACGTATATAATAATTTATCTCTAGATCTCCATCAGATGGAGATATACCAGAATTTGACGGTAGGTGATAGTCCGTAGAAAATATTTATCCGTTCCTGAGTGAATCCCACTCCGACACCTCTAGCGAAGACTTGCGGTCTTCCGCATCCATAAAGTCAAAGGAAACTCTCGTACAACAGTGAATAACAGCAATGGTAGAGAACAATGGCACCGCCGTCATTGTGTGCAACAATCATGTTCACGATCATCTCTCCAGGATTGTAAACTGCGCCCGAGATAAATTTCGATGACGCAAATTCGTGACAACGAAAGTGCGCCGCCGTAGTAGCGAACTTGCCGCCGTCGAAATTTTCTCGTGCTTTTCCGCTTTGATTTAGGTGTCATCTAAACATGAAAGAAAAAACACAAATAAATTAATGTAATCAAATATCTAAACTCTTTTTGTTTCGAGATACTTAAAATGAGTTAAGAAAATCCATGAAGAATTTCTAAAAATCAAAATTTTTCTCCAAAATTTTGGTTTTTAGCAAAAATAGGAAAATCCATGGTAGAAATAAAAAATAAATGGATTAGAAGGTAGATCTGACCTTAAGATGAAGAAATTGAGTGATTTCGGCTAAAAAACTTGACATTTTGGACTCCTCAAGATGGATCTAAGGTGTATTTTTGGGAAATGAGGAAGGGATGAAGCTTAGGCGTCGTCCATGGCTTTTGGGGTTTAAATCCCGATTTCAAGGCTGAACCGGCTCTTAGGCGCGACCTCGGCGCCTAGGCGCGCCTCGCCTTTCACAAAAATCATTTTTAAAAATTAATTTTCAACCAAAACTCACAAATTCAACTTCTAATTACTCATATAAGAGTATTGCTTCAGTTTCCAACTTCCAAAATATTTTCCAAAAATTTTAAAAAATAAAAATTAAATCCATCAATTAAACACAAGTTTAAGTCAAACTCTTTTAATTCCATTCATAATCTTCAATTTCGGGCTCAATACATTTCAAATAAGTACAATAATAAGATTCAAGTCTTACTAGCAATCAAACAAAACAATTTCAAAGCAAATACAACACACACTGAACAATAAAACAAACACACAAACAATGCATTCGATTTACTAAATCGATACAACGAAACACTAGATAAAGTCTCGATCTAACCACATTCACTATCTAATCTTCAAATTAGAAATTTCCATTTTCATCGCAATGAAGATTACTCAGCCCACTTGGGAAGAACACTAATGCCTCGGGAAAATTCGTAGTCGTCATCGTTCCTTTGTTCTTCGCATATCTCCACTTGAGCATCTTGATAGGCCGCTAGATGATCAAATTGAAGCTTTGCATGCCATTCCAGATGTTCGATTTGATGATAAATCTTTCCAGTAATGATTGAATTTTTATATTTCTGAAATTACTTCCACCATCTGTGATAATTACTTGTGCATTCCAAACCTAGAAAAAATCATATTTTTAAAAATTTTGAAACACTTCGGGAATTTACGCTTAGTAAGTTTATTAAATTTCTTCAATCCACTTTGAAACATAATTAATCGCTAATAAAATATAAATTTTTCCATGATGGTACAAATGGTCCCATAAAGTCTAGACCCCATATATCAAAAATTTCAAATTTCCAAATATGCTTTAAAGGCATTTCATTCTTCATAGATATATTTCTCATCCTTTCGACATCAATCACATGTTTTAACATAATGTCTCACATCTTTTGAACAAGGTAGGCTAATAAAATCCTGTTTTAAAATTTTAAATGCAGTTTTATCTACTCCAAAGTGTCCTCCAAATTCTAGAATCATGACATTTTTAATAATAGCAAAAGTTTCTAAAAGCACATCTTCAAATTACAAAATCTCTTCCCATTTTGGTAAATGAGGGATCTTCCTAAATATAAGATTTAGCATCAATTTTAAATTTCTTAATATATTTGTTATTCAATCCATATGGCAGAATTTGCTAACTAAATAGCTTAACTATATCCGCATGTCAAGGTGTTCTCGTATTTATTTAAATTAAATTAAAAATTCACCGACAATTTCTGTTAGGCGACCCCTTTTCAAAATACAACACTTAACCCTAAAATATGCCGACAAATTTCTGGCGACTCCGCTGGGGAAAGTTCCTCTCTCCATTTTTAATCAGATAGTTCTGCTTTCAAAAATCGGTAGTGTATCCATGTCCCTAATGGATCAAACTACCCTTCTTTCCGTTGGAATACTATGATCATTTTTACCTTGAACGAGTATAGCCAACATTCTCTGGGATTTAGGAGCCACTGTTTAGACACCCCTAAACAGAGAGGTTCTGAGATCCTTTTACCTCATTTCTGAGGTGGGGTGGACCCCCAATAGGTGTTAGTTTAGGAGTGATCCTTCGAGTCGGGAAGTCTTGCATAAGACTTTCTTTTCCTTTCCAACTCTAAATCGATTCATTACCTTCCCTACACCTTTCGAACATTTCGTTCTAAATAAACAAACCCTCTAATGAATGACTCTTTTAACAAATAACTCCTTCTTATAAATACATGAACAAGAATGTGTTCTGACACTTTTCGATTCCTTTCTTTTCGTCCCGATGAGAAGAAGCATAACTCGGGACTCGACAATCGAATCTACCCCGCGAAATGGAAGCCCCAAAGCCGATTTTCTCCTTCACCAATGGACCGGACTTCGCCGTTTACAAGGATGAACCGCCCGACAATGGGATCATCCGGCTTGGACAAGAATTCGAGAACACAAATGTCAAGATCGCCGACGTTACCCTTTTCGCACCGACAAACAAAGTATCCGAATTCGAAAGACCTCGATCGAGTTCAACCTTAAGTCAACTCAAGAGTTTCCTCCCCCGCAAAGGGTTCCAACTGAGAGGAGTACCGCCGTCCATGGAAGGACCGTTATCTCTACCCCCACCGGTCTAGTCGTCTCTCGCACCTACCCCGGCTCCCGCCAAACCGAAGGGGAAGGAAGTTCAAATTTGTAACGAGCATGTTACCGTGGAGGGTACAGATTTTCGTGCAAGACCTTCGTTTTTGAAATTGGGTCCAACTCAAGGGTTCCACCCCTAACACGGACTCGCAGGAGAAACAGAGGCGTGAAGATTGCCGTGAAGGCCGTAGCCGCCGAAGTCGCTTTCTTAGAAGAAATCCCCGAGTACACACCATTACCCGAATACATACCATCGCTCGAATATACACCCCTTTTGGAAGGAAGTAGATTCCATCCCCTTTCCGCCGCAGCTCGACGAGGAAAATGTCCGCAGGATTGCCTCCACATTACCTCGACCCGCATACTATAGCGACAACGAAGGAAAAGGGCAAGGATTACACCATTCGCCTCGACTACAGACCGTGATCGAGAAGTTAAGCAAAGAAAGAAAAATGCCCCGTATCGGAGATTTTAAGAAGGATAGGGCGTGTGCCGGCCAAATCCCGTCTCGGCTACGAGTAGAACCTCGCTATCGCTGCAGAAGAGCCGAATAAGAAGATGAAAGCTAGTCCACCCGTTGATGTTTCAGTTTACGGATCGTGGAGGATACCACCTTCCAAAGATTCAGACCGATGCACCATCCAGTCCTAGGCCTTCTACTACTAGAAGGATGGTATGGCGTCCCACTACCGGCCAATTAAGACCGAAACAACGACTCGTAAAAGGAAAGTCTCGTCGAGAGACTCGAGTCCGAAGAAAGTGCTACCGCAAAGAAGGGGACTCATGAGAAGGAAACCCGACAATTATCACATGACAACCGCAAGGATGTACGTAAAAGACCACTAGAAGATGCTATGGAAAAGTTAAGGATCGATATTCGACGATTAGCAAGGGAGAGAGAAGAGAAATTCGGAGATGAAATTGACTCGTCGCAGTTCATGAATGATGAGTATGCGTAAATTAACATGGTTGAAACACGAGCTTCGTCGCCTTCACAAGGTGCCCTCGCAGCTCGCAGAAGAGAGGAACCCGAAGTAATGAGGAGGTAGCTTCAAGAGAAAGATGATACAATCGCCCAAATGGCAAAAAGGATGGAAGAGATGGTCGTAGCCCTAGCCACTCTCCGCAGTCAAGTTCAACCCCAAAGAGAGACACCCCTGTAGGTCATTCACATCGTAGACGGAGGAAAGGAGATTACGTCCGTCAACGGGGATGATCAATTAAAGAAGGATACAACACAAAGCATGATTCCGTAAAAGGATATCAAGAGCTTGGTGGAACAAGCAGTGCGAGAAGCCTTGGCACAATCGAAGAGCGGGACATCCATTCGGACGGGCAGACCTTACCCCGAAGAATTCGACGCCGTCCAATATCCGAAAGGCTTTGTACCACCTCTCGTTCAAGACCTTCGATGGAACCAAAAACCCTCGGCAACGATGTTGCACATTTTCGTGCCGCTTGTTTCAATGCCGGCGGAAGTGATGCCTTACTCTTCGTACAATTTGTCGGCAGCTCGTCGTGGATCGCCTTTGATTGGTATGCGTAATTACCAAACAGTTCGGTGAAGACATTTTCGTAACTAGAGAACCTCTTCATCAAGATATTCGTCGGAGCTCAGCACCACATCACTATAGGTGATTTAGTGGTAGAGAAGCGTAAACCGAACGAAACATTGGTGGACTACATACTTCGATGGAGGAACCTAAGTATGAAGTGTGAGCCGCAGCCTACAAGAACAACATGCAAATCGGCATTTTACTAAAAAGCATCCATGGCCCGATAAGCACTTCTCCTCAAGGGATTTACTATTAAGACTTTCGACAAGTTGTTAAGCAAGGCCGAAGCCTCGCAAGAGGAGGCGAAGCAATTAAGTTTCACCGACAAAACGAAAAACGAAGCACGTGAAAACTTTTGAAAAGAAGTCCGGATCGCTGCAGCGAGTCGACAAAGGCAAGCAACCGATACAAATATCGTCGAACGGCCGCAAAGAACCTCAACGTAATTACCGAAGCAACCCCGACCCGACTATCACTCATCTCAACAAGTATGAACAACCGCCTCGTCCGCAACGTACTTTAAGGGAACTTCGAGAAGGGAGTATTCATTCAAGAATGAGGCGAGGCCGAAAATGTTCCGCAGCTTTGATGAAGACTCCGCATTTCCAACTACCGTAGCCTAAGAGACCAGAATAAGTCAACAAGAAAGGTGATCCCAACTTTTGCCCTTACCACCGGATGCTTGGGCATAAGATAGAAGATTGTATTACCTTCAAGAGTTGGCTCAACTACAATCTTCGGAAAGGGAATATAACGATCTCGAAGGAGTACATGAAGGAACCCCAGAAAGGAGGTTACGTCAATGTTATCTCGACGGATCTCATTGTTCCAATAGATACCTATACGATTGATGATGGATGGACTACCGCTTGGACAAAGTCTTCGAAGAAGATTTTGGATCACATCCAAACCGCTTCAAAGGCAAGCCTCAATTCGTAGTTCGAAACCCGTCAAGTCGACACTATCACTTGCGATGTAAGAACCACCTCAACAAGAGACGACCGAAGAAAAGAAGAAAATTGACGAAGAAGAGAAGACCGAGGCTCCTAAGGCTAGGACTAGGGGCCGCTTATCCTAGGATAGTTGTTTCCGATTCGGGGAGAAATCCCTCGAACCTCCGACTCGTATGATTATCTCGCTCACTCCGTAGGATCTTATAATGACGAGGGTTATGGCATCGGCTACGTTTTCGACCGTTTCTAACGATTACGTAACTAGCGACAATCGACCTAATCCGACGTCGATTCCGATACAAATGACAATTCTCAAATCATACACAAGCTCGATGATCATAATGACGAAGAAGACATCCACCAAGGAGGCTACGAGAGTTCAACAAGCAACGAATCTATTTGCGAGTTTCGAGGAGCTCCAGTCACAATAGAGTTAGAGCCTTCGGACTCCGAAGCTAATCCAGAAGAACCCGTCATTCCGATTCGAAGGACACATCAAGCAAACTCAATACTAGATTCAGGAGAAATTACGAAGTCAACTTAAGAAGTGGAAGAGTTCTACCTCCGAGAATGGGTCCAAAGGACAAAGGAAAGCGTGTGGTTGTTCGTGAAGAACCAACCCCGGCAGAGGAAATACCCATTCGGGAAGAAACCGAGACACATGGAAATAAAGTGGACTACAACGTGCTAGCCCATCTTAGGAAACTACCGCCAAACCGAGCATCTACGACGCTCTCATTTTATCAAAGGAGATGAGAGAAACTCCGATCAAGGCCTTACTCGATCCGTAAATTTGCTTAGCTCAAATGGCCGGAGATTCCTTAGATGAGGTTTGTTCGTTAAAGGAACAAGCCGAGGTATCACCTTCACGGACAATGACCTACTACTTGGGACAGCAGACCACAACCGACCGTTGTACATTTCAGTTACAATTGGGAAGTTTACACTCTCAAGAGTATTGGTGGATCCAGGAGCATCAATTAATATAATGAATCTCCGAACGCTAGCATACTTGGAAATTGATGCTCGCGAGCTCGAAGCAGATAAAATGTTATTAAGAGGATTCAACCAGAAAGGAGAAAGAGCCCTCGGCTCAATAACACTGCTAATGAAGACCGGTGACTTAGCAAAGACAACCGCGAAATTTCACATAATTGATTCGTAAACGTCATTCAACGCTCTACCGGGCCGACCATGGATACATGAAAATAGGATGGTACCATCATCGCTACATCGTTGCATCAAATACTACGATGGAGGGGAACAAGTGCATCAAAGGTGACTTACAACCATTCTCCGTACATGAAATTGGAATCCATGAAGATGCAGCTTATTACGCACCCCCGAAGAAAACAATCTTCTCCAGAGATACCATAACAAATGAAGCAAAGGAAATTTGGGACGATGAAGAACCTGAAGTTCTAGTCCAACAGTCACTCACCACTCCCTTACGGTGAGATGGTGAAGGTTTCTCCACAACTCGCATTCGAGGTCGAGGCCGGGGACGATGTCGTGGCAGAGATGTTAGGACAGTTGGACAGAGGAAACCAGCCATCAATGTTGAATGGGAAGATAGCTCTGAAGAAGAAAAAGAAATCAAGCAAGAAGCAGCGACAATAAGTCGGAAGAAGCCACAATTCGAGATCCTTCTCGAAGATGAAAAGAACGAAGAATATAAATCGATGTACGAGAAGATTAACCACTATGTACATACTATGACCCTGACCCCGATCCATTCTAATAAGATCAAGGGTATGGTGGTCAAAGAGGTACGCAGCGGCAGTACAAAGCCCATCAAGTTCTACCGTGGTGCTCCTTCCTTCAACACATGAAATATTCTCATTCATGGATGGATCTTCAGGATACAACCAGATAAAAATGGCTCCAGAAGATGAAAAACTTACAACATTCAGAACACCGATCGGAGTATACTCTGCTACACGATGATGCCATTCGGACCGAAGAACGCAGAGAACCCTACCGGAGAGCAATGACAAGAATTTTTGATGATCTCATCCACAATCAAGTCGAATGCTACGTGGATGATGTGGTCATCAAAAGCAAAGTAAAGGAAAACCACCGTATGATTTGAGAATTATTTTCGAACGATTAAGACAATTTAACCTTAAGATGAATCCCTTAAAATGCGCCTTCGGCGTCACGTCCGGGAAGTTCTTAGGATTCGTTGTCCGACATCGTGGAATTGAAATCGACCCGGAAAAGATTAAAGCTATCTTAGAAATGCCGCCTCCCGAAACCTTAAAACAACTACGATCTTTTCAAGGGAAGTTGGCATATCTTCGATGCTTTATCTCAAACTTATCAGGTAGGTGTCAGCCTTTCTCGGCACTAGTTAAAAAGGACGCCAAATTTATTTGGGAAGAAAAATGCCAAAGGGCCTTTGAGGACATTAAACAATATTTAATGACACCTCCTGTCTTAGCAGCCCTGGTCTCGTGTAGACCGCCGATACTTTATACCGCGGCTTTAGGCGACTCTCTCGAGCCCCGTTAGCCTGTGTCAATGATGAGGGTAAAGAAAATGCTCTTTACCATCTAAGCCGTCGTTTACTTCCGACGGAAATAAGGTATCCCGCAATTGAAAAGCATTGTTTGGCCCCGATCTTCGCCGCTCAAAAGCTCGTGCACTACATGCTTTCTCATAAGGTCAACCCGATCTCGAAATTTAATCCATTGCAATACTCGATGACCCGTCCAACGCTTTCCAGCAGACTTGCGCGATGGTCAATGATATTATCGCAATTCGATTTAACTTTCGTGCCTCTTCGTGCCGTAAAGGGACAAATCCTAGCGTACTTCCTCGCAAAGACACCCTTTGCCGGCAGAATCTCCTCTCAATGACGACTTGCCGGACGAACAAATAATGAGCTTAGAAGACCCCGATGATCGACGTTGGGAATTATATTTCGATGAAGCATCTTCAAGACACAAAGACGAAGAATCGCGAGTGATAGTGCCCTGTAAGGCAGTGGATCGGATTAATCTTTATAACACCGAGCGGGGGATGTTGAGATACTCCTACCACTTGACGTAGCCGTGTACAAACAATGAAGTAGAATACGAAGCCCTCATAACGAGACTCGGAATTAACTATTCAAATGGGGATAACAAACATCAACATCTACGGGGATTCGCAAGCTAATCATTCAACGGATCGCCGGACAAGACAGAATTTTAAAACCAAGACTCGAGCAAATATTTCCAGTATGCCATACAGCTGTTGGATCGGATTCCAAATGTGACGATCTACAAAATTCCTGAAAAGAAAACGCTTTAACAGATGCGTTAGCCCGCCTTGCAAAAGAATTTGCTCGTTGCAAGATGAATCGTTGGAAGTGTCGGCTCACTGACGTCGTGTCCTATCACAGCTCGACATGTACACAATACACAAATCGAAAAAGGAGAAGAATCAGCTGAAGCAGCTGACGAAAAACACGTAAGATCAGGCGACGACCATTAACGTACTACCTACAAACAGGAAAACTACCAGACGATAGGTCGTTAGCCCATCAGATCAAGAAAAGAACTCTGTCCTACACATTAATAAACAATATATTATACAGAAGGTCTTTTGATCAGATGTGGCTAAGATGCCTAAGCAGTTCTGAGGCCTGTGATATTGTTAAAGAGGTGCATTCAGGACTCTGTGGCGCTCACCAGTCGGGTCCGAAGATGAAAATGAAAATTAAAAGACTAGGGTACTACCGGCCCTCGATGATGACCGACCGCATGAAAATCGCCAAGAGTTGTCACCAATGCCAAGTGCACGGAGTGGTTCTACACCAACCTCCAAATGTGCTACATCCGACAATTGCGTCGTGGCCATTCGAATGTCGGGGCACGATATAGTGGGTCCAATAGAACCACCATCTTCAAAAGGACATCGTTTCATCCTTGCGGCTACTGCATTACTTTTCCAAGTGGGCAGAGGCGCGTTCCACTCGGAGAAGTGAAAGTACACCACGTGCTACGCGTTTTTCAAGAACCAAGTTGTCTACCGTTTCGGAGTACCGCGCGAGATCATCTCGTATAATGGGTCGCATTCAAAAGCACACAAATCAACAATTTTGTCGAGAGACACGGAATCGACCGGCGATATTCAACAATTTATTACCCAAGAGCAAACGGCCTTGCCGAGGCTTTTAATAAAACTCTCGTTCAAATTTTAAAGAAAACTTTGGACGACAATAAGAGAAATTGGCACGAGAAGTTGTTAGAAGCCTTGTGGGCCTACCGGACAACCTTCGTAACTCCTACTCAAGCTACACCTTACGCTCCGGTGTATGGGTCCGAGGCAGTGTTACCTTTAGAGGTCCAGCTTCCTTCACTGAGAATTGCGGTTGCAAACAAAATCATGACAGAAGAGAATGCCAAATTACGACTAGAAGAATTGGAAAGCCTGGAAGGGAAGAGACTTGCAGTGCAGCAGAATTTAGAATTATACCAAGCTAAGATGGTTCAAGCTCATGACAGATCGGGTCCGCCCAAGAACCTTCAAAGTTGGTGACTTAGTTCTCGTTCTCAAGAGACCTATCCTCGCACACCGCAAGATAGGAGGAAAATTTGAACCCACTTGGGAAGGACCGTTTGTTGTTGAGGCGACCTACTCAGGAGGCTCCTACCAACTAGTGAACTGCCAAGGGGAACGACATATGCTTCCGATCAACGGACGATATTTGAAAAAGTATTATGCTACCTGATGTTTCGAAGGAATGAATTTTTCATCCCTAGACGCACGGGTGAAGTAATTACTTATGACTGGGTCCGAACCCAAAAATAATAAAAATGTGCTAAAATAAATAAAATCATGATAATAAAGTTTTCCTTGTTTTCTTTTCCAAATCAAAATCTCTTTCCTAATCTTATCCCACTTCATTCCTATTGAATTTAAAAATACAAGAAGTAATAATAATAAAAAAATGTCTTTAATAAACATTTTCTCAATGTTCTTGTTCTTAGTACAGCCCCTGATCCTTTTCCTTGTCTTTTCGCAGGGAAATGTCGAACGGGCGGTTGGTCCTGAACTTTAGAAATGGCGTAGGCCTTGCACTCGACGAAAAGAGGGTGAAAGATGGAGCGATAATCGAGATTGACTCGTACTTCACACCGCAGGCTCGCAATACGAGGAAAGTGACCGGGTCCCCGTTGACCGAGAGGAACCGCCCGACCGGACGATAATGAAAGTGGGTGGCCCAAGCCACCAATCCAAGAAGAAGAAAAGGAAAACAAACACCGAAGAGGACAAGAGAATCAAGTCTATAGTCGCTACGGCAGAGGGCGAGCTTGTCGGCCGCCGCGCCCACGAGATTCAGGAAGTACGAAGAGCTACTCTCACAAAGAACTCAACGAAGAAATAAAAATCGCCGTATCCGCAAGATGTTAACTAAATTAGCGAGCGGACCGGCGCGACGAGGCGATGCTTGCTATCGTCGCACATACACTTCAAGGACACCAGCTCACCGAGAACTCGAAGAAAGGAGGCCGGCTCCGAGGATAACGGAAGAGACCAGGGGAATCTCAAGAAGAACAGAAGAAAGAAGGCTACCACGCCATCAGATAGAGTCACCAGTAATGCATAACCTTGTTGCAGAAGCAACCCCGGAGGATGTCCCGACGGACACCATCCCCGAGGAGCCGAGGTATGTAGGAGAACGTGAAGGGATTGAGCCATATATCCCACAATACGTCACTGTGCCTCGCCATTTGCAAATTATTCCGGAATCACGAGCTAGAAAGGATGCGGAATGTCGAGAAGAAAACTTTTGAATACTTCGAGAGAATCGAGGCAGGAGGATCAATATACTGAAGGCCTCGAGCTACATACGTACGTGTTCTCAGAGCACGAACAACAACAAATCGTAGACTGCATCCGGGATTTGAAAAGAATGGGCCGAGCGGGTCGCCTAAGGGAAAACACTTACTCAGAACCCCGGAGATGGATGCCAGGGAAAGGTAGAATTACCATACAGTGTGGATGCTGCTACAACTTCGCGTAAGATGTAAAAGGAAACCGACCGGAATACTCCGTCATGGCCGAGTGGATCCAATGCCATTAGTCATCAAAAGGATGGTAAAAATAATGATAACATGGAGGGTACCGCCAGCGATTGCATACCCAACAGCTTGCATCATTAACATTTATAAGAAGGGTGATCGCATACCCCCGCACATAGATCACCACGATTTTGTCGGACCTTTCGCACAGCTTTCTTTTACGAACAAGTGTAATATCATGTTTGGATCCGACCTCCGGATAGCGGGCCCGTGTGAGTTCCGAGGGCCGCAAAGATACCATTACCGGTAGGTTCCGTCATGATACCGAAGGGCAACGGAGCGGATGTCGCTAAACATTGCATACCAGGAGTACCAGGTGAAGCGGATCTCGCTTACTTTCGAAGGATGGATGACAGAAAGCACCTTACCACTTCTCGCCGGACCCGGAGCTAGAGAGCCTCCGGCCTTACGAGCCGTGAGTTACATGGAAAATATCACACCTCCAACGTACATCCATACGGCATCCTTGCCAAGGGTGGCCCGGAAGGTGATGTTATCGACCATGTACCTCACTATTCGTACATAGATTTTTGACGGATGCCTTTTTGGATAGATCGACAAAGATCATACATAGTCCGTTTTGAGTCTATATGGATTGTATGAGATGTATTCCGGATCGAGTTGTATGATGTATCTTCAAGCATGATTGGAATGAAAGTGACCATGTCACATTTTTGGCCTTCACCTCTTTTGTGCAAGTTGATCGAGAAACGCCATTAAAGTTAAATGAACTTCGAACAAAGAACAGAAAAGAAATAAAAAGAATAAAAGAAAACTTTCCTTGAAAATCTAAAAAATAATAAACACCAAATTCACGATAAAATAAAATTTGAATCGTTAAAAGACAAACAAAATGACCACAAATTTTAAATCAAATTCAAATTCGATCTTCCAGATGTCAAATCAAATCTCAATCAAATTTCAAATTCAATCTTTCCAAATCTCAAATCAAACCTCAATCAAATTCAAACTCAACCTTCCAAATCTGAAATCCAATCCGTTCTACTCTCTCCCTTGTCTGGGATGGAAGCGGTTGATTCCATTGACACGGATCGAATCTGATGGCGAAGAATTGCATCCAATCCAAACCAGTAACTTCCGATCAACTCTTTTGAATGACATATGTAGCATCTACATATTCCCTCCTAATCTATTTCCTTCCATGAAAGTCTTTTAAAACTTTCATGAAATTCTCGAAACACCAAAATTCCACACTTTTCAAATCAACACTACAAATCTTTGCAAAATCGATTACCATTTAAAATCAAATTCTTGGGGTTGAGGATTTTACATCCGAGACTGCATTGTTTTAGGATTCTTTCCCTATCGCAATGAAATACATCAAAATCAAATTCTTGGGATTGAGGATTTTACATCCGAGACCGCATCGCTTTAGGATTCTTTCCCCATAAGCAATGAAATACATCAAAATCAAATTCTTGGGGTCGAGGATTTTAAATCCGAGACTCGCAATGCTTTAGGATTCTTTCCCTATCGCAATGAAATACATCAAAATCAAATTCTTGGGGTCGAGGATTTTACATCCGAGATCGCATTGCTTTAGGATTCTTTCCCTATCGCAATGAAATACATCCAAAACAAATTCTTGGGGTCGAGGATTTTACATCCGAGACCGCATTGCTTTAGGATTCTTTCCCTATCGCAATGAAATACATCAAAATCAAATTCTTGGGATCGAGGATTTTACATTCGAGATCGCATTGCTTTAGGATTCTTTCCCTATCGCAATGAAATACATCCAAATCAAATTCTTGGGGTCGAGGATTTTACATCCGAGACCGCATCGCTTTAGGATTCTTTCCCTATCGCAATGAAATACATCCAAATCAAATTCTTGGGGTTGAGGATTTTACATCCGAGACTGCATTGCTTTAGGATTCTTTCCCTATTGCAATGAAATACATCAAAATCAAACTCTTTAGGTTAAGGATTTTACACCCAATACCGCATTGCTCTGAGATCTTTCCTCATTGTAATGATTCGATCCATTCAATCCAATTTTCTTTTGAGGTTGAAGATGTTACATCTAAAACCACAAAATTCCAATTTTCATTTCAAGTTCAAATCCCTTCAAATTAATTTTGACAAATTTCAATTTAAATTGAAACAAAAATTGAAATCTAAACTCACACATCAAAAACTTAAGCCAAAGCAAAATGAAATCTAAATCAAAATTCCCCGCATCATGTGATTTGGGATTCACCTCCTTCTCCTTTCCCCAGCAAGAGTTCAAGAATCTCCAGTCTCAGAGAGATACTTGACACTCCCCAGCGGAAACTCTCCTACTCTGTCCTAAGTTTATCACTTGGACTTTTGTGTTGGTTTCGTTGATCGCTTCGGTCAACACCAATACGCGCGGTGTGCTGGGTTAGCACACCACACCTATTGGGGGTCCATTTGTTGACCTCATTTTTTATGAGGTCTCCTCTTCTTCTCTTTAGTACTTAGGATCTAGCCTTAGGCTTTTCCTTCGACTAATCTTAGAGGATTAGAATTGGGACCCACCACTTAGAAGTTCAAACCACTTCTTAACTCCCTGCAAACTCCACAAACTTGATTGTAGACCCCTAATCACCTAAAGGGTTGAAATCAAATGTCAAAGTTTAAAGGATGAGTTCCTATAGGACTCTTTGGCCTTAGGACTGCCCTGGGTGGCCTGGTCTGGTGAAGGGGCTGACTTGCACACACACTACACCTATACACTACATTTTCACACACCTCCTAAAACTACACCCATATCCAACTTGACCTCCTGACTCATGAAGGTGATTCACATGAATGGTCCTTAACCCCTAAGCCCTCAGGCTAGAGGGTTAGGAACAACATAGTGGATGTCTCAAATGAGTCCCTTCATGGCTCATGTGGGCTTGATATGGCTTCATGGCTCAACCAAAATGATTTCATTCCACTTACATTCACCCAATCTTCAATTTTCCAAATTTTCAATTTTTGACCCCCGGAACCCTACACCCGCCTAGCCCAACCCAAAACCCTTAAAACTACCAAAAAATTTGCAAAATCACCTAAATTACCCAATATTCCTCAAGATCAATCCCAAAAATTCCCACATTACTCAAATTGATCATCCATACCCAAAAATACCAAAAATTCCAAAAATACCTCCCAATACCCTCCAAATACCCAAAATGCCCCTCTTAGCCAAAAAATCCAAAAATTCAGAAAATTCCCATAAAATTCCAAAAAATCCCAAATATTCCTAATTTCATTTTGTTCAACTACACCATGGGCCAATTTTGTCAATTTACCCCACTTTTGTCAAAACCCCCAATTTGACCCATTTTTAACCCAAAGTTAACCCAATGTCAAACCAAACCTACCCAATTGACCCAAATTCTGGTGCAATTCAATTCTAAACTTCAATTCAACATCCCCAACACCAATCTAGACCAAATCCAAGCCCAATTTGATTGGCATTTGAATCCAATTTCACTTTTGACCTTAAAGCCCAATTTGGACCTATGACCCAAACTTAGCCCAAACTCACCCAATTCAACGCCAATTAACCCCAAATCTTTTCTAAACCTTCCCTAACATCCCCAAAAACAAAACACTAACATGATTTGCCCAAAATTTGGACCCAAACCCCACTCAAATTCAACCCAAAGCTAAAAGGCCCAATTTTGACCTAAACCCAAACCTAACCCAAATAAGCCCAAACCCCAAAATCAAAACCCAACCAAAGCCAAAACCTCTTTGAAACACTCCCATAAACATTTTCCAACATTTATTTTACATCAATTTCAACCCTAGCCCAACATTGGCCCAAGTTAGCCCAATTTGACCTATATTGGCCCATTCACCAAGGAAGCCCAAATTCAACCCAATTCAAACCCAAATCACTCCCAACTTGCTTCAAATCACTCATGACACATCCATGAGCTAAACCAAACATTTGTTTGGCCCAATCCTTCACAAAATTCCCATTCATAAATTTATTTTCAAACCAAAAGCCCATTTTCTTAAACCTTCCTAAAAGCCCAAACTTCATGCTAAAGCCCATATGACAAATTCTTCTCATCATACCCTTAATTAAAATCATCCCTAAGTTCAAATCAATCATCAAATGGTGAGCCATGAAGTCATACATGAGCCACATGTGAGCCATGAAAGCCTTGGACACTTCACCATACCCAAAATGGCAAGAAGAGGGGACCCTTTAATGATTCTCTTAAGAGTGATTAACCACTCCCATGTCTCCCCTAACTCTTGCTTAAGCTTAATTGTACTTGGATTGTGACTTGACCCCACTAATCAAGCTGATCCAAGTGACTTTCCCTTCAGCCCAAATTGGCCTTGGAGGGTGAACCTAACCCAAAACCAAGGGTTGACCCATTTAGACCCAAAACTAGCCCTTTCCCATTCCACTTCGATTCAAACCCTTTACACATGTCCATGGCTAATTGACTGCACAAACCTCCAGCCCTGACCCACCTGGACCTGAGAGTGACCCATGCCTGCCGGCCAACCGCCTGGGTCGCCGGAAAACACCATGGCCGAGACATTGGGAGGAGCCAAACTTGGAATTCTCACCTGCTGAGCTGCCCCATGCCCAATGGCCACCATGGTTGTTCTTCCCTTGGCCTAAGCAGTCGATCCCAAGCCCTAACTCCCCCGGGAGGCCCTCCACCCTCTCCTATTTAAACACCACCCCTTCTCGGCCATGAGTGGTGCTGAACAAAAACCTTAAGGAAACTCTGACAAAATCAATCCAGACCACTCTCCACACATAGAGCACTTGATTCCCACTGGATTCCAGCCCCAATTCCCTCCAGTCGAGCTCAATTTTGAGCTCAAACTTCAGCACAAAAACCAGGACACTTCTCCACAGTGGATCAATCCCCAAATTGACTGGTCCTACACCTTCACCAGACCAAGAGGAGAAGTTTCCCACTGAAAGCCCCATCTCCAGGCCACCCAGTTGTTCCAGCCTCCAAGCTTTGTGATCGAGCCGTGGTCACTTTCATAGCTAGGCGATTCACCGTGCCAAGGGACTTCATCCGAAGCTTGCTTGGACCCAATCGAAGGTGACACAACTCTCGGATCGAAGCTTCACTTCTCCGAGCAAAGGTATGGACTCACTCTTCTTCCCGAGCTTACAGAGATTCTCCATTTAATTTGAGTCAATTTAAATACATGTTTACCGTATGGATGTGTTCGTCTCCTCAAGACAAATCCATAGAGCATAAGAACACGAAAATTCGTTGAGAATCGAGTGAGAAATTAGGGTTAGAAGGTTGACGGTCACGGGTGCATACCAGTCGTAGACGATGACCATGAGCCGTCGGTTCGAGCGTGTATCGAGTGGACGGTCTGGATTGAGTCGGACAGCACGTTGTTACGTGACCCGTGGGGCCCTGGATCGTTGAGTCGGATGGCAGCGCCGAATCAGGAGATGCCGCGTGGAGCTTCGGAGATGCCTAGGTTGACGCGGCGCCGCGTGGATAAGTAGGAAATTAGGTTTATTTTCCTATTTATTTAATTCCCTAAACTTCAAAAATGCATAACTTTGTGTAGAAAAATCAGAAAAATAAAATAAAAATACCCTCTTGCTTAGTGAACAGAGGAGAATAATGTGGAAAATAAATCATTTAATTTCATCAAGTATTTGATTTTTAATAATTTATTTACTCTTTGCACATTTTCAATTCTCCATGCATGTATACAATTCACCATGGCATGAGACCATAGGGCTTTTGAAGCCCCTGAATTTGGGAACATTCCCTGAATTTTCCAAAGTCTGAGGCCATCCCTATGAAGAGTTATTGATTTTTCAAATTCATGTTACTGTTTTGAGTATTTTAAATCTAATAATTAGCATGTTGTGAAATAAATTCTAGGAAAATTTGGTGATGTTTCGTATGATCAGAGGACCCTAGGAAAAATAGGTTTTGCATTAATTCACTTGGAATAACCCTAATTGGCTTAAACACCCAAAATAGGTCTTTAATTAATTAGAGCTAATCATGCATCAAATTGACTTGAAATCAATTCTCCACTGACCTTTAGGATCAGAGGAACCAACCATAAAAATTTGAAGTCAATTGGACTTGGTTAGCCCTACTAAATGGGTTGATTAAGCCATTTAACCAATTTAAACTTTAAAAATTCATAACTTTCAAAATACTTTTCAAAAATTCACCAAATTGGTTTTGGAGCCTCTCTGATATTAGAGGAATTTAAGAAAATTAAAATTTCAATTTTCTAAAAAAGTTGATTTTTTGTATTATTTTAATATTTTAATATTTAAAAAAATAATAAAAATCATAAAAATAATAAAATTCACCAAAATGTCACATTTTGAATTTTAATCACATAGGAACAAATCCCATATTTTTCTTAGGTCTCTATGATGAGTTATTAAATTTTAAAGCCCTAGGGTAATTTTAAAATAAAAAAAATGTATTTTCTAGCATTTCCACTAAAATAATTCTATTAAATCAAAGAAAAATCAGAAAATTACAAAAATTGATTCTCTGATTTTCTTGATATCAGAGAGATTTTTGAAAAATATAAAATTCATTTTTCAACCTTTATTTTATTTTTAAATTAATTAATACTCCAAAACTCAAAATAATTATAATAAAAATAATCACCAAAATTGGTCCAAGTGGTCCTCTGGTCATTAGAAATGTCCCATAATTTTCTTAAGGACAGAAACTTTCCTTTGGTCATATTATTAAATTTTCTTTGGAAATCCCTATTTTCCACAAAAAAATAATTACATAAATAAATTAAATATAAAAAAATCACATTTTCTCCTCTCATGTCTTTATTGACATATGAGTGAAGTCACATAAAAATTTCAAGTTCATTTAAGCTCAATTTAGTGAGTTATGAAATTATTAAGCTTGAAGGGCAAAATGGTAATTAAAATTTTAACCCTTGATTAAAACTTTAGGTTTAATAAAATTAAAGAGTAAAATATTTGATTCTAATCCGACTTGGATGATTGAAATTTAAATAATTAAAGGGTAGAAACCTATTAAACATTTTAAAAATAATTGAAATGAACTTTAATTAAATAATTGATTAAATTTGGAAGAATAATAAAATTGGAATTATTAAAATAGGGATGTTATTAGGAAGAAATTTGTTCTTTAATTTAAGAATCCCTAAATTAATCATCTCAATAATATTTAATTACTAATTAAAATGATAATTCAAATTTAAGATTTAAAAACGCTAAAAGACTTAATCATTAAATTGAATTAAATTAAATTATTTAAATTAAACCCTTTTAAAATAAAATATTAAATTAAAATTAAAAATAAAATCAAATAAAAATTTAAATTAAATTAAATTAAATTAAATTAAATTAAAACATATTAAATTAAATTAAATTAAAACATATTAAATTAAATTAAATTAAAACATATTAAATCAAATTAAATTAAAACATATTAAATTAAATCAAATTAAATTAAATTAAATTAAATTAAATTAAATTAAATTAAATTAAATCAAATTAAATTAAATTAAATTAAATTAAATTAAATTAAATCATATTATATTAAATTAACTTAAATTAAATTAAATTAAATTAAACCACATTAAATTAAAATTGAATTAAATTAAATTAAATTGAACTAAGTTAAATTAAATTGAATTAATTATAACTTCACCTAAGAGATTAAAAAAAAAATTTCAAGAATAAATCTAAAACAACTTGAACACTATTCCAAACTTAAGCCCATTAATTGAAATTAAATTAAATCATAAATCACTTGAACATCAATTTGCCCTCAAAAACTCATGATGTCATAACTCTTAAAAGGAGCGTTAAGTGAAGTGTTACTTCACTTATAGGATATTCAAATGTCCTAGTTCACTGAGCAAGATAACAAAACTTGAACTCCCGGACGATTAATTCATTTGTATAATTAAATTCTCTTGGACTTAAAACAATCCTAAAAGTATTGAAAAGATGTTTAAGACTCGTCTTAAGCACTTCCTCGATATGATAGGATATTTATAAGAACAATTGAACTTAATTGTTCTTTGATGAAGAAGATCGTCCTCAAACCCAAAATAAAAGAACCTAGACGTCATAGGAGGTGACTAGCTATAGGATTAGAAACTTGGTAGAAAACCATAACCCTTCCCTTAGCTTTACCTAGGAACTTGCTCTAAATGCTTAAATATTCTAATTGTGTTTTAAGTACAGCTTGGGATGACGGGAAGACCCTCCAGGTACGCTTTTATTTTATTGCAATTTATCTTATGGTAATTTATTTAATCGCATCGTACTTACTTTTCTTGCATGATAAACAACTGTTGCATGAAAACCCACACCTTTAGGATAGTCCCTAAAACTGAAACCAAAACTAAATTAAAAGTCATTACAAGATAAAATTCACCGCCACAACATTTCAAAATATAAAACAACTCAAAATTTGATCACAAACAAAACAACAAAACTACAACTACAACTAAATTAAAACGTCTTGTTGGATGATCGGGAATACCTCGGATGATGTACCCTACGTGTTGCTAACGGAATTTCCCACGGTCTAAATGAAAGTGTGGAACTCATTCGATTGAGTTTAGCAAATTCATACGGACTAAGTGAATCTGATAAAAATAACGATGCCGGAAGGATGGAACCGTGAGATCTTAACCGGTGTTGTTATAATCAACTTTAAGATTTGTTTTAATTAAAACATAAAAAACACTTGGAAATTAAGACTTTCTGTAAACCTGAACACTTCTCTCATCTCCTGATTTATAATTTCTAAAACTAAACCTCTGCAACAACAAGGAGCTCGGAGCATGGTGGGCGGCACGGCCATCGTCATCGGCAAAACTCGAGTCTACTTCAGCAAACTTTCTTAGAATTAAATAACCAAGCCATAGGACTTCGAGGTAGCTTGCCTAGTGCAACATAAATCCTCAACTCTTCGTTAGGCATTTGCATGATCATATCATGTAAATTAAGCCCTAACCGGTCTTAGGACTCCGAGGCAGTCGTCCGATACGACATAAATCCTCACATCTTCGAGGCTATTTGTATGATTTTAACATACGAATATAAGTCCTAATTAATTAAAATTGACAAGATCAAAACATTAAATAAACATTAGGGCTTTCCTAAGTTCAAGCCAAACAGTAGGATAGTCGGGAAATTACCGAAGTTCGCTTCGAATCCGTGATTCCTCCTACCTTTCTTCCTTTGAATTCCCAAAATAAAATGTTCTAAATTTGATCCATTCCCTATTGAAATTCCAAAATTCAATCCCTTGAAGACTTAAACTTTGAAATTCTTGAGAGAAGAACTACTGATTATTATCGAGAGTTTTCTTAGGTGATTCCCGTCACTTAAGATGTAATTAACTATAGGGGCTTGCCCTTATAGGAAATTTTAAGAACCCGAGTAATATAAACCCTGTTTAATGTTTGCATATTAAACAGGGGAATTTGTCGGCTTATAAAATTGGTTCGCGGACCAAACGGATGTCACAAATCTCCTAGTTTATTTAATCGAGCCCCATCATCAAGCAGTGTGTCTATTCTTCGGGATAGATACACGGTTTGTGACGCGGTGCTCGTTTATATTAACTATTCGGGATGTGAGATCAGTTTGACTTCATATTTTAAAATCTTCAAATTTAAAAAATTATTTTCAAATCAAATACTACTTTTCAAATTATTTATTTAAATTAAATTAAAAATTCGTCGGCAATTTCTGTTAGGCGACCCCTTTTCAAAATACAACACTTAACCCTAAAATATGCCGACATGGCCATTCGAGTGTTGGGGCACTGATATAGTGGGTCCGATAGAACCACCTTCTTCAAGAGGACATCGCTTCATTCTTGCAGATACAGATTACTTTTCTAAGTGGGCAGAAGCAGTACCGCTTAGAGAAGTGAAAGCACATCACATGCTACAATTCTTCAAGAATCAAGTAGTCTATCGTTTCGGAGTACCGCGCAAAATCATTTCAGATAATGGGTCCGCGTTCAAGAGTACAAAGATCAACAATTTTGTCAGAAGAAAGGGATTGATTGGCGCTATTCAACAATCTACTACCCAAGAGCGAACGGCTTGGCCGAGGCTTTTAATAAAACTCTCGTCCAAATCATAAGAAAAACTTTGGACGACAATAAGAGAAATTGGCACGAGAAGTTGTTAGAAGCCTTATGGGCCTACAGGACGACTTTCAGAACTCCTACCCAGTCTACGCCTTACGCCTTAGTGTACGGGTCCGAGGCCATTCTACCCCTAGAGGTTTAACTTCCGTCTCTCAGAATTGCAGTTGCAGAAAAGATCACTATAGAATAAAATGCCAGACTATGACTAGAAGAATTGGAAAGCCTGGAAGGGAAAAGACCTTCAGCACAGTAGAATTTGTAACTGTATCAAGCCAAGTTGATCCAGGCCCATGATAAACAGGTATGCCCAAGAACATTCAAAGTCGGTGACTTGGTTTTAGTTCTCAAAAGACCTATTCTTGCACATCACAAGATAGGTGGTAAATTTGAACCAACATGGGAAGGACCATTTGTGGTCGAGACAGTCTACTCTGGAGGTTCCTACCAACTGGTGAATTGCCGTGGAGAATGACCTATGCTTCCAATCAATGGACGGTATTTAAAGAAGTATTATGCAACCTGATGTTTCGAAGGGTGGTCTCTAAAGTAGAATTTTATCCCTAGAAACACGGGTGAAGTAATCACTTTGTGACTGGGTCCGAACCCAAAACAAAATAAAATGGATGATAAAAAAATCTCATCAACAAAAATGTTAAAAAGAGAACATGGGAAATCGTAATAATAAAATGTCAATCTTTCCTTTTAAATCCATTCATTCCTGATATTTTGTCATCTCTTCCTACTTTCTTTAAATTTAAAAGAAGTGAATAAGAATTTTTAAGTATTTTTTTTAATGTTCTTGTTCTTAGTACAACCCCTGATCCTTTCCTTATTTTTTTCGCAGGGAAATGTCGAACGGGTGGTTGGTTCTAAACTTTAGAAATGGCGTGAGTCTAGCACTTGATGAAAAGAGGGTGAAGGATGGAGCAGTGATAGAGATTAACTCAGACTTCACACCTGCCGGCTTACAATACGAAGAAAACGATTGGATCCTAGTTGATCGAGAAAAACTTCACAGCGAGACAGTGATGAAAATGGGTGGCCCGAGCCACCAATCCAGCAGCAAGAAAAGAAAAGCAAATGCCGCTCATGTAACCGGAGAAGATAAGAAAGTTAAGTTCATGGTTGCCACAGCAGAGGGTAGGCTTGTCAGCGCCGCGCCCGAAGAAATTCAAGGGGTAAGGAGAGCTACTCTCACTGCTACCCAGCGAAGGAATAAGAACCGTCGCATTCGCAAAATGTTGACCAAGTTAGCAGAAGATCAACATAAACAGACAATGGATACCGTTAGTGCAAATGCTCCAAGGAGACCGGTTCGTCAGGAACCAGAAAGAAGAAAGTCAACTCCAAGAAGGTCGGAACAGATAAAAGAAGTACCAAGAAAAGTAGAAATAGAGTCAGTACCTCGACGCCGAGCAGATGTACCGAATCTGAAGAGTCTTGTTGCGAAAGCAACCCCAGAGGATGTCCCTACAAAGACTATCCCCGAGGAGCCGAGACATGCAGAAGAAAGTGCTGGGGTTGAGCCATACATCCCGCAGTATGTTACAAGACACCGAGGACTTCAGATAATCCCGGAATACGAGCTAGAGAAAATGCAACTTGTTGAGAAGAAAACCTTTGAACACTTTGAAAGAATTGGAGACAAGAGGATCAACATTTTAGACGGCCTCGAGCTGCATACAGATGTATTCTCAGATTACAAGCAAGAACAAATTGTAGACCGCATCCTCGAATTACAGAAAATGGGCCGAGCTGGCCGCCTGAGAGAAAAGACCTATTCAGAACCCCGAAGATGGATGCCAGGAAAAGGAAGAGTTACAATCCAATGCGGATGTTGCTACAATTTTGCCATAGACAAAAAGGAAATCCACCGGGGATACTCCGTCGCGAGTGAGGTGGATCCGATGCCAAGAATCATTAAGAGAATGGTGAAAAGGATGATAACATGGAGGGTATTTCTGCGGATTGCATACCAAACATGCTGCATTATTAACATCTACAAGGAAGGCGACCGCATACCTCCACATATAGACCATCATGAATTTGTTAGACCCTTACGCACGAGTGTCATTCGTCCACCGGTGCAACATCATGTTCGGATCCGACCTCCGGATTGCGAGCCCCGGTGAGTTCCGAGGGCCGGTGGAGATACCACTACCGGTAGGTTCCGTCACGGTGTTAAAAGGAAACGGAGCAGACATTGCAAAGCATTGCATTCCAGGAGTGCCTGTGGAGCGGATCTCAGTTACTTTTAGAAGAATGGACGACAAAAAGATGCCTTGCCACTTTCATCCAGATCCAGAATTGGAGAGTCTCCGGCCCTACGTGCTGTGAGTTACATGGGAAATATCACACCTCCAATACACATCCATGCGGCATTCCTGCCAAGGGTGGCTTGGAATGTGATGTTATTGCCCATGTTTCTTACTATTCAGACATGGATTTTTGACAGACGCTTTTGGATGGATCAACAAGAATCTTACACAATCCGTTTTGGATTTACATGGATTGTATGAGACATTAAATTTCCAAGGAAAATGTCAGCATGATTAGATCAAGTTGTATGATGTATTTTCAGTAAGTTGGAATGAAAACGACTACGTCATATTTTGCCTTCACCTCTTTTTGTGCAAATTGACTGGGAAACGCCATTAGAGTTAAATGAACTTTGAACAAAGAACAGATAAGAACTTTTCCTAAAAATCTGAATATTAAAATGAACTTCAAATTCACATGAACACTAAATAAGCAACAAAAAAAATAAAATGGAATCGTTAAAGGACAAACAAAACGAATCTAAACTCCAAATTGAATTTCGATCTCAAACCTCTGATGCGAACCTTTCAGTTCTTTCCTCCATTGAAATCTGTTGGAAACTCTTTTGAAATTTGAATATTCTCTTCGACTTGTCGTTAAGTCAAGTCTTTTCAGCCTGGTACGCTTACTAGTTCCTTTCAGTTCTCTTTCCTCTGTGTTTTAGAGGATCGACTAGTTCTGTTGACACGGAGCCACGAACTTTGTTCGATTTGGTTCTGATGGCATGAGACTGGGTCCCTCTTCATACAGATAAATTTTCGAGACTGGTACCAAATTCCAGTTCTCTTCCTTCGAGGTCGGTACCAAATTCCGACTCTCTTTCGAATTGATACCAAATTTCAATTCTAAATTTCCGAGATTGGTACCAAATTCCAGTTCTCTTCCTTTCAAGGTCGGTACCAAATTCTGACTCTCTTTCAAATTGATACCTAATTTCAATTCTAAATTTCTGAGACTGGTACCAAATTCCACTTCTCTTCCTTCGAGGTTAGTACCAAATTCCAACTCTCTTTCAAATTGATACCAAATTTCAATTCTAAATTTCCGAGACTGGTACCAAATTCCAGTTCTCTTCCTTTTGAGGTCAGTACCAAATTCCGACACTCTTTCGAATTGATACCAAATTTCAATTCTAAATTTCTGAGACTGGTACCAAATTCCAGTTCTCTTCCTTTTGAGGTCGGTACCAAATTCCGACTCTCTTTCGAATTGATACCAAATTTCATATCTAAATTTCTGAGGCTGGTACCAAATTCCAGTTCTCTTCCTTTCGAGGTCGGTACCAAATTCCGACTCTCTTTCGAATTGATACCAAATTTCAATTTTAAATTTTTGAGAGTGGTACCAAATTCCAGTTCTCTTCCTTTCGAGGTTGGTACCAAATTCCGACTCTTTCGAATTGATACCAAATTTCAATTCTAAATTTTCGAGACTGGTACCAAATTCCAGTTCTCTTCCTTCGAGGTCGGTACCAAATTCCGACTCTCATCCGAATTGATACCTAAATTTTGATTCACAATTTTCGACACTGGTACCTAAATTTCGATTCTCATTTCGAGGTCGGTAACTAAATTCCGACTCTCTTTCCGAGATCGATACCAAAATTTCGATTCTCTTTCAGGATTGATACTTAAATTTCAAATCTCACTCTCTCAAGATCAGTACCTAAATTCTAATTCTCATCCTTTTTCCGTCGATACTTAAACTCTGATTCTCACTCCAAGGCTGGTACCTAAATTCCAGTTCTCTTCGCAATCCCGAGGTTGAAACCCAAGTTTCAATTCTCATTTCAAATCTAAATTTCAAATTCAAAATTTCCTTAAATTGATTTTAAATTAAACTTCAATCGAAATTGAAACTCAGAACAAATCTAAATCTAAACTCACACATTGAAACTTAAAATTTAAAAGTAAAATGAAATCAAAATCTAATCTCTCCAAGTCTTGTGATTTGGAATTCACCTCCTTCTTCCCCAGCGAGAGTTCAGGGATCTTCAGTCTTAGAGATCTGCCTGACACTCCCCAGCGGAAATTTTTCTCTACTCTGTTCTAAGTGTGTCACTTAGACGTCTATGTTGGTTTTGTTGATCTCTTCGGTCAATGCCAATACGCTCGGTGTGCTCCGTCAGCACACCACACCTATTGGAGGTCCATTTGTTTACCTCATTTTTGGTGAGGTCTTTTCTTCTTTCCTTAGTGCTTAGGATCTAGCCATAGGTTTTCCCTTGACTATCTTAGAGGTCTAGAAATGGAACCCACCATTTAGAAATTCAAACTACTTCTTAACTCCCTGCAAACCCCATAAGCTTGATTGTAGACCCCTAATCACCTAGAGGGTTGAAATCAAACGTGGAGATTTAAAGGATGAATTCCCTATATGACTTTTTGGCCTTAGGAATACCCTGGATGGCCTGGTCTGGTGAGGGTTGACTTGCACATACACTACACTCTCACACACATTCCAAGTCCTAAAACCACACTCTCACCCAACTTGACTTCCTGACTCATGTAGGTAATTCATATGGATGGTCCTTAACCCCTAAGCCCCTGGCTGAGAGGGTCAGGAACAACATAGTGAATGCCTCAAATGAGTCCTGTCATGGCTCATATGGGCTTAATATGGCTTCATGGATAAAAAAAAGTGATTCCATTTCACTCACACTTGGTCAATTTTCCCTTTTTCAAAATTTCAGTTTTTGACCCCCGGGGCCCCAGACCCACCAAACCTACCAAATACCCTTGAAATGACCCAAAATTTGCAAATTTACCTAAATTACCCAAGATTCCTCAAAATTAATCCTAAACACTTCCCACCACTCAAATTGACCATCTTTGGCCAAAAACACCAACATTTCCAAAAATACCCCTAAATCCCCCAAAATTACCAAAATACCCTTTTACCCCAAAAATCCAAAAATTCTAAAAATTCCTAGAAAATTCCAGAAAATCTCAAATATTCTCAATTTCATTTTGTTCAACTACACTATGGGCCAATTTTGCCAATTTACCCCACTTTTATCAAAACCCCCAATTTAACCCATTTTTTAACCCAAGTGAACCCAATGTCAAACCAAACCACCCCAATTGACCTCAATTTTGGTCCAATTAAATTCTAAACTTCAATTCAATATCCCTAATATCAATTTGGACCAAATCCAAGTCCAATGTGATTGACATTTGGGCCCAATTCCAATTTGGGGCTTAAGGCCCAATTTTGGCCCATGACCTAAACTTAGCCCAAACCAACCCAATTCAACTCCAATTGGCCCCAAATCTTTTCTAAAGCCTTCCTAACATCCCCATAAACAAGAAACTAACTTGATTTGCCCCAAATTTGAACCTAAACTCCACCCAAACCTAACCCAAGACCAAAATCCCTTAAATTGACCTAAGCCCAAACCTAACCCAAATAGGCCCAAATCCTAAAATTAGAGCCCAACCAAAGTTGAAAACTCTTTGTAACACTCCCATAAAAATTTTTCAACATTAATTTTACACCAAATTCAACCTTAGCCCAACCTTAACCCAAGTTATCCCAATTTGGCCCACCTTGGCCCCTTTACCAAAAAGCCCAAATTCAACCCAATTCTACTCCAAATCACACCAAATTGATTCCAACCATTCATGAAACATCCCTAAACTAAACCCAACATTTACTTGGCATGGTATTTTACAAAATTCTTCATCCAAAAGTCCATTTTGAAATATAAAGCCCCACCCATTTAAGCCTTTAAATGCCCATCTTCACCAAAGTTCAAAAGCCCAAAATTCATCCAAAGCCCACATGACAATTTCTTCTCATCATCCACTTGATAAAATCATTCCCTAAAGTTTGAAACCTATGATTATATCATTCCAAATTAGGCTTTATCCAAATTCCCATCAAAATGCCAAAATTCTTAAAATCCATTCCCATGAAATTGACCAAGCCATCCCTAAGCCATGAGCAAGCCATGGAGCCATGCATAAGCCATATGCAAGCCTTGGAAGCCACTTTCCACATCACCAAACCATTTATGGCTAGAGAGGGAACCCCTTTCCAAACTCCTTCTTAAGCCTTTTTAACCCCTTTTATGTCACACTCTAACCTATGCTTAATCAAAATTCTTGGGATAGAGACTTCTCCACCTAAAGTCAGCTGAGCCAAATGATTCATTTCAGCCCAAATCAAACTCTTGGAGGGTGAGCCCAACCCATTTCCATGGCTTGACCAAATTAAGCTCAAAATGACCCTTCCCCCTTACCACTTAAATCAAAATCTTTTACACATGTCAAGCCTCAATTGAACTCACCAACTTCAACCCCTGACCCCACTGAGCCAGATGGTGACCTAACCCTGCTGGCCAGCCGCCTGGGTCGCCAGAAAATGCCATGGTCGAGAGCTCTATGTGAGCCAAATTTTTTCAAATCTTCCTTGTTGAGTTGTCCCAGTCCAATTAAACACCATGACTGTTCTTCTCTTGCATAGAGCAGCTGATCCCAAACCTCAAACCCCCCTGGGAAGCCCTCCAGCCATGTCTATTTAAACCCACCACCCTCTCGGCCAAAGAGGGTGTTGAACCAAACCTTCCCAAAACTCTGCCAAAATCACTCCAGATCCTTCTCCAGACATAGATAATTTGATCCTCACTGAAATCCAGCCCTAAAATGCTCTCTGTGAGTCCAATTTTGGAGTTGAAATTCAAGCCCAAAAACAGGACACTTCACCACAGTGAGCCAATCTTCAAATTGATTGACTCTACACCTTCACCCGGACCAAGAGGAGAAGTTCACCAAGCAAAAGCCCCTCACTGGGCCGGCCATTGCTTCCAGCCTCCAAGCTTTGTGATCGGCCTTGGTCACTTTTGTACCTAGGCATTTCCCGCAGCAAGACACTTCATCTGGAGCTTGCTTGGACTCAGTCGAAGGTGACACAACCCTCAGATTGAAGCTTCACTTCTCTGAGCAAAGGTATGAAATCACTCTTCCTCTCGAGCTCCTGGAGATTCTCCATTTAGTTTAAGTTGATTTCAATGCACCTTAACCGTATAGATGTGTTCGTCTCTTCAAGACGAATCGATAAAGTAAAAGAAGGCAAAAATCCATGGAGAATCGAGTGAGATCTTAGGGTTTTAGTGTGGACGGTCACGGGTGCACACCAGTCGTAGACGATGACCAGGAGTCGTTGGATGGCGCGTGTATAGAGCGGACGGTCGAGATCAAGCCGGACAGCGCAATGGTACGTGAATGGCGGGCCCCTGTAGCGCTGACTCAGATGGCGGCGCCGAATCACGGAGTGACACGTGGGCTTTAAATCCTGACGAGGATGACGCGGCACCGAGTCGGATAAGTAGAAAATTAGGATTTTTTTTATTTATTTAAATACCAGAACTTCAAAAATTCATATCTTTGCATAGAAAAATCACAAAAATAAAAGAATAATACCCTCTTGCTCAGTGAACAGAGGAGAATAATGTGGAAAAGAAATCAAGTTAATTGGATGAGTATTTTATTTTTAATAATTTATTTACTGTTTCCAATGTTTTGATTCTCCATTTGCATAGACAATTCACCATGGCATGAGACCATAGGGCTTTTGAAGCCTCTGATCTTGGAAACATTCCCTATATTTTTTAAGGTCAGAGGCCATCTCTGTGAAAAGTTATTGATTTTTCAACTTCATGTCACTGTTTTAGGTATTTTTATTCCAATAATTAGCATGTTGTAAAATATATTCTAGGAAAATTTGGTGGTGTTTCTTAGGACCAGGGGACCATATAAAAATATATATTTTGAGTTAATTCATTCATAATAACCTTAATTGGCCTAAACTCCCAAAATTGAATTTGAATTAATTAGGGTTAACCACACACTAAATTGACTTGAAAACAATTCCCCATTGCTCTTTAGGGTCAGTGGAACCTTACATAAAATTTTGAAATCAATTGGACTTGATTAACCCCACCAAATGGATTGATTAAGCTTCATAAGCAAAATGGAAATTTAAAAATTCATAACTCCAAAAATGCTTTTCAAAAATTCACAAAAATGGTTTTGGAGCTTCTCTGATATCAGGGGAGTTCAGAAAAATTAAAATTGGAATTTTCTAAAAAAGTTGATTTTTCACAATATTTTAATATTTTAATAATTAAAAAATAATAAAAATCACAAAAATATTAAAAATCATAAAAATGTCACATTTTGACTCCTAATCACTTAGGAACAAACTAAATTTTTTTTCCTAAGTCCCTAGGATAAGATATTGAATTTTAAAGGCTTAATGTAATTTTTAATATTAAAAAATGAATTTTCAACCTTTTTCACTAAAATAATTCTAATAAATCAAAGAAAATCAGAAAACTATAAAATTTATTTCTCTTGACTCCTTGAGTTCAGAGAAATTTAGGAAAGATATAAAATCTATTTTTCAATTTTTATTTTATTTTAAAATTGATTAATACTGTAAAACTCAAAATAATTATAATAAATAAAATATAATTCAAAAAATCACAAAAATTGGCCCAAGTGGTCTTCTATTCATTAGAAACATCCCATAATTTTTTTAAGGATATAAACTTTGGCTTGGTCATGTTGTTGAATTTTCTTTGAAAACCCTTATTTTCTACTAAAAATAATTATATAAATAAATTAAAGTCAGAAAAATCACATTTTCTCCTCTAATGTATTAATTGACATGTGAGTGTGGTGACATAAAATTTCAAACTCATTTGAGCTCAATTTAGTGAGTTATGAAATAAATAAGCCTAAAAGGGCATAAAGGTAATTAAAGAATTTTAACCCTTAATTAAAACTTTAGGTGTAATCAAAATGGAGGGTAAAATATTTGATTTTAACTTTCACTTGGATGATTGAAACTTAGGGAAATTAAAAGGGTAGAAACCCATTAAACACTTTGAAAATATCAAAATGAAACTCTAATTAATTAAATAATTTAAATTTTTGGAAAGAATATATTTAAAATTTGGATTATTAAAACAGGTATATTATTAAGAGGATATTTATTCTTTAATTTAAAAATCCCTAAATAAGTCACTTCAATAATATTTAGTTCTTAATTAAAAATTAAAATAATAATCCAAACTAAATAAATTAAAAATTAAAAGAAGATAAACCTTAAATGAATTAAAGCTTAAAATTTTAGATGGTCCAATAATTAAAATCAAATTTAAAATCTTGGAATTAAATTAAATTAAATTAAATTAAGTCAATTCAAAGTTTAAATTAAATTAAATTAACACCTTAAAAATTAAATTAAATTAAATTTAAAATATTGAAACTAAAATTTAATTATATTAAAATTAAATTAAATTAAAATTAAATTAAATTAAATTAAATTAAATTAACTTAATTCAAATCAAATTAAATTAAATTAAATTAAATTAACATCACTTAACAACAAACTTAAATGAAATCATTAAGAGTTAAATCAAAACATATCAATAATTTCAACACCTCTTTCTATCTAAGTAAATTTTAAAACATAAACATCAATCTGAAATACTAAGATAATTGAAAGTGTAAAGATTTAAATTAAATCTAAAATAATTTGAACACTATTCCAAACTTAAAATTATTAATTAAAACCCCATAATTAAATTAAATCACTTTAAATCAGTAACTCAAACTTTAAATTAAGAATGATTAAAATTCTCAACAACCCGACTTGCCCTTAAAGGCATTAATTATTATAACTCTTAAACAGAGTATTAAGTGAAGTGTCACTTCACACATGAGATATTCAAATGTCCTAAATTTACTGAGCAAGAAACAAAAAAAATTAAAATTCTTGGATGATTAATCCACCAGTACAATAAAATTCATTTGAACTCAGAATAATCCCAGAAGTATTGAAAAGATGTTTAAGATTCGTCTTAAACACTTCCTCGATACGATGGAGTGTTTTAGAAGAACAATTGAATTTAATTGTTCTTTGATGAAGAAAATCATCCTTAAACCAAACCAACAACCTAGACGTCATGGGAAATGACTAGCAATAGGATTAGGATTCTGGTAGAAAACCAAAACCCTTTCCCTTAGCTTTACCTAGGTACTTGTTATAAATATTTAAATGCCTTAACATGTGTTTTAAGTGTAGCTTGGGATGACGGGAAGACCCTCCAGGTACTCTTTTATTTTATTGCAATTTACTTTATTGCAATTTACCTACATGCACTACACTTTACTTTTTCTTGCATGTTAAACAAGATTGTTGCATGAAAACTAAAACCTTTAGGATAGTCCCTGAACTGAAACCAAAACTAAATTAAAAGTCACCACAAGATAAAATTCACCGCCACAACATTCCAAAATATAAAATAACTCAAAATTTAATCACAAACATAACAACAAAACTACAATTGCAACTAAATTAAAACGTCTCGTTGAATGATCGGGAATACTTCGGATGATGTAACCCACATGTTGCTAACGGGATTTCCCACAGTCTAAATGAAAGTGTGGAACTCATTCAGTTGAGTTTAGCAAATTCATCTGGACTAAGTCAATTCGATAAAAATAACGGTGCCGGGATGACAGAACCATGGGATCTTAATCGGTTCTGTTTAAACAACTTTAAGATTTGTTTTAATTAAAATATTAAAAAACACTTGGATTTTAAGACTTCTAAACCAAAACACTTCTCTCATCTCCTGATTTATGACTTCTAAAACTAAACCTCTGCAACAACAAGAAGCTCGGAGCATGGTGGGCAGCACGATCATGGTCATCAGCAAAACTTGAATCTACTTCAGCAAAACATTTCCTAGTTTTAAACAACAAAGCCATAGGAATTCGAGGTAGTTTGCTTAGTGCAACATAAATCCTCAACTCTTCGTTAGGCATTTGCATGATCATGTCATGTAAATTAAGCCCTAACCGGTCTTAGGACTCCGAGGTAGTCGTTCGGTATGACATAAACCCTCATATCTTCAAGGCTATTTGTGTGATCATATCATACAAATATAAGTCCTAATTAATTAAAATTGGCAGGATTGAAACATTGAATAAATTCTCAAATTGAAGCCAAACAATAGGATAGTTTGGGAAGTTGCCAAGATTCTTCCTGGATTCTCAACTTCTCCTACTTCTCTTCCTTTGGACTCCTGAAAATAACTGTTCCAAATTTGATCCATTCCCTATTGAAATCTCTAAAATTCAATCCTTTGAAAACCTTAAACTTTGAAATTCTTGAGAGCAAAACCACTGATCATTATCGAGAGTTTTCTTAAATGATTTCTGTCATTTAAGATGTAATTAACTATAGGGGCTTGCCCATATAGGGAACTTTAAGAACCCAGGTAATATAAACCCTGCTTAATTTCTTTATATTAAGCAGGGGAACTTATCGGCTTATAGAATTGGTTCGCAGACCAAATGGATGTCACGAATATTCTAGTTTATTTAATCGAGCCCCATCATCAAGTAGTGTGTCTATTCTTCGGGATAGATACACAGCTTGTGATGTGGCGTTCATTTATATAAACTATTTGGGATGTGAGATCGGTTTGATTTCATATCTTAAAATTTTCAAACTTAAAAATTATTTTCAAAATCAAATACTACTTTCTAAATTATATATATATATATATATATATATATATATATATATATATATATATATATATATATATATATATTTAATTTAAAATCTAAAATTCGCCGACAATTTACGTAGGCGACCCCTTTTCAAAATACAACACACAAACCTTAAAATATGCTGACACTCCGCTTCAAACTTATCCAAACGACTAGAAATTTTCTCTTAACTTATTGTGATGAAACCATTGAAGTAGGGTTGAGGATCCTTTGAGACCTTGTCCCTAGCTTCTTCTCCATGATTTCTTCTTTCCATTTCCTCAAAAATTTCTCAAATCTCTCAAGAATGAAGTGTAATGGACGTAACTTTGATTGTTTGATGGTTAGGGATGAAGATAAGTTGATTTAAATGTGAAAATCGTGTGAAAAACTGAAAATTTTCGGTTTTTGCATGACCCAGTAACCGTGGCGCTTAGGCGCCGAATCTGGCGCCTAGGCGCCGGACCTATTGATACATAGTTTGACTCTGGCGCTTAGGCGCCGAATCTTGACGCCTAGACGCCAGAACTATGTTCAACTCCGTTTAGCCTAATCGTCAAATTTCAAAGTTTAGTTCCCCAAGATAGGTAAATTAACCTGGTAAAACTAATCTAGGCTCAATAACACACATTGTAAACAATCATAATGAAGGTTAACTTGATCTCCTTTTTACTCATATTTAGAATAGAGTGATCCAATTTCTAAATCTTACATACTTCAAAATAATCTTCAGCCTAAGTCAACAAAGACTTATAAGCATCAAAAAAAATTTAAAGTAATATAAAATTAGTCAAGATCGAGGCATAACCTTACATTAAAACATAAAAACAGTCATAATAAAAGATAATTATGGGCTGCCTCCCACAAAGCGCTTCGTTTAACGTCGTCAGCCCGACTTAAGTAAATCTTTAATCAGGTTGACTTAATTCATAAGCCTCTTTATAAATCATTTTAATATCTCCCAAATAAGGCTTCAATCTTAATCCATTTACTTTAAAAATTTTTCCTGTTTTGGGGTCTTTAATATCCACAGCTCCATAATGGTATACTTTCTCAACTATATTGGGTCCAATCCATTTAGATCTTAATTTTCCAGGAAAAAGTTTTAAACGAGAGTTAAATAGTAATACTACTTGTCCGAGCTCAAAAATTTTTCCCGAAATTTTCTTATCATGCAACATCTTCATTTTCTCTTTATAAATCCTCGCATTTTCATATGATTCATTTTTTATTTCTTCCAACTCATTCAATCGCAATAATCGCTTTTCTCCCGCTTTATTCAAATTAAAATTAAACTCCTTTATCGCCCAATAAGCTTTATGTTCAAGTTCTACAGGTAAGTGACAATGTTTACCATAAATTAACCGATAAGGTGACATTCTGATTGGTGTCTTATAAGCCGTTCTATAAGCCCATAATGCAGAATCAAGTCTATCAACCCAATCGGTTCTATTAGGATTAACAGTCTTCTCTAAAATTCTTTTAACTTCTCTGTTTGATACTTCAGCCATTCCACTTGTTTGTGGGTGATAAGCAGTTGTAATTCTATGTTTGATTCCAAATTTTTGTAGTAATGATTGAATTCTCATATTCCTGAAATGACTTCCACCATTAGTGATAGTTACCTTAGGCATTCCAAATCTTGAAAATATCATTTTCTTTAAGAATTTAGAAACACTTTTGTAATCACAGTTTGGTAAAGCAACAGCTTCAATCCACTTTGAAACATAATAAACTGCTAATAAATTTTTCCAGATGATGGAACAAATGGTCCAATGAAGTCTATACCCCATATATAAAAAATTTCAACTTCCAATAAATAGTTTAAAGGCATTTCATTTTTCCTAGATATATTTCCCATCCTTTGACATCGATCACATGTTTTCACATAATGTCTCACATCTTTAAATAAGGTAGGCCAATAAAATCCAGAATTTAAAATTTTAAATGCGCTTTATCTATGCTAAAGTGTCCTCCAAAATCAGAATCATGACATTTTTGAATAATAGTAAAAGTTTCCTCATAAGGTACACATCTTCGAATCATAGAATCTCTTCCAATTTTAAATAAATGGGGATATTCCCAAATATAAGATTTAGCATCATATTTAAATTTCTTAATAATTTTTATCTAATTCATAAGGCAAAATATTGCTAACTATATAATTAACAATATCAGCATACCAAGGTGTTTTGCATCCTTGAATAACATATAAAGATTCATCAGGAAATTTTTCATTTATATTTTCTTTCGAAATAATATCATTTTTAATTCTAGACAAATGATCAACAATTTGGTTTTGAGTTCCTTTTCTATCTACTATTTGAAAATCAAATTCTTGTAGAAGTAAAACCCATCTAGGGTTAGAATCCTTCTTAGATAATAGATATTTAATAGCAGAATGATCAGTACGAACAATGCATTTAGTACCAAGAAGATAAGGTCTAAATTTATCAAAGGCATATACTATAGCTAGAAGCTCCTTCTCGGTGGTAGTGTAATTTCTTTGTGTTTCAAATGAGAGTTTTACTAGCATAATATACAACTTGGAAAATTTTCTCATATTTTTGTCCTAATACAACTCCAATTGCAAAATCACTTGCATCACACATTAATTCAAAAGATTTATTCCAATTAGGTGCAACAATGATAGGTGCAATTATTAATTTTTCTTTTAGAATATTAAAAGCATTAATACATTCTTTGTTAAATTCAAATTTCGCATCTTTTTCCAATAAATGACAAAGAGGTTTAGCAATTTTAGAAAAATCCTTTATATATCTTCTATAAAATCCAAAGCATGACCTAGAAAACTTCTCACATCGATAATAAGTAGTAGGTGGTTGCAATTCAGCAATAATTTTCACTTTTGCTCGATCTACTTTCATCTCTTTTCGTGACACTTTGTGACCAAGTACAATGTCTTCTGTGACCATGAATCGACATTTTTCCCAATTAAGAACTAAGTTTGTTTCTTCACATCTTTTCGTAACTTCGGCTATGTTTTCCAAACAAGATTCAAAAGAAGTTCCAAAAACTGAAAAATCATCCATGAATATTTCAATTCCTTTGTCAATCAAATCACAAAATATTGATATCATACATCTTTGAAAAGTTGCAGGTGCATTACATAAACCAAAAGACATTCTTCTAAAGGCAAAGGTTGCAGGTGCATTACATAAACCAAAAGACATTCTTCAAGATAGGATTTTATCTTCTTTGCGATTCAATAGTAGGTTAAAAATTTTTTTCCATTAAAATTCTATGCATACAAATGGAAGGGCTTATTCCTCTTATATCAGCAATAGTCCAACCAAAAGCTTTCTTATAATTCTTTAACACACCTAGTAGTTTTTCTTCTTGATCTTTACTCAGTTCAGAAGAAATAATAACATGTAAAGTTAATGAATTTCCAAGAAACGCATATTTTAAATGTGAAGGTAACATTTTTAATTCAAGTTCAGGTGCTTTTTTAATTGATGGTAAAAGTATATCATTTTGAGTTATGTCAAAAGTTTCCCAGTTATCTTTAATAAAATGAGTCTCTTCTTCTTCTACTTCTTCATTTTCATCAGTTAAAAATTCAAAATTTTCTTCAGAAATGACTTTACATTTTTCTTGATAATGTTTCTCAATTAAATAATCTATTATATCCATTCGATAACATTTCTCTTTATCCGAGTACTTCATTGATTTAAGAACATTGAATTTAATTTCTTGATCATTAACTCTCATGGTTAGTTCTCCCTTTTGCACATCAATCATAGCTCGTCCGGTAGCTAGAAAAGGTCTCCCTAAAATAATAGGTATCTCTTTATCTTCTTCCATATCAAGTACGATGAAATCTACAGGGAAGATAAATTTATCCACTTTAACAAGGACATCCTCTATAACTCCTTTAGGATAAGTAATAGATCTATCAGCTAACTGAAGGGTTACAGTGGTGGGAGTAATATCTCCTAAATCCAATCTTTGAAAGATAGAAAATGGCATGAGATTAATACTTGCTCCTAAATCACATAAAGCTTTTCCACAAATTTTTTCTCCAATAGCACGAGGTATAGTGAAACTTCCGAGATCCTTAAGCTTTCGGTAATTTCTTTTGAATTATCTGCACCGCATTCTTCACTTAATGCAACAGCTTTCAAAAGCTTCAAATTTTCGTTTCTTTCTTAAAATATCTTTCATAAATTTTGCATAAGTTGGCATTTGTTCCAAAGCTTCAGCAAAAGGTATGTTAATTGTAAGTTTCTTAAAAACCTCAAAGAACTTAGAAAATTGATGATCAACTTTATGCTGTTTAAGTCTTTGAGGAAAAGGTGGTGGTGGTTTTTCAACTTCCACATTAACAGTATAACGATCGATTCTGATCTAGAGAGAGAGTTTCTTTAGGTTTTTCAATCTCTTAAACCTCAATCTCTTTTTCAATTTCATTCTCGCAATCTTTCTTTTAATTCCTTTCCACTTCTAAGTTGCACGTACCTTTAACATGTTCATGTTCTTTTCCAGTTTCCTTTGGATGAATTTCAACATCACTAGGAAGTGTTCCTATAGGTCTGTTATTAATTAAAGTTGCAATTTGCCCCATTTAATTTTCGATATTACGAATAGCAGTATTTTAATTTTGTAATTGATTATTCATTTGTAAAATTAATTCTTCTATTGATAACTTTTTCTATTGATTATTAAATCCAGGAGGTTTATAATTTGGATTAACTTGATTATTCCAATTTCCAGTGGGATGAGATCGATTATTACCCCATCGTTGTTGTGAATTATTCCAGCTTAAAATTAGGATGAGTTTTCCATCCAGGATTATAATAAATTGAATAAGGATTATTTTTACTTGCAATATCTTGTAAATTTTCAATAGTTCGAGAATATTCCATATTAGCAGAGTTATTATGTGAAATATTAATCGCAAAATTATCTAATTTTTTAGACATTCGTCGCTACTTGTGAAGCTAGGATAAAAAAGGCTTCATTATCGTGAATACTTGCCATCTTTTTAGGATTAATCTTTTCGGAAGGCCATTAAAAATTGTTTTTAGACATTTCCTTAATTAAAGTGTAAGCTTCTTCAAATGATTTAGACATTAAAGAACCTCCAAGTAAAGAAAGATCAATAATCGATTTTAAAGATCCAATTAATCCATTGTAAAATGTTCGAATAATTAACCAATCAGGTAAAGCATGATGAGGACATTTTCTTAATAGTTCTTTAAATCTTTCCCAAGTTTCATATATTGTCTCCCCGTCAAATCGACTAAACGAAGTAATATCATTTCTTAATTTAGCAGCTTTAGAAGGAGGAAAATATTTAGCAAGGAATTTTTGTGCCATTTCAACTTCATGTTTTAATAGAACTAGTTGCTAATGAGTTTAACCACATCTTTGCTTTATCTCTTAAGGAAAAAGGAAAGAGTCTAAGTCTAATAGCATCATCGAAACATTGTTATATTTAAAGGTAAGCACAAAGTTCTAAAAAACTAACAAGGTGTAAATTTGGATCCTCATTCGGTGTTGCACCAAATTGATTGCTTTGCACCATTCGAATAATAGATGGTTTAAGTTCAAAAGAATTAAGCATCTACAAGTGGGTATTTGAATACTACTATGAAGTTCATCAACTGTAGGGTTAAGCATAATCCCTTAATAGTTTATAAACATTTTGATCATTAAGTTCAATTGCATTTTGTAAAGTAGCCATTTCTTGAAATTTTTGAATTTGTTTTTCCTTTTTAATTTTTCTAATTGTTCTTTCTAGTTCAGAATCTAAAGGTATTAATTCTTCAGAACCAAAACTTTGCATAAAAAAATAAAACAAGGAATAAAATATTTATAATTTTTTTTATTTTATATTATATTATTATATTTTTTTATTTTTTTATTTTTTGGAAATATAATATTTAAAAATCTATAACTATTTTTATTCGATCCCGACAACGGCGCCAAAAACTCGACCCGATTTTTGTATTTCCAAATACAAGGATTTGTTACCACTACTAGAAAATTTAATTTCTGGCAAAGGCGCGAAACACTTGACCTGGAATAACTTGCTATATAGATGTGTACCAAATTTTAATTATGGCAATAACATTAAATAAAACTTGATTGCTACTGAATACTAGGCCGTTAATGTTTAATACTTTTTAAATATATGTTTATATAGCAAAATATAATTTTAAAGGAAAATATTTTATACACTTTTTGGGTACTACGTAAGTATACGTATCGTTTCAAGTAATAAAGGGTTTTGAAACAAAGACCCCAGTATCGATCCCACGGGGAAAAAGGGTAATAAATTTTTAAATATTGTATTTCAAAATGTTTTTGTATTTTAATCTAACTATAAATTACTTTTAATTTACTAGATGCAGATAAAGAAAACAATAATAAAAAAATGATTTTGTGAAAACAATATAAAACAAACAACTTTCTTCCTTTCAATTAATCCAAGATTTTTAAGATAATTTAATATTCATTGGAGAATTTGATTTATGGTATTGTGCCAAATAGAAACATTCCTATTCTTTACCCTTTTATCCAGGCGCAATGAACATCAGCTAATTTACAGATCAGTCCGGATGTATTGTTAGTAGAATGGGTTAATCTAGACTCACACTACTAGATGTCCAAGGGTGGCTATGGTCGGCCCTACTAGTGACCCTTTCCTTATCTATAAATCAAATTATAAGAATTTAGTCTGTCACTCTAAAAACTTATCAATTCTACTCCCTTTAAATCTTATCTTCCTTTTTATTTGCACTTCACCTTGAATAGCCCGCACATGGCCTTCGACTACCCAAGGATTCATGTGACATTTATAAGTTAAGAGTTCTTCTCCTTCTAGGTCTCAAAACTCTTCAACAGGTTTTAACAATTTAAATGGCCAATTTAAAAAGTAAGATCAGGTATTAATATCATCACAATGTTTTGAAAATATTTTGAATTTCAATTCTCCATCGAATCTTATATTATCTTATTTATCTCTTCATAACTGAAGGAAGAAAGTAAACTAACGACTCAGAACACATTGAATATAAACAACAAAACATAATAAATAAACTTTGAATCAAAAATAAATTCTTATCTTAAATATTCCATCTACAGATCTTCTGATTCCTATTGACTCCACAGTGTAATGAACTCCAGATGCAACAACTTGAAAATAAACTCACTAAACTAAAATAAAAGTGGCCCTAAATTTCTCTCTCTATTTCTCTCTCTAAGGATGAGAGATCCTAAAGTGGCTAAGAGAAAGGGGTTACAATGGGGCACATTTTTCTGAAGAAATGGACTCCTATTTATAGTCTTCAAGGGTTGCCTTGAGGCACCTCTTCAAAACATGTCCACATTCAATGAAACTTCTAGAAGGTCTGTCTGGCGCCTAGGCGCCGGAATCTGGCGCCTAGGCGCCGAACACCGCGTCCAGTTCTTCGTACCTCTTCACTTTGGCTCGCACCTCTTCGCGATTAAAACCGTTTTGGAGCGTCCAAATGCAATATATCACATGTCCTATTATCAAGGAACAACTGCCAGTCTTCTCGAATGTCCAATAACTGCTCACTCCGTCAAAATAACCGTTCAAATGTTGTAAAAAACTTGACAGTTCTTTATCGAGTCTGGCGCTTAGGCGCCAACTTCTGGCGCCTAGGCGCCAGGCCATATTTTTTATATTTTTTGTATTTTTCTCCTTTTTGCTCCTTTTTGCTCATTTTTCCTTTTGTGGACCTTTTTACATCACCTACATCCAAAAACACAAAAATACCTTTCATTAAAGCATAATATCCTTAGAAATTGCTAAGAATTAAGGCATAAAAATAGGTCTTTTTTTTATAGATCAAATATAAACAGCAAAACATAATAAATAAACTTTGAATCAAAAATAAAATACTTATCTCAAATATTCCTTCTACAGATCTTCTGATTCCTACTGGCTACACAGTGTAATGAACTCCAGATGCAACAATTTGAAAATAAACTTACTAAACTAAATAAAAGTGGCCCTAAAATTCTCTCTCTATTTCTCTCTCTAAGGATGAGAGATCCTAAAGTGGCTAAGAGATAGGCGATACAATGGGGTCACATTTTTCTGAAGGAGTAGACTCCTATTTATAGGCTTCAAGAGTTGCCTTGAGGCACCTCTTCAAAACATGTCCAAATTCAATGAATCTTCTAGAAGGTCTGTCTGGCGCCTAGGCGCCGGAATCTGGTGCCTAGGCACCGGACACCGCGTCCAGTTCTTCACACCTCTTCGCGATTAAGACCGTTTTGGAGCGTCCAAATGCAATGTATCACATGTCCTATTATCAAGGAACAACTGCCATTCTTCTAGACTGTCCTACAACTGCTCACTTCGTCAAAATAACCGTTCAAAAGTCGTCAAAAACTTGATAGTTTCTGTATCGAGTCTGGTGCCTAGGCGCCAGGCCATAATTTTTGATAATTCTTGTATTGTACTCCATTTTTGCTCCTTTTTGCTCCTTTTTCACCCTTTCTCCTTTTTTGGACATTTTTACATCACCTACAACCAAAAACACAAAAATTCCTTTCATTAAAGCATAATATCCTTATAAATTGATAAAAATCAAAGCATAAAAATAGGTATTTTTTTGCATGGATCAAAATCCCCCAAACTTAAATGTTATTTGTCCTCAAGTAACCCTTTTTACTATATAAAATGTATAACCTTTGGAATAAAAGATAAATGTTTAAGATTCCTTATAATTTTTTATTTTATAAAGTCTTTAGTAAATTATTAATCCAATTTCACTAACTAGGTTTAATTTTAAGAATTTGAAGATTATTCAACTACCAAATCATAAGATTTCAAATTTTTCATCCATTTCGAAAATAATAGAAGTTTATTATATTAAGAACTCATAGATTATTTACAAGAAAAAGATCTTCTTGAAAAACCTTTCTTAAATAAAGATTCATGAATAAAAATTAAGTAAAATATGTAACTTGTTTTCCTTCTACAAGATAATTCAAATGAAGCCAATTTTTTATTAGGCATTTCCTCAAGCTTCTCCTCCCTTCCTTTTTTTTTCATATAGAGAGGATTACTATATCTGGATAGCCTGTTAATGATTTTGAACTTCACTATCCTTAACTTATATTTTCAAAACTTATACATTTCCACTTAATTATTATAACATGAATAAAAATTTAAAAAGATTTTCAATCTTTTCTTTTTCAAGTGATAATTTTTTATTACTTAATACTTCTAAAATTCCATTATTTCTACCATGAATAGAAAAATTCTTTAATCTTATTCTTCTTTAAGTTAAATAATTTTATTCTAAAAATCAATCAAAGTTATTAAAATTTTGGTTAAGTTCACTAAATTGTTTATAATTTCAAAAATAAAAGTGATCTTAAATAGATTCTTCATTCCTTAAGTTATGTTAAAAAGTTTTTATTTTAAGAAAATATTAGCTCTTTAAGGACAAATAAAATTTAAATTTGAATGTATTTTCCCTTCCCCCAAACTTAAGTTTTGGTATACTATGAAAATTTGAAAGTATGAGAGAAAGAAAATCATAATTTTAAAAAAGAAATTTTAATAAGTATGTAAAAACAATCTTAAAAAAAAAATCTACTTCTACTCATGCTTTTATGAATAATAAAGATAAAATTGAAGCAGGTATAAAAAGTAAGCAGGCTAATTTTTATGATTATACTAAATTTTAAAAAAAATAAAAGCAAAGCAAAATTACTAATTACTAAACAGTAGACTGAAACAAAAATATCATAAATTAACTCTAATCTCAGTCTCAAACACAATATACTAAGAATATTCTAACAACAAAATCTTAAAACTAATCAATCCACACAGGTACATAAACAAATCAACATACATCAAACATCAAACTAAACAAACAAACCAAACAAAAAAAACTAACAACAAAGTAGCACAACATAGAGATCTATCAACTACTAGTCACTGGTTGTAGCCTCATCATCATCATCGTCACCGAAGGAAAACTCAACATCCTTAGGATCAACAAATGGTGTGAAACTAGGAAAAGCAGGGAAACTAACATCATGCTCGCCCTTCAGAAATCTGACGAGGGCTTCATCATACTCAGCATCATAGCTACTCTTCCTCTGGGTATAGTCAGTTAAATGATCAAGTTTCCTGCAGTGAGTTTGAAATAACTCCTGCTACTGCTCTATAAATTGATCATGCATTGACTCCCTGAAACTCGATGGTGGCTCAGCAGAAGTAGAAGGTCGGGAAGTAGAAGGTCTACCTGGAGTAGGTGCAGAAGAAGAAGGAGCAGTCGATCTCTTCCCTCAAAGACGATCATATATGCTAATGCTCTCCTGACCAATCGGCTTAGTAGTCTTCAACCTTTCCTTTGAAATATCTGCAGTGACTCCATTGTTAATACATAATGAATAAATCAGAGATGGGAATCCCAGTCCAACAGAAGTGCTGGATCTCGCAGTAAAATCCATAGAATCATAAATAATACTGCCGACATCAATAGGCTTCCTTTCCTGAATGTAGTAGTTTAAGATCGCTCGATCTCTAGTAACTTCACTCAGGTGGTTGGAAGGTAACAATCTTGCAGAAATAAAATAGTGCCATGCTTTAGAAATACCATTTAACTTGGAGGATTTGAATTTTACTCTTTTTCCGTTCTTGATCTTCCAAGATCCAGTACCTTCTGTCAAATAAGCAATGATCATATCCAAATCTCCCTTAGATGGAGATAATCCAGAGTAGTGGCACTCTATAGTCGCTGGCAGGCCATAAAATACATTAATTCTTTCAGGAGTAAATCCTACTCCGACACCTCTGACAAAAACTTCATAATCTTCGGCATCCAAAAAATTCGCATAAAACTCTCGAACTATAGGGATAACAGCAACAACAGTGAAATAACAGAATCGTTGTCAGTTGTACGCAACGATAGTGTTTTTAATCATCTCCCCTGGATGATAGAAACTTCATTCTGAAATGAACTTCCTCGACGTCGCAAATTTGTGGAATCGAAAATGCGCGTACCGTAGTAGAAAATTTGCTGCTATCGAAGTTGTCTCGTGCCTTCCCGCATTTAGATTTCAGAGCCATCAAAACGTGAAAGAAAACAAGAACAAATTTAGGAATAAAAAATTTAAACTCTTTTTAAGTTTAGAAAACTTAAAATTAGTTTAAAAATCCAAAGAAATCACTAAAAATCAAAAAAAAATTCAAAATTTCGGTTCTTAGCTAAACCTAGGGAAATCTATGGTGAAAATCGAAAATAAATGGTTTAAAGGCTAGATTTAACATTGAGACGAAGAATTTGAGTGGTTTCGCACCCAAATCCTTGATGTTTTGACCTCAAAATGGATTCTGAAAGCTGATTTTCGCGAAAAATGGAGGAAGAAGAAGGCTTAGGCGTCGATAATGGCTTTTGGGGGTATTTAAGGAATTTTTCGGGTACAGGCCAAACCGGCGCGTAGGCGCCGAATTCTGGCGCCTAGGCACCAGACTCGCCTTTTACAAAAAAATATTTTTAAATTTAATTTTCCACCAAAATTCATAATTTCAACTTCCAATTACTCACATTAGAGTAGGGCTTCAGTTTCTAACTTCCAAAACATTTTCCAAAAATTTTTAAAATTAAATATTAAATCCACCAATCAAACATAAAGTTTAAATCAAACATTACTAAATTCCATTTATAATCTTCAATATTGGCTCAATATATTCCAGATAAGTATCATACTTGATTCAAGTTCCTAATACACAATCAAACACAACAATTTCTATGAAAAAACAACACACATTGAACATGAAAGCAAATACACAAATACAATCGATTCACTACATCGATACAATGACTCAACAAACCAGATAATAACGATCTCATTACTTGAACACTCTAATCTTCACAAGGGAAATTGTGTATTCTGCTTGGAAAGAACACTAACGCTCTCGGGAAATCAGTCGCCGTCTTTTCGTCAATCCACTTGTTCTTCGCATACATTTCAATTTGAGCATCTTGATAAGCCTCAAAATGATCAAATTGAAGTTTCATCTGCCATTCTAGATGTTCAATTTGATGAAACATCTCATGAAGGCGATCTCCAATGATTTTAAACTCCGCTTCAAACTTATCCAAGCGACTAGAAATTTTCTCTAAACTTAATGCGATGAAACCATTGAAGTAGGGTTGAGGATCCTTTGAGACTTTGTCCCTAGCCTCTTCTCCAAGATTTCTTCCTTCCATTTCTTCAAAAATTTCTCAAATCTCTCAAGAATGAAGTGTAATGGACATAACTTTGATTGCTTGATGGTTAGGGATTAAGATGGGTTGATTTAAAGGTGAAAATCATGTGAAAAACTGAAAATTTTCAGTTTTTGCGAGACCCAGTAACTGTGGTGCTTAGGCGACAAATCTGGCGCCTAGGCGCCAGACCTATTGATACATAGTTTAACTCGGGCGCTTAGGTGCCGAATCTTGGCGCCTAGGCGCCAGAACTATGTTCAACTCCGTTTCGCCTAATCGTCAAATTTCAAAGTTTCGTTCTCCAAGATAGGTAAATTATACTGGTAAGATTAATCTAGACTCAATAACACAAATTGTAAGTAATCATAATAAAAGTTAACTTGATCTCCTTTTTTTCTCATATTTAGAACAGAGTGATCCAATTTCTAAATCTTACATACTTCAAAATAATCTTCAGCTTAAGTCAACAAAGACTTATAAGCATCAAATTTTTTTAAAGTAACAAAAAAATTAGTCAAGATCGAGGCATAACCTTACATTAAAAACATAAAAACACTAAAAAAAAAAGATAATTATGGGTTGTCTCCCAGAAAGCGCTTGGTTTAACGTCGTCAGCCCGACTTAAGTAAATCTTTAATCAGGTTGACTCAATTCATAAGCCTCTTTATAAATCATTTTAATATCTCCCAAATAAGGCTTCAATCTTAATCCATTTACTTTAAAAAACTTTCCTGTTTTGGGGTCTTTAATATCCACAGTTCCATAATGGTATACCTTCTCAATTATATAGGGTCCAATCCATTTAGATCTTAATTTTCCAGGAAAAAGTTTTAAACGAGAATTAAACAGTAATACTTTATGTCCAGGCTCAAAATTTTTTCCTAAAATTTTCTTATCATGTAACATCTTCATTTTCTCTTTATCAATCCTTGCATTTTAATATGATTCATTTCTTATCTCTTCCATCTTATTCAATTGCAATAATCGCTTTTCTCCTGCTTTATTCAAATCAAAATTAAACTCCTTTATCACCCAATAAGCTTTATGTTCAAGTTTAACAGGTAAGTGACAATGTTTACCATAAATTAACCGGTAAGGTGACATTCCGATTGGTGTCTTATAAGCTATTCTATAAGGTCATAATGCAGAATCAAGTCTATCAACCCAATCAGTTCTTTTAGGATTAACAGTCTTCTCTAAAAATCTTTTAATTTCTCTGTTTGATACTTCAGTCATTCCACTTGTTTGTGGGTGAAAAGAAGTTGCAATTCTATGTTTGATTCCAAATTTTTGTAGTAATGATTGAATTCTTACATTCCTGAAATGACTTCCACCATTAGTGATAATTACCTTAGGCATTCCAAATCTTGAAAATATCATTTTCTTTAAGAATTTAGAAACACTTTTGGAATCACAGTTTGGTAAAGCAACATGACTTCAATCCACTTTGAAACATAATCAGCTGCTAATAAAATATAACTTTTTCCAGATGATGGAACAAATGGTCTCATAAAGTCTAAACCCCATAAATCAAAAATTTCAACTTCCAATATATAGTTTAAAGGCATTTCATCCTTCTTAGATATATTTCCCATCCTTTGACATCGATCACATGTTTTCACATAATGTCTCACATCTTTAAATAAGGTAGGCCAATAAAATCCAGAATTTAAAATTTTAAATACAGCTTTTATCTATGCCAAAGTGTCCTCCAAAATCGGAATCATGACATTTTTGAATAATATCAAAAATTTCCTCATAAGGTACATATCTTCGAATTATAGAATCTCTTTCAATTTTAAATAAACGAGGATCTTCACAAATATAAGATTTAGCATCATATTTAAATTTCTTAATAAATTTGTTATCCAATTCATAAGGTAAAATATTGCTAACTAAATAGTTAACAATATCAGCATACCAAGGTGTTTTGCATCCTTGAATAACATATAAAGATTCATTAGGAAATTTCTCATTTATATTTTCTTCCGAAATAATATCATTTTTAATTCTAGACAAATGATCAGCATTTTGGTTTTCAGTTCCTTTTCTATCTACTATTTGAAAATCAAATTGTTGTAGAAGTAAAACTCATCTTATCAGTCTAGGTTTAGAATCCTTCTAAGATATTAGATATTTAATAGCAGAATGATCAGTATGAACTATGCATTTAGTACCAAGAAGATAAGGTCTAAATTTATCAAAGACATATACTATAGCTGAAAGCTCCTTCTCAGTGGTAGTGTAATTTCTTTGTGTTTCAGTGAGAGTTTTACTAGCATAATATACAACTCTGAAAACCTTCTCATATTTTTGTCCTAATACAGCTCCAATTGCAAAATCACTTGCATCACACATTAATTCAAAAGATTTATTCCAATTAGGTACAACAATGATAGGTGCAGTTATTAGTTTTTCTTTTAGAATATTAAAAGCATTAATACATTCTTTGTTAAATTCAAATTTCACATCTTTTTCCAATAAATGACAAAGAGGTTTAGCAATTTTAGAAAAATCCTTTATGTATCTTCTATAAAATCCAGCATGACCTAGAAAACTTCCCACATCAGTAATAGTAGTAGGTGGTCGCAATTCAAGCAATAATTTTCACTTTCTTTGATCTACTTCCATCCCTTTTTGTGAAACTTTGCGACCAAGTACAATGCCTTCTGCGACCATGAATTGACATTTTTCCCGCTTAAGAACTAAGTTTGTTTCTTCACATCTTTTCAGAACTTTGGAAATGTTTTCCAAACAAGACTCAAAAGAAGTTCAAAAACTCGAAAAATCATCCATGAATATTTCAATTCCTTTGTCAATCAAATCACAAAATATTGACATCATACATCTTTGAAAAGTTGCAGGTGCATTACATAAACCAAAAAGCATTCTACTAAAAGCAAAGGTTCCATAAGGACTTGTAAATGTTGTTTCTCTTGGTCCTCAGGAGCAATAAGTAATCGATGATAACCGTAATATCCATCAGAAAATAGAAATATGGGTGTCCAACTAGTTTATCGAGCATTTGATCCAAGAAAGGTAAAGGAAAATGATCCTTTCTAGTGGCGTCATTTAATTTCCTATAATCAATAAAAATTCGCCATCCAGTAAATTGTCTTGTAGGAATTAATTCATTTTTATCATTGACAATGACAGTTACACCTCCTTTCTTCGGAACACAATGAATAGGACTTACCCATTGACTATCCCAAATAGGATAAATAATACCAGCATCTAACCACTTAACAATTTTAACAACCTCATACTTTTTAAACAACCTCTTTCATGAAAGGATTTAATCTTCTTTGTGGTTCAATAGTAGGTTTAAAATTTTCTTCCATTAAAATTCTATGAATACAAATGGAAGGGCTTATTCATCTTATATCAGCAATAGTCCAACCAAAAGCTTTCTTATAATTCTTTAACACACCTAGTAACTTTTCTTCTTGATCTTTACTCAGTTCAGAAGAAATAATAACAGGTAAAGTTAACGAATTTCCAAGAAATGCATATTTTAAATTTGAAGGTAACATTTTTAATTCCAGTTCAGGGGCTTTTTTAATTTATGGTAAAAGTATATCATTTTGAGTTATGTCTAAAGTTTCCCAGTTATCTTTAATAAAATGAGTCTCTTCTTCTTTTACTTCTTCATTTTCATCGCTTAAAAATTCAAATTTTTCTTCGAAATGACTTTACATTTTTCTTTATAATGTTTCTCAATTAAATAATCAATTATATCCATTCGATAACATTTCTCTTTATCGGGGTACTTCATTGATTTAAGAACATTGAATTTAATCTCTTGATCATTGACTCTCATGGTTAATTCTCCCTTTTCCACATCAATCATAGCTCGTCCGGTAGCTAGAAAAGGTCTCCTTAAAATAATAGGTATCTCTTTATCTTCTTCCATATCAAGTACGATGAAATCTACAGGGAAGATAAATTTATCCACTTTAACAAGGACATCCTCTATAAATCCTTTAGGATAAGTGATAGATCTATCAACTAACTAAAGGGTTACGGTGGTGTGAGTAATCTCTCCTAAATTCAATCTTCGAAAAATAGAAAATGACATGAGATTAATACTTGCTCCTAAATCACATAAAGCTTTTCCACAAAATTTTTCTCCAATAGCACAGGGTATTGTGAAACTTCTAGGATCCTTAAGCTTTTCAGGTAATTTCTTTTGAATTATTGCATTGCATTCTTCACTTAATGCAACAGTTTCAAAAGCTTCAAATTTTCGTTTCTTGCTTAAAATATCCTTCATAAATTTTGCATAAGTTGGCATTTATTCCAAAGCTTCAGCAAAAGGTATGTTAATAGGAAGTTTCTTAAAAATTTCAAAGAAAGTAGAAATTTGATGATCAAGTTTCTGCTGTTTAAGTCTTTGACAAAAAGGTGGTGGTGGTTTTTCAACTTCCATATTAATAGGTATAACATTCTGATCTTGACTAGGAGAGAGAGTTTCTTTAGGTTTTTCGATCTCCTCAACCTCAATCTCTTTTTCAATTTCATTATGCATTCTTTCTTTTAATTCCTTTCCACTTCTAAGTTGCACAGCCTTAACATGTTCATGTTCTTTTCCAGTTTCCTTTGGATTAATTTCAACATTACTAGGAAGTGTTTCTACAGGTCTGTTATTAATTAAAGTTGCAATTTGCCCATTTGATTTTCGATATTACGAATAGCAGTATTTTGATTTTGTAATTGATTATTCATTTGTAAAATTAATTCTTCTATTGATAACTTTTTCTGTTGATTATTAAATCCAGGAGGTTTATAATTTGGATTAACTTCGATTATTCCAATTTCCAGTGGGATGAGATCGATTATTACCCCATTGTTGTTGTGAATTATTCAAGTTAAAATTAGGATGATTTTTCCACCCAAGATTATAATAATTTGAATAAGGATTATTTTTACTTCGCAATAGCTTGTAAAGTTTCAATAGTTAGAGAATCTTCAATATTAGCAGAGTTATTATGTGAAATATTAATTGCAAAATTATCTAATTTTTTAGACATTGTCGCTACTTGTGAAGCTAGGATAGAAAAGGCTTCATTATCATGAATACTTGCCATCTTTTTAGGATTAATCCTTTCGGAAGGCCATTGAAAATTTTTATTAGCCATTTCTTTAATTAAAGTGTAAGCTTCTTCAAATGATTTAGACATTAAAGAACCTTCAACGAAGAAGATCAATAATTGATTTTAAAGATCCAATTAATCCATTGTAAAATGTTTGAATAATTAACCAATCAGTGTAAAGCATGATGAGGACATTTTCTTAAGAGTTCTTTAAATCTTTCCCAAGTTTCATATATTGTCTCCCCGTCAAATCGACTAAACGAAGTAATATCATTTCTTAATTTAGCAGTTTTAGAAGGAGGAAAATATTTAGCAAGGAATTTTTGTGCCATTTCAGCCCATGTTTTAATAGAACTAGTCGCTAATGAGTTTAACCACATCTTTGCTTTAGCTCTTAAGGAAAAAGGAAAGAGTCTAAGTCTAATAGCATCATCAGAAACATTGTTATATTAAAGGTAGCACAAAGTTCTAAAAAACTAACAAGGTGTAAATTTGGATCCACATTTGGTGTTCCACCAAATTGATTGTTTTGCACCATTTGAATAATAGACGGTTTAAGTTCAAAAGAATTAGCATCTACAGTAGGTATTCGAATACTACTACGAAGTTCATCAATCTGTAGGGTTAGCATAATCCCTTAATAGTTTATAAACATTTTGATCATTAAGTTCAATTGGATTTTGTAAAGTAGCCATTTCTTGAAATTTTTGAATTTTTTTTCCCTTTTTAATTTTTCTAATTGTTCTTTCTAGTTCAAAATCTAAAGGTATTAATTCTTCAGAACCAAAACTTCGCATAAAAAAATAAAACAAGGAATAAAATATTTATAATTTTTTTTATTTTATATTATTATATTATATTTTTTTATTTTTTTTAATTTTTTTGGAAATATAATATTTAAAAATCTATAACTATTTTTATTCGATCCCCGGCAACGGCGCCAAAAACTTGACCTAATTTTTGTATTTCCAAATACAAGGATTTGTTACCACTACTAGAAAATTTAATTTCTGGCAAAGGCGCGAAACACTTGACCTGGAATAACTTGCTATATATATGTGTACCAAATTTTAATTATGGCAATAATATTAAATAAAACTTGATTGCAACTGAATACTAGGCCGTTAATGTTTAATACTTTTTAAATATATGTTTATATAGCAAAATATAATTTTAAAGGAAAATATTTTATATACTTTTTGGGTACTACACAAGTATACGTATCGCTTCAAGTAATAAAGGGCTTTGAAACAAAGACCACAAGTATTGATCCCACTGGGAAAAAGGGTAATAAATTTTTAAATATTGTATTTCAAAATCTTTTTGTATTTTAATCTAACTATAAATTACTTTTAATTTACTAGATGCAGATAAAGAAAACAATAATAAGAAAATGTTTTTGTGAAAACAATATAAAACAAACAAATTTCTTCCTTTCAATTAATCCAAGATTTTTAAGATAATTTAATATTCGTTGGAGAATTTGATTTATGGTATTGTGCCAAATAGAAGCATTCCTATTCTTTACCCTTTGATCCGTGCGCAAAGAACATCAGGCTAATTTACGGATCGAGTCCGGATGTATTGTTAGTACAATGGGTTAATCTAAACTCACACTACTAGATGTCCAAGGGTAGGCTATGGTCGGCCCTACTAGTGACCCTTTCCTTATCTATAAATCAAATTATAAGAATTTAGTCTGTCACTCTAAAAACTTATCAATTCTACGCCCTTTAAATCTTATCTTCTTATTTATTTGCACTTCACCTTGAATAGCCCGCACATGGCCTTCGACTACCCAAGGATTCATGTGACATTTATTAGTTAAGAATTCTTCTCCTTCTAGGTCTCAAAACTCTTCAACAGGTTTTAACAATTTAAATGTCCAATTTAAAAAGTAAAGTAAGATTAGGTATTAATATCATCACAATGTTTTAAAAATATTTTGAATTTCAATTCTCCATCGAATCTTATATTATCTTATTTATCTCTTCATAATTGAAGGAAGAAAGTAAACTAACTACTCAGAACACATTGAATATAAAAGACAAAACATAATAAATAAACTTTGAATCAAAAATAAAATACTTATCTCAAATATTCCTTCTACAGATCTACTGGTTCCTATTGACTCCACAGTGTAATGAACTCCAGATGCAACAACTTGAAAATAAACTCACTAAACTAAAATAAAAGTGGCCCTAAATTTCTCTCTTTATTTCTCTCTCTAAGAATGAGAGATCCTAAAGTGGCTAAGAGAAAGGGGTTACAATGGGGCACATTTTTCTGAAGAAATGGACTCCTATTTATAGTCTTCAAGGGTTGCCTTAAGGCACCTCTTCAAAACATGTCCACATTCAATGAATCTTCTAGAAGGTCTGTCTGGCGCCTAGGCACTGGAATCTGGCACCTAGGTGCCGGAATGTGGCGCCTAAGCGCCGGACACCGCGTCCAGTTCTTCGCACCTCTTCAGGATTAAAACCATTTTGGAGCGTCCAAATGCAATGTATCACATGTCCTATTATCAAGGAACAACTGACAGTCTTCTAGAATGTCCAATAACCGCTCACTCCACCAAAATAACCGTTCAAATGTTGTAAAAAACTTGACAGTTCTTTATCGAGTCTGGCGCTTAGGCGCCAACTTCTGGCGCCTAGGCGCCATGCCATATTTTTTATTATTTTTGTATTTTGCTCCGTTTTTGCTCCTTTTTGCTCCTTTTTCCTTTTTTGGACCTTTTTACATCACCTACATCCAAAAACACAAAAATATCTTTCATTAAAGCATAATATCCTTTGAAATTGCTAAGAATTAAGGCATAAAAATAGGTCTTTTTTTATGGATCAAATATAAACAGCAAAACATAATAAATAAACTTTGAATCAAAAATAAAATACTTATCTCAAATATTCCTTCTACAAATCTTCTGATTCCTACTGACTACACAGTGTAATGAACTCCAGATGCAACAATTTGAAAATAAACTTACTAAACTAAATAAAAGTGGCCCTAAATTTCTCTCTCTATTTCTCTCTCTAAGGATGAGAGATCCTAAAGTGGCTAAGAGATAGGGGATACAATGGGGTCACATTTTTCTGAAGGGAGTGGACTCCTATTTATAGGCTTCAAGGGTTGCCTTGAGGCACCTCTTCAAAACATGTCCAAATTCAATGAATCTTCTAGAAGGTCTGTCTGGCGCCTAGGCGCTGGAATCTGGTGCCTAGGCACCGGACACCGCGTCCAGTTCTTCGCACCTCTTCACTTTGGCTCGCTCCTCTTCGCGATTAAGACCGTTTTGGAGAGTCCAAATGTAATGTATCACATGTCCTATTATCAAGGAACAACTGCCAGTCTTCTAGAATGTCTAATAACCGCTCACTCCGTCAAAATAACCGTCCAAAAGTCATCAAAAACTTGACAGTTTCTTTTTCAAGTCTGGCGCCTAGGCGCCAGGGCATAATTTTTTATAATTCTTGTATTTTTACTCCATTTTTGCTCCTTTTTGCTCCTTTTTCACCCTTTTTCCTTTTTTGGACCTTTTTACATCACCTACATCCAAAAACACAAAAATACCTTTCATTAAAGCATAATATCCTTTGAAATTGATAAAAATCAAAGCATAAAAATAGGTATTTTTTTTCATGGATCAAAATCCCCAAACTTAAATGTTACTTGTCCTCAAGTAACCCTTTTACTATATAAAATGTATAACCTTTGGAATAAAAGATAAATATTTAAGATTCCTTATAATTTTTTATTTTATAAAGTCTTTAGTAAATTATTAACCCAATTTCACTAACGAGGTATAATTTTAAGAATTTAAAGATTATTCAACTACCAAATCATAAGATTTCAAATTTTTCATCCATTTTGAAAATAATAGAAGTTTATTATATTAAGATCTTATAGATTATTTACAAGAAAAAGATCTTCTTGAAAAACCTTTCTTAAATAAAGATTCATGCATAAAAATTAAGTAAAATATGTAACTAGTTTTCCTTCTATAAGATAATTCAAGTGAAGCCAATTTTTTATTAGGCATTTCCTCAAGCTTCTCCTCTCTTCTTTTTTTTCATATAGAGAGGATTACTATATCTGGATAGCCTGTTAATGATTTTAAACTTCACTATCCTTAACTTATATTTTCAAAACTTATACATTTCCACTTTTATTATAACATGAATAAAAATACAAAAAGATTTTCAATCTTTTCTTTTTCAAGTGATAATTTTTTATTACTTAATACTTCTAAAATTCTATTATTTCTACCATGAATACAAAAATTCCTTAATCTTATTCTTCTTTTAGTTAAATAATTCTATTCTTAAAATCAATCAAAGTTATTAAAATTTTGGTTAAGTTCACTAAATTGTTTATAATTTCAAAAATAAAAGTGATCTTAAGTAGATTCTTCATTCCATAAGTTATATTAAAAAGTTTTTATTTTAAGAAATTATTAGCTCTTTAAGGACAAATAAAATTTAAATTTGAATGTATTTTCCCTTCCCCCAAACTTAAGTTTTGGTATACTATGAAAATTTGAAAGTATGAGAGAAAGAAAATCATAATTTTAAAAAAGAAATTTTTATAAGTATGTAAAAACGATCTTAAAAAGAATAATTAACTTTTACTCAAGCTTTTATGAATAAATAAAGATAAAATTGAAGCACGTATAAAAAGTAAGCAGGCTAATTTTTATGATTATACTAAATTTAAAACAAAATAAAAGCAGAGCAAAATTACTAATTACTAAACAGTAGACTGAAACAAAAATATCATAAATTAACTCTAATCTCAGTCTCAAACACAATATACTAAGAACATTCTAACAACAAAATCTTAACACTAATCAATCCACACAGGTACATAAACAAATCAACATACATCAAACATCAAACTAAACAAACAAACCAAACAAAACAAACTAACAACAAAGTAGCACAACATAAAGATCTATCAACTACAAGTCACTGGTTGTAGCCTCATCATCATCATCGTCACCAAAGGAAAACTCAACATCCTTAGGATCAACAAATGGTGTGAAACTAGGAAAAGCAGGGAAACTAACATCATGCTCGCCCTTCGTAAATCCGATGAGGGCTTCATCATACTCAAGCATCATAGCCTACTCTTCCTCTGGGTATAGTCAGATAAATGATCAAGTTTCCTATCAATAGTATCAACCCTGCAGTGAGTTTGAAATAACTCCTGCTGCTGCTCTATAAACTGATCATGCATTGACTCCCAGAAACTCGATGGTGGCTCAGCAGAAGTAGAAGGTCGGGAAGTAGAAGGTCTACCTGGAGTAGGTGCGAAGAAGAAGGAGCAGTCGATCTCTTCCCTCGAAGACGATCATATATGCTAATGCTCTCTTGACTAATCGGCTTAGTAGTCTTCAACCTTTCCTCCGAAATATCCGCAGTGACTCCATTGCTAATACATAATGAATAAATCAGAGATGGGAATCCCAGTCCAACAGAAGTGCTGGATCTCGCAGTAGAATCCATAGAATCATAAATAATACTGCCGACATCAATAGGCTTCCTTTCCTGAATGCAGTAGTTTAAGATCGTTCGATCTCTAGTAACTTCACTCAGGTGGTTGGAAGGTAACAATCTTGCAAAAATAAAATAGTGCCATGCTTTAGAAATACCATTCAACTTGGAGGATTTGAATTTTACCCTTTTTCCGTTCCAGATCTTCCAAGATCCAGTACCGTCAGTCAAATAAGCAATGATCATATCCAAATCTCCCTTAGATGGAGATAATCCAGAATAGTGACACTCTATAGTCGGTGGCAGGCCATAAAATACATTAATTCTTTCAGAGTAAATCCTACTCCGACGACTCGACAAAAACTTCATAATCTTCGGCATCCAAAAAATTCGCATAAAACTCTCGAACTATAGGGATAACAGCAACAGCAGTGAAATAACAGAATCGTTGTCAGTTGTACGCAACGATAGTGTTTTCAATCATCTCCCCTGGATGATAGAAACTTCGTTCTGAAATGAACTTCCTCGACGTCACAAATTTGTGGAATCAAAAATGCGCAGCCGCAGTAGAAAATTTGCTGCTATCAAAGTTGTGTCGTGCCTTCCCGCATTTAGATTTCGGAGCCATCTAAACGTGAAAGAAAACAAGAATAAATTTAGGAATAAAAAATTTAAACTCTTTTTAAGTTTAGAAAACTTAAAATAAGTTTAAAAATCCAAAGAAATCACTAAAAAATAAAAATTTATTTCAAAATTTCGGTTCTTAGCAAAACCTAGGGAAATCTATGGTGAAAATCGAAAATAAATGGTTTAAAGTGTAGATTTGTCCTTGAGACGAAGAATTCGAGTAGTTTCGCACCCAAATCCTCGATGTTTTGACCACAAAATGGATTCTAAAAGCTGATTTTTGCGAAAAATGGAGGAAGAAGAAGGCTTAGGCGTCGATAATGGCTTTTGGGGGTATTTAAGGAATTTTTCGGGTACAGGTCGAACCGGCGCTTAGGCGCCTAGGCGCCAGACTCGCCTTTCACAAAAAATTATATTTAAATTTAATTTTCCACCAAAATTCATAAATTCAACTTTCAATTACTCACATTAGAGTAGGGCTTCAGTTTCTAACTTCCAAAACATTTTCCAAAAATTTTTAAAATTAAATATTAAATCCACCAATCAAAAATAAAGTTTAAATCAAACTTTACTAAATTCCATTTATAATCTTCAATATTGGCTCAATATATTCCAGATAAGTGTCATACTTGATTCAAGTTCCTAATACACAATCAAACACAACAATTTCTAAGCAAAAACAACACACATTGAACATGAAAGCAAATACAGAAATACAATCGATTCACTACATCGATACAATGACTCAACAAACCAGAAAATAACGATCTCATTACCTGAATACTCTAATCTTCACAAGGGAAATTGTGTATTCCTCTTGGAAAGAACACTAACGCTCTCGGGAAATCAGTCGTCTTCTTTTCGTCAATCTACTTGTTCTTCGCATACATTTCAACTTGAGTATCTTGATAAGCTGCAAAATGATCAAATTAAAGTTTCATCTGCCATTCTAGATGTTCAATCTGATGAAACATCTCATGAAGGCGATCTCCAATGCTTTTAAACTCCGCTTCAAACTTATCCAAGCGACTAGAAATTTTCTCTAAACTTACTGCAATGAAACCATTGAAATAGGGTCGAGGATCCTTTGAGACTTTGTCCCTAGCCTCTTCTCCAAGATTTATTCCTTCCATTTCTTCAAAAATTTCTCAAATCTCTCAAGAATGAAGTATAATGGACGTAACTTTGATTTCTTGATGGTTAGGGATGAAGATGGGTTGATTTAAAGGTGAAAATCGTGTGAAAAACTGAAAATTTTCGGTTTTTGCACGACCCAGTAACCGTGGTGCTTAGGCGCCAAATCTGGCGCCTAGGCGCCGGACCTATTGATACATAGTTTAACTCGGGCGCTTAGGCGCCGAATCTTGGCGCTTAGGCGCCGGAACTATGTTCAACTCCATTTCGCCTAATCATCAAATTTCAATGTTTCGTTCTCCAAGATAGGTAAATTATACTGGTAAGAGTAATCTAGACTCAATAACACAAATTGTAAGCAATCATAATAAAAGTTAACTTGATCTCCTTTTTACTCATTTTTATAATAGAGTGATCCAATTTCTAAATCTTACATACTTCAAAATAATCTTCAGCTTAAGTCAACAAAGACTTATAAGCATCAATTTTTTTAAAAGTAATAAAAAAATTAGTCAAGATCGAGGCATAACCTTACATTAAAAACATAAAAACACTCAAAACAAAAGATAATTATGGGTTGCCTCCCACAAAGCGCTTAGTTTAACGTCGTCAGCCCGACATAAGTAAATCTTTAATCATGTTGACTCAATTCATAAGCCTCCTTATAAATCATTTTAATATCATCCAAATAAGACTTCAATCTTAATCCATTTACTTTAAAAATTTTTCCTGTTTTGGGGTCTTTAATATCCACAGTTCCATAATGGTATACTTTCTCAATTATATAGGGTCCAATCCATTTAGATCTTAATTTTCCAGGAAAAAGTTTTAAACGAGAATTAAACAGTAATACTTCTTGTCCAGGCTCAAAAATTTTTCCTGAAATTTTCTTATCATCTAACATCTTCATTTTCTCTTTATAAATCCTTGCATTTTCATATGATTCATTTCTTATCTCTTCCATCTCATTCAATTACAATAATCGCTTTTCTCCTGCTTTATTCAAATTAAAATTAAACTCCTTTATCACCCAATAAGCTTTATGTTCAAGTTCAACAGGTAAGTGACAATGTTTACCATAAATTAACCGGTAAGGTGACATTCCGATTGGTGTCTTATAAGTCGTTCTATAAGCCCATAATGCGAATCAAGTCTATCAACCCAATCAGTTCTTTTAGGATTAACGATCTTCTCTAAAATTCTTTAAATTTCTTTGTTTGATACTTTAGCCATTCCACTTGTTTGTGGGTGATAAGCGACTGCAATTCTATGTTTGATTCCAAATTTTTGTAGTAATGATCGAATTCTTACATTCCCGAAATGACTTCCACCATCGTTGATAATTACCTTAGGCATTCCAAATATTGAAAATATCATTTTCTTTAAGAATTTAGAAACACTTTTGGAATTACAGTTTGGTAAAGCAACAACTTCAATCCACTTTGAAACATAATCAACTGCTAATAAAATATAAATTTTTCCATATGATGTAACAAATGGTCCCATAAAGTGTAAACCCCATATATCAAAAATTTCAACTTCCAATATATAGTTTAAAGGCATTTCATCCTTCCTAGATATATTTCCCATCCTTTGACATCGATCACATGTTTTCACATAATGTCTCACATCTTTAAATAAGGTAGGCCAATAAAATCCAGAATTTAAAAATTTAAATGCAGTTTTATCTATGCCAAAGTGTCCTCCAAAATCGGAATCATGACATTTTTGAATAATAGCAAAAGTTTCCTCATAAGGTACACATCTTCGAATTATAGAATCTCTTCCAATTTTAAATAAATGAGGATCTTCCCAAATATAAGATTTAGCATCATATTTAAATTTCTTAATAAATTTGTTATCCAATTCATAAGGTAAAATATTGCTAACTAAATAGTTACCAATATCAGCATACCAAGGTGTTTTGCATCCTTGAATAACATATAAAGATTCATCAGGAAATTTTTCATTTAATTTTCTTCCGAAATAATATCATTTTTAATTCTAGAGAAATGATCAGCAATTTGGTTTTCAGTTCCTTTTCTATCTACTATTTGAAAATCAAATTCTTGTATAAGTAAAACCCATCTTATCGACCCAGGTTTAGAATCCTTCTTAGATATTAGATATTTAATAGCAGAATAATCAGTATGAACTATGCATTTAGTACCAAGAACATAAGGTCTAAATTTATCAAAGGCATATACTATAGCTAGAAGCTCCTTCTCAGTGGTAGTGTAATTACTTTGTGTTTCAGTGAGAGTTTTACTAGCATAATATACAATTTTGAAAACATTCTCATATTTTTGTTCTAATACAGCTCCAATTGCAAAATCACTTGCATCACAGATTAATTCAAAAGATTTATTCCAATTAGGTGCAACAATGATAGGTGCAGTTATTAGTTTTTCTTTTAGAATATTAAAAGCATTAATACATTCTTTGTTAAATTCAAATTTCGCATCTTTTTCCAATAAATGACAAAGAGGTTTAGCAATTTTAGAAAAATCCATTATATATCTTCTATAAAATGCAGCATGACCTAGAAAACTTCTCACATCGATAATGAGTAGTAGGTGGTTGCAATTCAAGCAATAATTTTTACTTTCGCTCGATCTACTTCCATCCCTTTTTGTGAAACTTTGTGACCAAGTACAATGTCTTCTGTGACCATGAATTGACATTTTTCTCAGTTAAGAACTATGTTTGTTTCTTCACATCTTTTCAGAACTTTGGAAATGTTTTCCAAACAAGATTCAAAAGAAGTTCCAAAAACTGAAAAATCATCCATGAATATTTTAATTTCTTTGTCAATCAAATCCCAAAATATTGACATCATACATCTTTGAAAACTTGCAGGTGCATTACATTAACTAAAAGGCATTCTTCTAAAAGCAGAGGTTCCATAAGGACTTGTAAATGTTGTTTTCTCTTGGTCCTCAGGAGCAATAAGTAATTGATGATAACCAGAATATCCATCCAGAAAACAGAAATATGAGTGTCCAGCTAGTTTATCGAGCATTTGATCCAAGAAAGATAAAGGAAAATGATCCTTTCTTGTTGCATCATTTAATTTCCTATAATCAATACAAATTCGCCATCCAGTAAATTGTCTTGTAGGAATTAATTCATTTTTATCATTGACAATGACAGTTACACCTCCTTTCTTCGGAACACAATGAATAGGACTTACCCATTGACTATCCGAAATAGGATAAATAATACCAGCATCTAACCACTTAACAATTTTAATAACCTCATACTTTTTTAACAACCTCTTTCATGATAGGATTTAATCTTCTTTGCGGTTCAATAGTAGGTTTAAAATTTTCTTCCATTAAAATTCTATGCATACAAATGGAAGGGCTTATTCATCTTATATCAGCAATAGTCCAACCAAAAGCTTTCTTATAATTCTTTAACACACCTAGTAATTTTTCTTCTTGATCTTTACTCAGTTCAGAAGAAATAATAACATGTAAAGTTAACGAATTTCCACGAAACGCATATTTTAAATGTGAAGGTAACATTTTTAATTCCAGTTCAGGGGCTTTTTTAATTGATGGTAAAAGTATATCATTTTGAGTTATGTCTAAAGTTTCCCAGTTATCTTTAATAAAATGATTCTCTTCTTCTTTTACTTCTTCATTTTCATCGCTTAAAAATTCAAATTTTTCTTCGTAAATGACTTTACATTTTTCTTGATAATGTTTCTCAATTAAATAATCAATTATATCCATTCGATAACATTTCTCTTTATCAGGGTACTTCATTGATTTAAGAACATTGAATTTAATCTCTTGATCATTAACTCTCATGGTCAATTCTTCCTTTTGCACATCAATCATAGCTCGTCCGGTAGCTAGAAAAGGTCTCCCTAAAATAATAGGTATCTCTTTATCTTCTTCCATATCAAGTACGATGAAATCTACAGGGAAGATAAATTTATCCACTTTAATAAGGACATCCTCTATAACTCCTTTAGGATAAGTGATAGATCTATCAGCTAACTGAAGGGTATAGTGGTGGGAGTAATCTCTCCTAAATTCAATCTTCAAAAAATAGAAAATGGCATGAGATTAATACTTGCTCCTAAATCACATAAAGCTTTTCCACAAAATTTTTCTCCAATAGCACAGGGTATAGTGAAACTTCCAGGATCCTTAAGCTTTTCGAGTAATTTCTTTTGAATTATTGCACTGCATTCTTCACTTAATGCAACAGTTTCAAAAGCTTCAAATTTTTGTTTCTTGCTTAAAATATCCTTCATAAATTTTACATAAGTTGGCATTTGTTCCAAAGCTTCAGCAAAAGGTGTGTTAATAGTAAGTTTCTTAAAAATTTTAAAGAAAGCATAAAATTGATGATCAAGTTTCTGCTATTTAAGTCATTGAGGAAAAGGTGGTGGTAGTTTTTTAACTTCCACATTAATAGGTATAATGATCGATCTTGACTAGGAGAGAGAGTTTCTTTAGGTTTTTCGATCTCTTCAACCTCAATCTCTTTTTCAATTTCATTCGCATTCATTCTTTTAATTCCTTTCCACTTCTAAGTTGTATGGCCTTAACATGTTCATGTTCTTTTCCATTTTACTTTGGATTAATTTCAACATTACTAGGAATTGTTCCTACAGGTCTGTTATTAATTAAAGTAGCAATTTGCCCCATTTGATTTTTGATATTTCAAATAGCAGTATTTTGATTTTGTAATTGATTATTCATTTGTAAAATTAATTCTTCTATTGATAACTTTTTCTGTTTACTATTAAATCCAGGAGGTTTATAATTTGGATTAACTTGATTATTCCAATTTCCAGTGGGATGAAATTGATTATTACCCCATTGTTGTTGTGAATTATTCTAGTTAAAATTAGGATGATTTTTCCACCCAGGAGTATAATAGTTTGAATAAGGATTATTTTTACTTGCAATAGCTTGTAAAGTTTCAATAGTTTGAGAATCTTCGATATTAGCAGCGTTATTATGTGAAATATTAATTGCAAAATTATCTAATTTTGTAGACATTGCTCGCTACTCATGAAGCTAGGATAGAAAAGGCTTCATTATCGTGAATACTTGCCATCTTTTTAGGATTAATCGTTTCGGAAAGCCATCGAAAATTGTTCTCGACCATTTCTTCAATTAAAGTGTAAGCTTCTTCAAATGATTTAGACATTAAAGAACCTCCAAAGAAGAAGCATCAATAATTGATTTTAAAGATCCAATTAATCCATTGTAAAATGTTTGAATAATTAACCAATCAGTAAAGCATGATGAGGACATTTTCTTAATAGTTCTTTACATCTTTCCCAAGTTTCATATATTGTCTCCCAGTCAAATCGACTAAACGAAGCAATATCATTTCTTAATTTAGCAGTTTTAGAAGGAGGAAAATATTTAGCAAGGAATTTTTATGCCATTTCAGCCATGTTTTAATAGAACCGATTGCTAATGAGTTTAACTACATCTTTGCTTTATCTCTTAAGGAAAAAGGAAAGAGTCTAAGTCTAATAACGATCATCGAAACATTGTTATATTTAAAGGTAGCACAAAGTTCTAAAAAACTAACAAGGTGTAAATTTGGATCCTCATTCGGTGTTCCACCAAATTGATTGTTTTGCACCATTTGAATAATAGACGGTTTAAGTTCAAAAGAATTAAGCATTCTACAGATGGGTATTTGAATACTACTATGAAGTTCATCAACTGTAGGGTTAGCATAATCCCTTAATGGTTTATAAACATTTTGATCATTAAGTTCAATTGGATTTTATAAAGTAGCCGATTCTTGAAATTTTTGAATTTGTTTTCCTTTTTTAATTTTTCTAGTTGTTCTTTCTAGTTCAGAATCTAAAGGTATTAATCCTTCAGAACCAAAACTACGCATAAAAAAAGAAAATAAAGCAAGGAATAAAAATTTATTTTATTTTATTTTATTTTTATTTTTTTATTTTTATATTATTATATTTTTTATGTTTTTGAAAATACAATATTTAAAAATCTATAAATTGTACCTCTTATCCCCGGCAACGGCGCCAAAACTTGACCCGATTTTTGTATTTCCAAATACAAGAATTTGTTACCACTGTTAGAAAATTTTAATTTCTAGCAAAGGCGCGAAACACTTGACACAGAATAACTTGCTATATAAATATGTACCAAATTTTAATTTACGGCAATAGCATTAAATAAAACTTGATTGCTACTGAATGCTAGGCTGTTAGTGATTAATACTTTTTAAATATATGTTTATATAACAAAATATAATTTTAAAGGAAAATATTTTATATACTTTTTGGGTACTACGCAAGTATACGTATCATTTCAGTAATAAAGGGCTTTGAAACAAAGACCCCAAGTATCGATCCCACTGGGAAAAAGGGTAATAATTTTTTAAATATTGTATTTCAAAATCTTTTTGTATTTTAATCTAACTATAAATTACTTTTAATTTACTAGATGCATATAAAGAAAATAATAATAAGAAAATGATTTTGTGAAAATAATATAAAATAAACAACTTTCTTCCTTTCAATTAATCCAAGATTTTTAAGATAATTTAATATTCATTGCAGAATCTATTTTATGGTATTTTGCGAAATAGAAGCATTCCTATTCTTTAACCTTTGATCCAGGCGCAAAGAACATTGGCTAATCTACAGATCAGGTCCGGATGTATTGTTAGTAGAATGGGTTAATCTAGGCTCACACTACGAGATGTCCAAGGGTGGCTATGGTCGGCCCTACTAGTGACCCTTTCTTATCTATAAATCAAATTATAAGAATTTAGTCCGTCACTCTAAAAACTTATCAATTCTACGCCCTTTAAATCTTATCTTCCTATTTATTTCGCACTTCACCTTGAATAGCCCGCGCATGGCCTTCGACTACCCAAGGATTCATGTGACATCTACAAGTTAGGAGTTCTTCTCCTTCTAGGTCTCAAAACTCTTCAACGTGGTTTTAACAATTTAAATGGACAATTTAAAAAGTAAAGTAAGATCGGTATTAATATCATCACAATGTTTTGAAAATATTTTGATTTTCAATTCTCCATCGAATTTTATATTGTCTTATTTATCTTTTCATCATTGAAGGAAAAAAGTAAACTAACTACTCAGAACACATTGAATATAAACAGCAAAACATAATAAATAAACTTTAAATAAAAAATTAAATACTTATCTCAAATATTCCTTCTATAGATCTTCTGATTCCTACTGAGTCCACAGTGTAATGAACTCCAGATGCAACAATTTGAAAATAAACTTACTAAACTAAATAAAAGTGGCCCTAAATTTCTCTCTCTATTTTTCTCTCTAAGGATGAGAGATCCTAAAGTGGCTAAGAGATAGGGGATACAATGGGGTCACATTTTTCTGAAGGAGTGGACTCATATTTATATGCTTCAAGGGTTGCCTTGAGGCACATCTTCAAAACATGTCCAAATTCAATGAATCTTTTAGAAGGTCTGTCTCGCGCCTAGGCACCGGAATCTGGCGCCTAGGAGCCGGACACCACGTCTAGTTCTTCGCACCTTTTCACTTTGGCTCACACCTCTTCGCGATTAAGACCTTTTTGGAGCGTCCAAATGCAATGTATCACATGTCCTATTATCAAGGAACAACTGCTAGTCTTCTAGAATGTCCAATAACCGCTCACTCAGTCAAAATAACCGTCTAAAGGTCGTAAAAAACTTGACAGTTTCTGTATCGAGTCTGGCGCTTAGGCGCCAACTTCTGGCGCCTAGGTGCCAAACCATAATTTTTTATAATTCTTGTATTTTGCTCCATTTTTGTTCCTTTTTGCTCCTTTTTCACCCTTTTTCCTTTTTTGGACATTTTTACATCACCTACATCCAAAAAAACAGAAATACCTTTCATTAAAGCATAATATCCTTAGAAATTGATAAAAATCAAGGCATAAAAATAGGTATTTTTTTTCATGGATCAGTCACACCTAGATAAGTTGTGACCATGCTGGGGTATTTTTTACTATTGTCACGCCTAGGCCTGCCATGATCATGTTAGAACAAAAAAAGGCCTATACCAGTTTTTGGCTTATTTGGTTGCATTAGACCAAGGAGTGATGTTTGTACAATGTGACCAAAAAGAGGTCAACAACTTAACAACATAATTCATTATTTTTCACATCAAAGGAGCATAACTTATTGTTCAGTTGTATAAAAAATCATAATGAAACCACAATACCACAACAATACCATCATTTTTTCAAAACTTATCAACACTTTAAGTAGTAATTTTCAACTAAAGAAGACGCATAACATTATAATCCATTGTTCTCACATCAGAGGAGCATAAGCTATGGTTCATTTGTATGAACACTTATAAAGCCACCACAATAGATTCAAAATACTACCACAATACTACCATTTTTCTAAAACTTCCCAACCCTTTTTAATTAGCAATATTTAATTGAAGAATGTGAATAACACTATAATCCATTATTTTTCATATCAAAGTGGCATAAATTATGGTTCATTTGTGTGAAAAATCATAAAGTCGCCACGAAACCACCACAATATCATTACCAAACCACCATTTTTCTAAAACTTGTGAACACTGTTTCAATAATAATTTTAAAATAAATAAGATGCATAACATCATAGTCCATTATTTCTCACATCAAAGAAGTGTAAGCCATGGTTCACTTATGCAAAAAATTACAAATCCAACACAATACCACCATAATATCACTATTTTTTATAAAACTTGCAAACACTTTTTAATAGTAATTTTCAAAGAAAGAAGGTGAATAACATTATAATCCATTATTTCCCACATTAGAGGAGCATAAACTATAGTTCATTTGTGTGAAAAATCATAGAGTCACCACAATACCACTAAAATACCACCATAAAATTATAACTTTTTTAGAATGTTTCAACACGTTTTAATTAGTAATTTTTAACTAATGGATGTGCATAGCACTATAATCCATTGTTTCTAATATTAAAAGAATTTAAGTTATGGATCATTTGTGTGAAGTATTCTAGTGCAACTACCTTACCACTGTAATACTACCACTATACCACCACAATACCATCAATTTTCTAAAAAATTTCAAAACATTTTAGGTTGTAATTTTCAAATAAATAAGATGCATTACATCATACTCCCAATGTTTCTCACATCCATGGAGTATAAATAATGATTCATTTATGTGAAAAAGCGTAATACTACCATTTTCATAAAATATTTATAATACTTTTAGGACATGTCATTTTTCACAAATTTAGGTAATAACACACAACAAAGTCTTTCAAAATGGGTATAAACACACCCACCTATAAATTCATGGTAGATTATCACAACTATCCTTGAATTGATAAAGGCCATAGAAAAAAAAGAATATAAAGAAATACAGCTCTAAATTTAGTCATTTCTTTCTACCAAAACTTATGTTCAGCCCAATTTACTTACTTTATGCCCACCACAACTTCCATGAGTTTACAAAAAAGTAGTCAGCAGTCAATGTTGTTTTTTTTATGTTGATAGCCCATGTCACGTAGTAATTAACCAATCCAATGAATGTGATTCAAAAATACATCCCCAACATCTTGAACTATTAGTTTGACTATGAAATTTAAAAATAAGTAAAATTGTTTCAAATACTATAAAATTAATAACAATTAAAATGATGAAGTTGAATTATAAAAGCATGTACTAATGAATTTCCTTACGATTTGATGAATTATTAACTTGTGGGCTTTTCTGGGAAGTGAATTATGCAAAATTCATTTATTCTATTCAATTTTACAACCAAGGGAGTTTAATGCAGGCTATGAATAATGGGGATGAGTAAAATTTTTGTCACCTTGTCAGTTTCTTTGGTGATTTGTTGCATGAACATCATGCTCTCCTTTCCAAGACTGAAAAATACTTGTAAAATAAGTCATATATGTCATTTATAATTAAATAGAAGGATAAATTATTTATGAATAGTATATGCAATGAGAAGACATGTATAAGTACCTAGTGTAAGCACGATATGTACAAATATAGTTTGTATAACTTTAGAGATTTATGCTTCTTTTCTTCCAATTGAATATCAAATCATCAATATGTTCATTAGATAAGTATTGAATTGTAAGAAGCTTGTGGATGCTAAACTAATTATAATATGGCCAACATCAATAATTACTTCTTTCCTACAAAGTCAACACATAGAAGACGTAAGAAGTAAATTTAATTGATTTTCCAAATAAAGTAACTTTGTAAATAAAGACTGACTTATCATTAAATCACTAGCAATATTGGTCGATCATATCCAACATATTTTTTGCAATTTTTTTCTAACTAGAAAGTCAAAAACCTCAAATGCTTGGTGATGTTTCATATTCAAAGAAAAATGTACATCAAAACAAATTGCCATGTAATGATACGCATTAAATGAAATATTTTAAAGTGACCTTCACTTTGAAATTCTCCACATCAATCGGTTGAATTTTTTCAGTAATGTCTTCTTTAGAGATTTCTTCATTCCTTTTCTTATCCTCTTCCTCATCTATAATATGAACAACATCCTACTCAAGTAGTTTTACATCAGTGAATTTAATTTTTCTGATCTTGAATTCATTTGTGGTGTAAGGGGAGCCTAATTATCATTTATTTTAGTATTGTCTTGCATTGACCTCTCATATAATGTTGCTCAATGAAGATTTGTTCATTGATTTTTTCTTTTATTTTACCTCAATGATTATTAATCTCTTGTCTAGGCTGCTTATTTTGTTCTACTTCTCACTTATTTTATTTTGCATGGAAGCTTCAAAGTCAGAGAATTTCTTCTAGTGGTTCTCATAAAGTGATCAATTTGTTCAATACTTATTTGTGCTTTAGATTTTATTTGATATGAAGTGTAATATGAATAGGAACATTGGTTATAATAATTTGTAAGAGGAGAGTGTCGGGGTGAGCAAGTAGCCTGGATGGTGTGAGGACTACAAGCTTGACTTGGAGAATCATGTTTTGTTGGAGAAATTAGTCGTAGCTCCCCCTCCATTAATTCCTTCAAAGAATCATAAACCTACAATAACTAATCAATTAATTAGCATGGTACATATGCAAATGCAATGTCATGTAATTATTTTAACATATTTTGAATTTTTTTTGTTACTTGTTCAGGTCTTATTTTAGAAAGTGAAATATCACAATATTTTGTGCTTCAGATTCCACTTTTCAACCACCTCATCATGTGATGCCTTACATCAGGTTTGTTGAGAGAGAGAATGAGAGTATTCTCGTAAAACCATATATATAAGAAAGTAAAATCATTAGTTTGAATGCCTTCAAAAATATAATTTTGTTGATATACACAACATAGTAACTGCTAATAAAATAACAAAACTATTCTTATATCTAAGTTTCTATTTATGCCTTCTTTTCCAAACGAAGGCAATAATTTACTTAACAAGAAAATCACAAATGGAACTTGGCCAATTGAATGAAGAGCAATTATAAGCTTCTTAGGCATAGCTATACAAACTACTAAGCACATTGTAATTGCATGATATGAAAAATAAGTTTGGCAGGAGAAACTTTTTGTACAATTCCACAATGTTGGTAGAAAACTCCCCTAAAACAACCATCATCAAATCATTCTTCAACAGTATGAAATTTTCACTTGATAAGGGCGACTTTTCACATTTAAAAACTTCTCCCCTAATATGCATACCAATAATTAAGACAACTGTGTCAGAAAAGTTCAAAATTTTTCCCCCAACATTGAAAACTCATTTTTCAATATCCTAGCAATACAGGATTTGCACTGCAAGAGGATTTTCTTATTGATATGCATATATCTTAAAGAATTGGAAATGCTTAACTCCTTGAAAAGATTCAGAGTTTCATCATTCAACTACTGAATAATATAATCATAGGTAGGCCTTATTAGTGAAGGCTTGTATATACAAGTGAGGAGTCTTGGATTCATTTCCCTACAATAAAAATGAAACAATAAATATTAGATGAATTTACTTGTAGATAAAATTGGATGAAATTGGACATAACTATGAACTTTTTGGGAGTTGAATAAAATAGCAAAACATGGCATAAATGATGCTTATCACATAAAATACAATGTAATTTTTCACACAAAGTAACCATAATAGTCATATGATATGAAAAAAAAAATAGATTATGATGTTTTGCACCTTCTTTGTTTAAAAATTTACTATTAAAAATTGTTATAAATTTTAGAAAAAAATATGGTATTTTAGCTTTTCATACAAATGAACCATAACTTCTGCTCCTCTGACATAAGAAATAATATACTATAATGTTATACACCTACTCTATTTAACTTAGAAAGTGTTACCAAAATTTAGAAAAAATAATGATATTGTGGTGGTATTGTGATTTTTATCAAATGGACCATAGTTTACATTCCTTTGATGTAAAAAAAAATATTTTATGATGTTATGCACCTACTGTGTTTCAGAATTGCTACTCCAAATTTTGGGAAAAAATAGTGGTATTGTGTTTTTTACCATAAATGAACCATGTCTTCTAAATTTCTGATGTGAAAAATAAAAGAGTATGATGCTATACACCTTCATTGTTTAAAATTTTTTATTGAAAAAGTGTTACCAAATTTTTGAAAAATTGTAGTATTATAGTGGGATTATAATTTTTACCACAACTGAATCATACCTTCAACTCTTTTGAGGAGAGATGTAATTGATTATGATGTCATGTAATTTATTTATTTGAAAAAATATTATTGCAAAGTGTTACCAAGCTTTTAAAAAATGATGATGTTGTGGTAGTATTGTAATGATTTTATAAATTTTCATACAGATGAATCATAGTTTTTGCTCCTCTTAAGAGATGATGGAGTATGTCATGCACTTTCTTTTTTAAAAATTTTCTCTTAAATAATTTTAACAATATTTTAGAAAAATAGTGGTATTATGGTGCTATTATGATTTTCATACAAATGAACCATAACCTATGCTCTTCTGATATTAGAAACAATGAATTATGATATTATGCATCTATTTTGTTTGAAAATTATCACTTAAAAGGTGTTAGAAAGTCTTACAAAAATGGTAACTTTGTAGTAGCAATATGGTTTTTCATAGAAATGAACAATAGTTTCAGCTCCATTTACAGTAGAAATAATAGATTATAGTGGTATGCATATCTTTAGCTGATAATTAATACTTAAAAAGTGTTTATAATTTTTTACAAAATAGTGGTATTATGGTGGTATTACGGTGACATTTTTGTTTTTCACACAATGAACCATTTAATATGCTCATCTGATATCAAAAATAATAGATCGTAGTGTTATGCACATTCTTTGGTTGAAAATTGTTATTTAAAAATGATGGTATTATAATTGTATTGTAGTTATATTGTGCGGTATTGTGGTGACATTGTGTTTTTCACACAAATGATCTATAGTTTATACTCCTCTAGTATAAGAAACAATGTACTATGATGTTGTGCACATTCTTTATCTGAAAATTTTTATTTAAAAAATGTTGGTATGTTTTAGAAAAATTGTGGTATTGTGGTGGTATTGTGGGGACATTATGATTTTCTACACAAATAAACCATAACTTATGCTTCTCCAATATGAGAAACTATGGATTATGATTGTATGGAACTTCTTTGATTGAAAACTTATTAATGAAGTGCCAAATTTTAGAAAAGTTGATAAGATTAAACTGACATTATGGTGGTATTGTGGTGACATTGTGATTTTCACTCAAATGAACCATATGTTATGCTCCTCTGATAGGAGAAATAATGGATTACAATATCATACACCTTAAAAAAAATTACTACTTAAAAAGTATTGGTAAATTTTAGAATTGTGGTACTATTGTGTTGGTATTGTGGTGACATTATGGATTTTCACACAAACGAACTATAGCTTCCACTCCTCCGATGTGATCATTGCACCTTGAAGCTCTCCTGCTTATTTGTGTCCTACTTTTGCTCTATATTTTCACTTTCTACTTCACCGGAAAAACCTTAAACATTTTGTAATAAACAACTTCATGAGTTTAACAGATAACTGAAAGTTTGTTTACAGCTGATCGACCAAATTACCATGATGAATGCTCTGCTTAATGCTGAGCTTCGCCAATCTCGTTTGAAATCCTAAGCAAGCTATTCTGGCAACTCAAATAGCACTATCAGCGAATCCTACAGACAAAAAAGACTAAATAAAAAATCCTAGAGCATATAATAGAAATGAAGGCATGAATGAGTGTTTTAATAAGTAACTTTTTTTAATTAATGGGTTGGTTTCGGTCTAGTTGAGCTTATCACCAAAACTTAGCTTTTTTTATCTCATGAAGTGGATCCAACTAGGTGTCAAAATCTTATCAGCATCCGGACACTAAACTGTGCCTAGACTTTAATAAAGTCTAGAATTTGGCCGTTTTATTTTCTCAAGGGGAATACATGGTTGTACTTGCTAAGAAATTTTCCTTGGGGAAAAATTAGTGGTGAACGCCCGATTGGTTAATAAGGTGACCCCCTATGAAAAAGGGAACGGAAAGGTGAACGTCCAGACATGTTGATATATAATGTTAAAGGTAAAGTCTCCAATAAATATGAAGCAGAATAAAATCTATTCAAAATATTTTTATTTCAAACTTGATTATTCTTTCGATTAAACTATCATAACTATGTTATTAAGTGCTATTGAGAACATCTGCTAAAGAAAGAAATGGGTGATTACATAGAATCACCAAAATTTTATATATTTGCATGTATAAAATCTAAACTTTGCTATTTACATTTATACCACCCAAAGCTTTCAAAAACATAAAAAATATCATTATTTGAACTTTAAAAAAATGAAAGACATGTTTTCATGCATAGGTAAGACAACATATATGTAAGAATTGAAGTTTAGGTGTTTGATTTGTAAATACATTTGAATTGTGTGTTATGTATGTGAATTAAGTGGTATGTGTGTTTTTCTTCAAACAATACTCTCAGTCCCCTACATGTGAGCTCAGGTCGGTCTAATCTTCTTCGCACATAATCTTCTTCGCACATTTGCTTCAGGTGGTCTAATTTGAGTGTTTCATCGAGTTTTTTTTTTTATTTTTCAATAACTAAGGCTCCCTTTGGGGCCTCTTTTCTCACGCGGCGAGGTTGTAAACCGCGAAAAATTATTCTTTGGCTCACTGCTTCGCTGCCATTCGACGCTGAAGCCACCGAAAAGCAGGCCGCAGGATCGACCCCGCAGCCCCAGCTTTCGACTTGCCTTCGCCTCGCCAATACTCCATATTGCCCCACAATCTTGCATAGCGTCTTCTGCCAAGTGCACGCCTCACTTCTTCTACCCTGCCATCTCGCGAGGCCTGCGCCTTCTTCTTCCTCGACCAAAAAAGGCTGAAATGCAGCTGGCGTGAAGAAGAAGAAAGCCAAAAGTAAAGAAGTAGATGAGCGAGCACTTCTTGTGCATGTCTATTTCCCAGTTCCCTGAAAGCGAGATCACAGCCTATAAGACAAGGGTCGCCAGCCATGCACGGCCTCATTCTAGCGATCGCTCACTCAAACCCCCTCATTCTTCATCTTCGTACCCACTCTTTCACACCTAATGTCTTTGCCTCTATCCTTCTCTTCCCCCGCTCTCTTACCTCGCCATTTCCACCATTTTCTTCCCCTGCGTCCTGCGGCGGTCAGGCTCCACATTCTAGTTTGAGAAGACGGTGCAGAGGGATTTGAATGTTGAAACGAAGCTGGAGGTCTTGTACGATGATTTGTCGGGAAGGGAAAGTGTGAATGATTATTTGGATGCTTAGAGGGAGGTTATCAAATCAGACGGCGAGCGGCCGTGCCCCACTGGTTTCTCCGCTTGAGTGCGGGAAGCCTCTACAGGGCGCTCCCTTGTTCTTCTTACCTGGTGAGTGCCTTTGATTCGATGTTGCTTGTCAATTGTTTCGCTAATGGCTACATCAAAGCTCTAATTGCGCGTACTAGCGCTGGGGATCTCTTTCAATATTAGAATTAGCATTTGTACTAGTCACATGAAATAGTATTGATAGTGGATTCTTGTGTAGGCATTTGGAGATGCAATCTTCTGATGGGCAGTTTATATATGCAGGTATGGACTTATTTTACGTCATAAATCTATTGGTAGGTAAGTTGAAATAATCAATTATATGTTACGATGTCAATTGCATTGGAATGAGCTTGATTTTGGTGGCTTTTGTTAACTATTTGTTGTAGAAGAATTTTTCTGGTGGCTTTTGCACTTGTGGTAAAATTATGGTTGTTAGTGATCAATAGAAATATTATGTTGTACTTTCTATTATATGTAGAAATGAACTCTTTTGAAAGCAACAGATTTTCTCAAGCTCATTATCATAATTATGTACCAATTAGTGGTAATGTTGAGAAATATACCTTATAAAAGGGTACAATTCATTTTATTACTCATTTTTAAGCCTAAGGTAGTAATGTCTTTAGTTTAGTTTGGTTGTTTGAAGAGAGCGGAGATGAAGAAGCACTATTGCAGGTAGTATCTGGAGGTTTTCGCCAGAAAAAGGACTACTCAATAAGAGGTTAATTTGTCCAATGTCATAATAAAAACTTTGGAGAATGATGTTTTACTTGCGGAAGGCTAATATAGTGAGCAGTAGGCTATTCTTTTATTTTTATTGACACTGTCTGTTGGATTGTGTGGTTTATTGAATTCTGGAATCTAAAGGATTTTTTTTCTTTAGGTTGTTCAGAAAAGCATATATAGCATATGTTTCTTTGTGAAAATGTTTGTCATTGATTAAGAGCATTAGTGATGTGTTTTAAGGGTATTTTCATTCAACATTGTCTTCTGCTTGTTGATAGGTTTTAGGTAGCTGTAGTCAAACAACTAGAAATTGATGATCTTTTCTAGTATTAAAGATGTTGTTATTTCTTGTAGAATTAGGCAAGTACAATACTCGCCGTCTTTTGTTAAGCCAATGGTGGTATTGCTTTCCATAATTAAGAAGATATATATATTTCTTCTAAAAAAATGTTATAGTGGCATCAATTTGAAATGATAATATGCCCAGCAGCCTATATCATACACTTCTTCAGGCGCCATATTCCTTGCACTTCGTCTTTTAAACAACAGTAGCTTAGGTGAGTGAAGCAAACGTGATCTTCTTGACTGTGTTCTCTTACCTTGCCATTTCCCCTAATTACCATCTCTTTTACATAAGAACGGATTTAATTATCAGTTGGAATTAGTTTTCGGTTATAGGATATATGTGAATTGTGCTCTTTGTAATGGATCAATTTAGTGACTACCTTTGTAAGTATGCTGAAGTTGAACTTTGAATTGCTCGAATAAAGTATTATTTACTCCTGTTATTAGGCCACGAGCTAAAGGAATTGTCAATAACAGAAGATGTAATTAATAAAAAATCATCTATTGAAAGGATAATTTACCAAATTTTAATTATGAATTTCACAAATTGTGGTATTTTTCTTTTTCTTTTATCACTTTCGGTACTCACTGTTAAGTTAGTTGGGCATCTGAATTTTTGAACTGTTTCGAAGTGAAATTCTGCTTCATAAGTGTCTAAAATATTATTATAACAGTTCTGTTTTAAACAGTTTTACAAAACATGGGTAGGATTGTTATTTTTCCTAAAACAGTTGTTTTCAGACAGCTGCACCAAACAGACAGCCAATTTCCCCGCAGCTGCTTCCTCACAGCAGTTTTCTCGAGCAGCACAGCTGCAGCTGAAAAACTGAGAAGCTGCAGCTGTCCCAAATAGAGTCTAAGTTAGAAGAAAATACTTATTTTAATTCACATTTATATATACTAATCAATTTGCTAACTCTCCTAAACATTTATGAGTCATCAACAAATGAATCAAGAAAATGGGAGATCTATATATGTCAAAACAGAGACAAGTTAAATCCTAAATATTATTGATTTGGGTGCATAATAAATAAATTAGGAAATTGGTCCAAAAGACTTGTTACGAACTTATATTTACTTGCCAATGTAATGATTTATTAAGCCAGGTGGGGCTTAATAAAATTAAAAAACCAAAGGAAGATTTATAGGCATCTAAACATGGATAGAATAATGACATGTCTAAAATATTCAACTTTTATATATACATTTAATAATCATTTTATGTACATTTTTAGTGATATTGACATTTAAAAAAAGATATTTTACCTTTTTTTATGCAGATACACTGAGTTTAGGCATTTAGAGTTGAAAGGAAGCAACAAAAGAAGAAATTTTGAGTCAAAGGTGGATTTTTAAAGACTTTGAACTGGCGCCTAGGCACCACAAAATATAGAGAAGGAGGCGCCTAGGCGCCAGATTTCAGCGCCTATGCGCTAGAGACGGATAATTTTCAAATACATTAAATTTGGACAAATTTCGAAGGGGTGCCAAAAGAGACTCTTGAGAATTGCCCTACATTATATAATAGTGATTTTATGACAAAAAAAGGGGGATTTCAAAGAGGAGAGAAGGAGTATCAAGTGGCTTGAGAGTGTTAGAGAGGATTTTCTCTAAGAGTTGTAAGAGGAGAGAGAATGCGAGAGATTTCTTCTTCATTACATTTCTAAGAGATAATTGAGTGATATTGTAAGGATAGAAAGTTATTCCGGGAAACTTCTAGGGATTTGCTTGGGCAGGAGGTTGAGATAAGTTGTTGGTACTTTACTTTTCTTCTTGTGTAAACTTATTTTTATATGTAAATCCATGTTTTGTTATATCTTTCTCATGAATTCTGAGTAGTTTGCTTTGTCCTTTTCCCTACAATGAGATAGAGTCATGTGAACAAACAAATTTTTTTGAAGTGTTTTAATTTCATAATTTGTGATGATACAAACTTCTATCTTCATTTACTTATCAATTTGGCTAATTGATTTATTAAAATTTGTTGTGAAACATACGATCTAAGAGGGCTATGTTTTCTTCAATTAAGTAAGAATCACATTTAATCCATGGATGAGAATGTAGTTCATGGGCTCAAGTGCAAATAAAGAGGGACAAACTTTTTGTTGGGCATAGAATTAGAGATTTTAGGGTGACAAACTAAAATCCCTAATTTGGTCTAGATGTTTGGAAAGTAAAGTGAGATGTTAGCCCTCAGGTGAGGGGAATGTGGGAACTCTAAAGTGAGAGTTAGTAACTTCACATCCTAATCGTAGATTTAGGGACTAAACTCAGGATTAGCCAATGTTCTTTTCTTACTCTTTAAAAGGAGAAAGAATATGTATGGTCCTATTTGGCACAATACAATTTATTAACAATTTGGATCATTCACTAACTATACCCTCATTGCAAAGGGGAATGAAACTTTCTTAAATTTGAACTCTTCATTATAAAATTTAGTTTAGTCACATTAGATTTAACTTTAAAGTTTAAAGATAAGTGTAAAACATAGTTTATTTAGTTGCATAAAAAAATTTTGACTGCTTTCTTACGTATGTTTTCTATAGTTTAGATATCGTGTCTTTGAGTTATTATTATAAGAATTTCTACCTCCTTATGAGATCAATACTTAGGGTTCCGTTAGAGCCTTATATTAATTGTATGATATTTATACTTGTATTTGCATCCTAGTGATAAATTTAAATTAAAATTAAAAATTATTGTTGTGATTGCATTGCAAATTTCTTAGCTTAGTTTTCCACCTATGAAAAACTGCATAAAGTTTTTGTACAACACTAGGGCCGCGCTCATCAAATTTTGTTGGGAGCGATTCCACATCAAGTTTTTTGCGATGTTGCTAGGGAGGTAACAAAAAATTATTTTATAACTTAAAAGACTTTATTTGAACTATAAAACTTATTTTAAGAAAAATTCTAGTTTACTTAACTAATATATAAGTTTTCGTGTGTGTGCTTATTTTTTATGAATTGTTATTTGTGTTTGTGTATGCATAGTTTAGGATTCTAAGGAGTAGTTCCTTACGATTCAGAATTTGAATGAATTATAAGAAAAATTTGAAAACAAAAGGAACTTAATAAATTGAAGAAAATGATAAATAACTTAAATAACTAAGGAATTGAAAATGAACATCAACATAGATAGAGACATTTAAGAGATTATGCTAATCCTACTGCAGATGAAATTCACTTGAGCATACAAACTCCTATTGTAGCTGTTAATCCGTTTGAACTTAAACCATCTAAAGATCCTAACTTACATCTTGCTATTTTTCTATAATTGTGTGCTACATTTAAATATGACGGAGTGTCAAAGGGCGCTGTCAGACTTAGACTTTTTCCTTTTATACTATGGAATAAAGCTAACATAGGGTTAAACTCATTAACACCTAGATCTATCAGAACTTTGGGAGATTTATCTCAAAAAAATTTGGCTAAATATTTTCCATCATAAAATAACTGTTAAACTTAGAAAGGATATCACATCTTTTTGTCAGTTTGAAATGGAATCAATATGCGAAGCTTGGGAACAATTTAAAAATCTCATTAGGAAGTGTCCACACCATGCTTTACCAGATTGTTTGATAATTCAAGTTTTTTATAATGAATTAGTGGGATCTTTTAGATCTAGCATTGACGCTAATGTTGTTGGTTAATTAATGTCAAAACTATTCAATGAAGCATATTCTTTAATTGAAGAGATGAATACTAATAATTTTCAATGGCCCTCAAAAAGGGTAAATCCTAAGAGAGTAGCTAGTATTCATGATTCTGATGCAATTTCTGTTTTGATTTCTCAAATTGCGGTAATATCAAACAAGTTAGATCAACTTGGAATGAATTTATCTCAAACACCTCATGTGGTTGAGGAAAATTCATTGGGACAAATGCTAGACTCTCAATCATTATATAAGACTTTGAATGCAATAAATAATCAACCTAGTAAACCATATTCTAACTATTACAATTCTGGTTGGAAAAATCATCCTAACTTAAGTTGGAATAATAATAACTCTAATGGTGTGAATTCACAATGGGGAACAATCAAGTGAACCCATTGGGAAATATGAAGAATCAAAGAAGTACTAGCTATAGACAGTATTATCCTCCAGGCTTTAATAACAACCAACAATTTAAAGAGAAGAAGTTGTCTATAGATGAAGTGGTATTACAAACGGGTAATCAATTACAAAGTCAAGGAGCTACAGTTAGAAATATGAGAGTTAATTGGGACAAATTGCTAATGCAGTTAGAAATAGGCCTCAAGGAACTCACACATGTAATGTTGTGATTAATCCTAAAGATCAAAACAAAAAGCAAATTAAGGCTATTCAACTAGAAGTTGAAGCGAATTGGAGAGGAAAGTTCAAAAAGAGATTAAAGTGGAGAAAGAAAGGGTGGAAATTAAAAAGCCCGAGGAAGATATTCCTCAAGATTTAGAGAATCTTATTACACCAAAGAAGATTAATATAGAATAACCACCACCTCCATTTCCTTAGAGAATGAGGCAACAAAGTTGGCTAAACAATTTTCAAAGTTATTACAAATATTTAAGAAACATATCATTAACATTCCATTTGCTGAAGCCTTGGTACAAATGCCAAGCTATGTAATGTTTATGAAGGATATTCTTAAAATAAAAAGGAAGTTTACAGATAATGAGATTTTTGCACTTAGTAAGGAGTGTAGCACTATAATTCAGAAAAAGCTTCCTGAAAAATTTAAAGATCTTGGTATTTTTACTATTCCTTGTGCTATAGACGAGAAATCTTTTGGAAAAGTTATGTGATTTGGGAGCCAATATTAACCTTATGCTTCTATCTATTTTCAGAAAATTAGGTTTAAGAGAGATTTCTCTCACTTTTGTAACCCTTCAGTTAGTTGATCATTTGATTACTTATCTTGAAGGAGTTGTAGAAGATGTATTGGTGAAGGTTGATAACTTTATCTTCTCTGTGGATTTCATTGTGTTAGATATGAAGGAAGATAAAGAAATTCCAATTATTTTAGGAAGACCTTTCTTGCCATTAAAAGAGTTTTGATAGACGTACAAAAGGTAAGTTAACCATGAGAGTCAATGATCAAGAATTTACATTCAATATATCAAAATCAATGAAATATCCAGCAAAAGGAAGAGATGAATGCTTTAGGATGGAGTTAGGGATTACTTAAGTAATGATTATTTCACATAAAATTTTGAAGAGAGAGTTGAAAAAAAAGATTTGGAGTATGAAGATGAGGATAAAATGCAAGAAAAATCTATTGAAATAAATAATGAGGATTTAGATTATGTTTAAGAAAGATTTGAGCTATTAGACACTACCATAAAATAGGTAATTGAAACAACCCCCTTGAACTTGAGATGAAGATACTTCCTACACATTTAAAGTATGATTTTTTAGGAAATTATCTACATTACCTATTATAGTATCCTCAGAGTTGACTTAACTAAAGAACAAAAATTACTGGAAACTTTAAGAAAATAAAAAAAAAGCCTTTGGATGGAAAATAGCTGATATCAAAGGAACCAGTCCTTCACTTTTTATTCATAGAATTTGAATAGAAGAGCATCATATACCTAGAGCTGGCCCTCAAAGGAGATTAAATCCTATGACAAAAGAAGTTGTAAAGAAAAAAGTTTTAAAATGGTTAGATGCCGAAGTCATTTATCCTATTTCGGATAGTGCTTGGGTTAGTCCAATTCATTACATTCCTAAGAAAGGGGGTGTGACAGTGGCTGTAAATGCAAGGGATGAATTAATACCAACAAGACAAGTCACTGGTTGGCAAATTTGTATTGACAAATATAAAATTAAATTCCACCACTATGAGAGATCACTTTCCTCTACCTTTCTTGAATCAAATGTTGAATAGGCTAGCTGGGCACAAATCTTTCTAATTTTTGGATGGATACACAGAATATCACCAAATTCCTATTCTCCTGAAAAACAAGAAAAGTCAACATTTACTAGTCCTTATAGTACTTTTGCTTTTACATGAATACCTTTTAGTTTATGTAATGCACTGCAAAATTTCAAATATATATGATATATATTTTCTATGATTTAATTGAAAAAAGAATATAAGTTTTTAGGACGATTTTTCAGTGTTTGGTACTTCATTTGGATCATTTTTAAATAATTTTAAAAAGTTTTAGAATGATATGAAAAGACAAATTTAATACTAAATTGAGAGAAATGTCAATTTATGGTTGCAGGAGGAATTGTATTTCACATAAAATTTCTAAAAAATGGTATGAAAATAGATCCAACAAAAATTCAAGTTATTGCTAAACAACCTCCTTCCACTACTGTGAGAGGGTTTACAAGTTTTTTATGACATGCTGGTTTCTATAAGGGATACATTAAATTTTTTTAAAAAATTACAAAGTCTCTATGCCAACTTTTAGAAAAAGACGCAAAATTTGATTTTAACCAAGACAGAAAAAATGCCTTCAAATTATTAAAAGAAAAAATAATCATTACTATAATAATTTCATCAGATTGGGGGAAACTGTTTGGCTAATGTGTGATGCTAGTGATTATGCAATTGGAGTTGTTTTAGGGCAAATATATGAAAAAATTTCTAAAGTTATTACGCTAGTAAAACTCTGAATAAAGCTTAAATTAATTATACCACTACTGAAAAAGAGTTAATAACAATTGTATATGTGTTTGATAAATTCAAGTCATATCTCATTTGAGCTAAATGTGTTAAGCATACAGCTGCTATAAGATATCTGATGCAAACGAAAGACACAAAAATAAGATTAATTAGATAGGTCCTTCTGATGCAAGAATTTGCCTTTGAAGTAGTATATAGGAAGGGATCTGATAATCAAATAGCTGATCATTTATCTAGGTTGGAGCAAGAAAAATCATTCAATTTTGAAAGTGAAATTACATTTCCTTATGAAAAATTACACACTGTTAATGAATGGTGTATACCGTGATATGCTGAAATAGTTAACTTTATTGTTAGTGATCTTTCACTGTATGGGTTGGAAACTCAACAACAGAAGAAATTTATTCATGATGCAAAGTTTTACTTTTGGGATGACCCATATTTGTATAAAAAATTTAAAGATCAACTTATACGAAGATGCGTACCTTATGAAGAAACTGAAAAAATTATTGAAAATTGTCATGTTACTGAATTTGGAGGACATTTTGGAATTGATAGTACTACATACAAAATCTTACAGTATGAATTTTATTGGTCTACTCTATTTAAGGATGTTAATATATATTTAAAAACATGTGATCGTTGTCAACGAATAGGAAATATTTCAAAAAGAAATGAAATGCCCCTAAATTTTACATTGGAAGTTGAAATTTTTGATGTTTTGGGTTGGATTTTATAGGACTATTTGTACCATCTTTTGGAAACTTATATATATTAATTGAAGTAGGCTATGTTTCAAAATGAATTGAAGCACCTCAGAGTGTTTCAAAAGTTTTAATGAAAAATATTTTTACGAGATATGGAATGCCAAGGGTAAACATTATAGATGGATTATCGCATTTCAAGAATAAATGAATTGATAAATTAGTTGAGAAATGTGATATTAAACATCGGATCTCCACTGCTTATCATCCTTAGACCATTGGTCTAGTAGAATTATCCAACTGTAAAATTAAAAGAATCTTGGAAAAAACTGTAAATCCTAACAAATTGGATTGGTCTGCTAGATTAGATACTCTATTATGGGCTTACATGACAAGATACAAAACTTCTATAGGAATTTCCCCATCTAGACATATTATTGGAAAGAATTGTCACTTACTAGTGGAACGAGAGCATAAAGCTTATTAGGCTATTAAGAAATTTAGTTTTAATTTAAAAGACATTGATGAGAAAAGATTATTACAACTGAATTAGCTTAAAGAGATCGGAAATGAATCTTATGAAAATGCTAAGATTTATAAAGAAAAATTGAAAAACTGCATGATTGGAAGATTATAAAAAAGGAATTTGAACATGGAGAAGAAGTTTTATTATATAATACAAGATTGAAATTATTTCCCAGAAAACTTAAGTCCAGGTGGATGGGGTCATTTACTATGATAAAATTCAACCCATATGGAGTTGTGGAAATTGAAGATCCAAAGACTAATAAAATATTTAAATTTAATGGACATAAGATAAAACCTTAACTTAATGGACACAGACCTAATTTTAATTAGGTTTTAATGTTGAGTCACCCATAGTAAAGATTGAAAAAGTCAGGCTGACAATGTTAAACCAAGCGCTTTGTGGGAGGCAATGCATAGTTATCTTTATAATTAATCTAAGTTTGTTATTATGTAAAATAAGTAATTTAGATGAATTATTTATGTTTTTGAAGCCGTACATGATAAAAAAATACATAAAACACTTAAATTATTGAATCTTTAAGAAGGTATGAGAGTTATTTGGACCTTAGACGAGGCAGTGAAAAAAGTGCAGTCGTGCTTAGACGCCTAAAACTGGAGCCTAAGCGCCACCTTCCAGAACGTCTGGCGCCTAGGCACCCAAATCTGACACCTAGGCGATGTAGTTGTAGAACCAAATTTTTCCTATATAACTCCTAAAACATGTCATTTAGAGTTAATTTAAATCATTAGAGAGGGAGAGGATCCACTATATTTATTCTAATGGCTTCCAACTCCAAAGGAAACTACAAATATGGGATCTTCAACAAGAAGAGGTTCATTTGTTTTGATGTGCACAAATTACATGATAGGACTCTTGTGAAGAAGAAATTGATCAAGGAAAGAGATTTTGTTAATCAAGGTTTCAATAATCTTGGTAGTTCTATGGAAGAGATAATCATGCAAGGTGATGGGAAGTACTATGGTACACAAATTTTACCGTAGTTATTCATATCGTGAAGGAATATTATGTTAATGTTCATGGGATTAACCAAGGAGTTATCTTTGTTCGAGTCAGGTGGGTACTTTTTACTCCTTCAATAATCAATAATTTGTTCTTAATGAAGAATGTTCCAATTTTTCACTTTGTCAGCTTCGTTCCTACAAGAGAAAATGCAAATGAAATCTATAGATTCTTAACGAATGAAAATGGAATTTGGGAAACAGGAGATGATTGTGATGTAAGTTTTCCTTCTTCATTATTAAATGCAACCTTGAAGCCTTAACATTTCTTCATTTCTACCAAATTACTCTCTATTACGAATCAAAGCAAAGTGACAAAGGAGAGCGCTATCTTAAATTATTGTATTCAAACTGGAAGACCAATTGATGTGGGGGCTTTAATTGTTTAATCTATTCTTGGCTTAATACTAAACGTCTCTTCGTAAGGACTGAGACATCCTTCTACTATATTTTTGCTTTGCAGTCAAGCACAAGTTCTTTATGAAAGTTGGGAAACTATACTTCTTCCTTGGAAACCTATGGACCCAACTATAAATTTTGAATGTATGGATAATGAAGAAGTGGAATATATAAATGTTTCTATGGATCAATCGTCTCAAAATTCAACCCCTTTTTATATCCCCAACTTATGGATAATTTAGTTATTATTTTAAAGAGGATTAAGTTGTATAAGGAGATGATTAATATTATGAACACGATTAACAATATTTTTGATCAATTTGACCATCTGGATTGGCAAATCAAACAAAAATTTGATCATCCTGCAGTTTTTGAAGTGGCAACGGTACAGATGTATAAGAAAAACATTTGGATCGAGGATGAATCAACAGATGAAATTCCTAACCGTCCTTTCTATAACTTATATGTGCACCACCAATCTATGGGAGATATTAGAGAAGTGGAAAGTGTTGAAGATGAAGATCAGTAGTGGCTTTGAAGTACAAAATTCTGATTTATAAGAACTTTTATGTGATGTGTTGTGTTGAATATTATTAGTTAATAGTGTCAAATTTATATGCTTTTGATGTGGGAATTTGATTTCTAGTTTACAACACCAAGTTGTTGTTGGTGTGATTTTGGCACTGAATTATATATCAAGGTTTCAAAATATTTGATTGTAATTGTTTGTATTTATATACAAAAGTGATTTATTTGTTGTTTGTGAAAATTGAAGTTTGGAGGATTACATAATTATAAAATTTAATGTGAATATAGGCAATTTAGAGTTCAGAGCACCATGGTGTTCAACGCTTTATTTAGTTAAAACAAAATAAAACTTTTTTAGCATTTGCACCTAGGCACCGAAATTAGGAGCCTAGGCGCCTGTTCGGCAAAACTGTGAAACCGGTTTAATTCGCAAAAATGGGCCCAATTTCCATCATTTTTTTGCCTATTTCCTCTTCTTCTTTATGAGGCACACTGATCAGCACCCTAGGACTTCACCATATTCAAATTTTAGACAATTTCTAGGCTTAAAAATCTTGGATTTATTCTTCTCCCGCTAAGAGCTTCACTTTGGCTTATAAATTTTTTATTTTCACCATGAATTTCTTCTTCATTTTGGAAATACTGAAAAATCAGAGAAAGTGGAAAATTTTAATGAAGAATCGATGGTGTGAAGTATTTTTGCACTAATTTTGAATTTAGGAGTTCATTTTTCCTTTATTATGAATTTATTTAGACTTATTGTGGATTTTTAGAAATTTCATGGCTCTTAAAATGAAGAAGGGGAAAGGAAGGGAAGTCTTTGGTGCTCAGAAATTTGTCAACATCAAGGCTCAATATCATTACAATACTCTACTCACCTCGAATAAGTTGATTTGAGAGCGTGCTTTCTTCAGACCTGAAGGTTCTATAGAAAATTTAATTGTGGAGCGGCATTGAGAGAACTTCAACTAATTCACAGCAGTGGCAGTTATCTCAATTGTACGAAAAATTTATGTCCACCTTCGAGAAGCCGCTGATGATCAGATTTTGTTAGTGGAAAAATGGTAGAATTTACCCATGAAAGGATTAATGCTCTTTATTAGATGCGGGGTGAGATGGATTGTGAGTACTCTTCATTTAAGACTTTTGATTCAAAGCTAGGTGAGGTTATTGCATTTCTGGCTGATAGAAAGGGAGTATAGAAAATTTAGAATAACCACAAGGTAAATTTCTCCACTTCAATGTTAAATGCACACTTCAAAGTAAGACATTATTTCATTTCTGCAATACTTCTTCCTTTCAATCATCTTAGTGTAGTGACTAAAAAGAGAGACACTCCAAACTTTTTCATTCAAAAAATGAAATGTATAAATATTAGCTCTCTTATTTATTTGAACACCCTCCATTCTTCTAGAGGTGGGACTATTGGAGGTTTAGGATACCCTGCTCTAATTTTCACTTCATGTGAACAATCAAGAGTAGGATATGAGAGATGGGAAGAATTATTAGAGCCCCTAAAACCGATCAGTAGACCCAACGTGCATACTTATGAATTACATGCTGGATTAAGGACTAGGGGAAAAAGCAGCGACATACCTTCTACTTTAGCTTCTGAACCTTCCACTTCTAGTACTACTACATAGGATAGTGTGATGGAGCAGTTATTTATACATTAAGGAGATATTTTGACACTACAGAATTAGACAAAACCCATGGAGACTCACTTGTTCCATAATGATGAATACATGCAGAGAAGAGTTGATTTTGATATTTCTTTTCATGAGGCTATGGTAAAATTCATGAGGGGTGATCATGCAGTGGAATTCCTCACTTGCCCCAGCTTTACACTTTATGATAGTGGAGAAATGTGGAGGATGCAGAGGAGGAAGATGAAGAATATGATGATAGCGATGATGAGTAGTTTTATCTTTATTTTTTATGTTTGTAGTTTGCTTTTGTGTTTATGATAATTAGTTTTATTTCTTTAGATTTTGGGTTGTTGTAAATTATAGTACTATCTTGTTATCTGTGATGCAAGATTGTTTGTTTTTATAGCTCTACTGTCAGTTTTTAAATTTATTGCTTATGTTTAGAACTGTCCTTTACTTAACAAATCTTTTGGATATATCTTATTTAATGAAACTCAATGTACTGCTATACACCTATTCTTTTTATTTGGTAACTGCAAAGTTTCATGTTCAAAATTGTTTACAAATCAATCTTATTAATTGCATGTCTTTTTTTCTCTCTTACCTAAATTTCTACACTATATGTTTTACTCGTTAAAAATTCAAGTTTGGGGGGAGGAAAAATATTTCTGAAAAGAAACTAAACTTTATTTGTACTCAATAAACTATATTTTTAAAATTAATATAGCATGACCTATGGTATGTGGAGTTAACTTTAGGTAGCTATATTTTTTATTTTATAAATATCATAGTAGACTTAAGTAAAAGTTTTAAATAAAAAAGGTTAGTTCTAGAGTTAAGATATTTAGTATAAGAGTGAGAGATTATGCTTTTACTATTTAAAGTAAAAAAATTGTATTTTTGAGATATTAAGGATCTTATATTTACACATAAAAAGATAGAATTGAGACCCTTTGAAAAATCTTTTTCAGAACTGATAACTATTTATCAAGTAAAAGAGTGCGAAAAGTTTTTAACTTTAGGAAGAGGACAATGAAGTTTAAAATCATTAAAGGCTATCTAGATATATTAATCCTCATATATATAAAAAAAGGGATTGAAAATGATTCTAAAAGAAAAAGAAAAGTAAGAGCAAAAGAAAAACAAAAGCCAAAAACAAAACTTGTGAGGAGAAGCTTAAGAAGATGCCTAATAAAAAATTGATTCGCTTGAATCATCTTAAGGAAAAATGCTTAATTACATTTATGAACTTATATTTAAAGTATTAGCATATTTAATAGAAGACTTCTCATGAAATTCTTTTTCTTGTAATTCTTCTAAGTATCCTCGATATGACAAATTACAATTATTCTTGAAATAAATAGAAAACCAGAACTCTTAGACTTGACTACTAGATATTCTTACACTTTTAGTTTTAACCTAAGTTATTGAAATTTTTTCTAAGGTTTCACAATTGTATTTATAAACAAAAACTATAGAACTCTAAGTAAAGCTCAATACCTTAAGTCATAATTTTTACATAGTAAAAGAGTTACTTAAGGATAAGTAACAGTTAAGTTTGGGGGATTTTGACATGTATAAAATATTCAACTTTTGTATATACATTTAATGCTCATTTTATGTACATTTTTAGTGACATTGAAATTTAATGAAAGATATTTTAATGTTTTTGATGCAAGTACACTAAGTTTAGGCATTTGAAGCTGAATGGAAGCAAAAAAGGAAGAAATTTGGAGTCAAAAGGCGGCTTTTTTATAACTTTGAACTGGCGCCTAGGCGCCAGGATCTGGCGCTTAAACGCCAGAATACAGAGAATGAGGCTCCTAGGCGCTATATTTTAGTGCCTAGGCGTGGCAGATGGTTATTTTCCAAATAAATTGAATTTGGACTAATTTCAAAGGGGTGCTAAAGGAGACTCTTGGGAATTAGGCCCTACATTATATAATAGTGATTTTATGACAGAAAAGGGGGATTCCAAAGGGGAAAGAAGGAATATTAAGTGGTATGAGAATGTTAGAGAGGATTTTCTCTAAGAGTTGTAATCGGAGAGGGAAAGTGAGAGATTTCTACAGTACATCTCTAAGAGAGAATTGAGTGATATTGTAAGGAGAGAAAGTGATGAACCTCAAAGGTTTTGCTTGAGGAGGAGATTGAGATAAGTTGTTGGTACTTAACTTTTCTTATTGTATAAACTTGTTTTTATATATAAATCCATGTTTTGTTGTATATTCCTCACAAATTCTGAGTAGTTTGTTTTTTCCTTCTCCCTACAATGAGATATAGTCATGTGAAGAATCAAAATTTTTTAGAAGTGTTTTAATTTCAAAATTTGTGATGATTCAAACTTTTATCTTCATTTACTTAGCAAATGGACAATTGATTTGTTAAAATTTTTTGTGCAACATAAAATCTGAGAGGCCTATGCATTCTTCAACTATGTAAGAATCACATTTGATCCATGGATGAGAATGTAGTTCATGGGCTCAAGTTCAAAAAAATAGAGAAATATGCTTTGTTGGGTGTATAATTGGAGATTTTAGGGTGACAGACTAAAATCCCCAATTTGGTCAAGATGTTTGGAAACTAAAGCGAGATGTTAGCCCTCAGGTGAGGGGAACGTGGGAACTCTAAAGTGAGAGTTAGTAACTTCCCAACGTAACCATAGATTTAGAGACTAAACTCTTGATTAACCAATGTTCTTTATTGGCTCGTAAAAAGGAAAAAGAATAGCTATGCTCTTATTTGGCACAACACAGTTTAAAAGGTTTGAATCATTCACTGATTAGAACCTCATTTTAAAGAGGAATGATACTTTCTTAAATTTGTACTCTTCATTATAAAACTTAGTTTAGTCGCATAAGGTTTAACTTTGAAATTTAAAGATAAGTGTAGTAAACATTGTTTATTTAGTTGCATAAAACAAATTATAACTGCTTTATTATGTAAGTTTTCTATACTTTAGATATTGCGTCTTTGAGTTATTATTATAGGAATTTCTACCTACCTATAGGGTCGATACTTAAGACTCCATTAGAGCCCTATATTACTTATGTGATACGTATACTTTCGTTTGGATCCTATAGATTAATTAAAATAAAAAATTAAAAATTAATTTTGTGATTGCATTGGACATTTCCTAGCATAGTTTTCTACTTATTAAACACCGCATAAAGTTTTTGTTTATCACTAGGGTCGCGCCCATCAAATTTTGTTAGAAGCAGTTCTGCATCAACTAACTTTAAAAAAAAATTCATTTGATTTAAGCATTCAATGATTAAAGTAGAAAGTTGGTTATAAATATTTAATCTAAACCTAGATTTATTTTTTCTGTGTTACTTTACTAAGTCAAATATGGTTTAACATAATCAAGAAATCTAGAGTAGACTTATAAATATTTAAGTAAGGCCAAACTAGATTCTAAGAAAATTATATCCCAAAAAGTTTTTCAATGATTAAACTAGGAGAGAGGAATGAAAATGTTAATCCAAACCAAGATTTACTAGCCCAAGTGTTGGCTCACTGAACCAACTATGACTGAATAGATTCAACAAACTAGGAGACAAAAGATGGATCTATAAATGTCTAAGTATGGTCATACTAGATCCTAGATAAGAACTTGATTCAAACCTAAGTTTAGTAGCCATTGTGATATCCTAGTAAACAAGAGACTTAACAAACTCAGTGGCTTCACTAAGAATAGACACGTAAGGCTCATTCCTTCTCAAAAAAAACCCAAGGACCTTAAAAGAAGAATTGTAAGAAAAAACTAGCTGATGAATAATGAAATTTTATTTTCAAATAATTTTAGTCAATGGAAATTTAATTTGATAAATTTTGATTTTGCTTATTTTGACTTTATTTATTTTATAATCGCAAACAAAAATATATTCTTCCATTATGGATGAACTACTTTATTTTAATTATCCAAGAATTGGAAGTGGTAAAGCAAGTTATTCATCTATAATAGAAAATAAAAAAACTTATTGATTACTAGTGAGGTAAAATAAAATAACTAATGGTAGTATTTAATTTAGACATTCAATGATAAGTAAACATGAATTTATAATTTGTTGAAATTTAAAAATTTTCTAATTCATTTTATTTTGAATAAAAGTGTATAATATATCTTTAAGTAATTTGCATTTATAAGAAGCATGGTATATTTATCCTTGTAATAATTTGATTATTATGACCCACCTGTATATGTTTTTTATATCACAGAATTGTATTCCCATTTTGGCTCATATTTTCCACCCATTTAAAATGTGCTAAGATAGGCTTTTAAGGAATTAAAATCGTGTCTCCTACTCATGAAATATTTCAAAGAACTAATTTTTTGTAATCTTAAAAAATTATATAACTCAAGTTTTGTTGATTAGTTGGATGTTTTTATTTAAGATCTTTAAGTTTTTTTAACCAAAGTCAAACATTATTTTCATATGTAATTTGATTATAAACAGTAATCCTTAGAAGGACAAGTTGTATCTCTAAAATGTGAACATCCTCACACCTATAAACTAATAGTGTGAACCAAGTTGATGTCTTATATGTGGTTTTGTGGGCCCAAATGGTCCAACACCTTATGCCACTAACACCTATACTTATTAAGATTTTTTTTTAAAAAAAAAAATTGAATAAAAAATTTGTTGAAGGAATTGCCGAGCCATTAAGCCAAGGGTAATAAATGGTTGACTATCTCTAATTGATGTATTTCTTTATAAATTATTATTATTATTATTATTATTATTATTATTATTTTGCTTCAAAGGTGAATTCATTATCAAAATTTACTTTATAAGATACTCCAAGTGCATATATAATCTAGTTCCTTTACCCACCTAAAGAGTCGCCATTAAAATGAACTTATGGCTTATAAAAGAAGGCAAATTTATAGGGCATATGATGTCCATATCCCCAACTCTTGAAGGGCCACAAAATGATCATAAGAAAAATATTAGAAGATATGTAAAACCACATCTTGCACTTGAAATTAATGATACTGACACGCCTAAAATTGCCTATTTTTTAGTTTCATTTCATGCTCATTTTTAATGATATTGCACTTTAAAGAAAGTTATTTTGTATAATTTTGGTTTCGAGTATAAGAAATGAAGTTTTGGAAAAAAAGACAGCAAAACTGTAAAATTTGGAGCCAAATCGAGCAAGTAAGAAAATACCGATCTGACGCATTTTGATATGTCTTTCTATGTTTAATCTTATTTACATTTATCACATTTTTTTAAATGAAATTACACTTTTAAGAAAGGTTATTTTCATGTTTATCTTGCAGGTATAACACTTGAAATAGATTAGAGCTAAAAAAAGGCAATACAGAGCGAAATGGAATGAAAGGAGGTGTTGCCAGTAGGGTGGTGCCTAAGCGCCAGTATCGTCGAGAAAATGGTTGGCTCCTAAGTGTCAGTGGTGCCTAGGCACCAATATTGCCGAGAAAATGGTGCTTAGGCATGACAGATTACCGTCTAGGTGCCAAAAACTATCTAGGATGATCTTAGGCGGTTTTGGGATGTTTTGGAAGGTTCTGGGTGGCTATACATGCCCCAAGGAGTCATGCAATGAATCTAAACATTTGGAATGACGCTTTTTGGCATTTCACATCTTTTGAAATGAAAAGGTGTATCTTATGGAGTGAAGAGGTGTATCGCTTGGAATGAGGAGGTGTTCGGTTTCTCTTTAAAAAGGGGAGCTGGCATCTCTCATGAGGGGAGTCTAAAAGAGAGTTTAGGCGTGAGTTTTGAGAGTTTAGTGTGCCTCTTCAAAGAGGCGTGGGCGTGTATGTGTGTGTGTGTGTGTGTGTGTGTGTGTGTGTGTGTGTGTGTAGGAGATATAGATTTCTACATTTTCTGGAGATATTGGTTAGGGATTTTGAGATATTTGGGTAAGGAATTGTATGAGCTTCCCATGGATCGGCATGAGACTTTGTTGAAGTTATTTTCATCTTTCATTTAGAGAGAAAAAGCTAAGTATTATGTTGTTCATTATCTTAAAATTTTTGTAAACACTTTTTAGTGAATTTTCTTTGATTTAATGAAGTTTTCTGTTGTATTTTATCCATGCTTCATGAGTAGTTTTGTTTACTCATTTCTTTTGATATAAAGTAGTGGCATGAGTAGGAAAATTTGTATTAAGATAGAATAATTTTTATTTCTATGTGATGAGTAATATCTCCATTTCTTCATTGACATAAATTATGTGGCAATAAGTTATGTTAAAATCTATTATAAGTGAATCTAAGACTCGATAGAGCGGTGATCTTGTAGCTTGAGTGCACTCACATTGACCGGTTGGCTATGATGAAGTAGTTTAGGAGATAATGCAACTTTTAAGGAAATATAATTCATGATCTATTTCTATTAGGAGCTTCTAAGTGACAGATATTTGCATAAAAGTAATGGAATACTGCGTACCTATACACTCGGAAGATGATAGGTAGACATATGTTCCTTGTTGGCACATAATTTATTACATACTTATCTCAATTCTTTTATTACTTATTTCATCATCTTCATTTTACTTTTTTGACCTCACTTTTGTGATGATCATTTATAATTCATTTTGAAAAACGAAGTCTACCAATATTGACCTCCTAAATCTTACCAATGATCACTAAACCTTAATGTCTAGGGTAAAATCCTAATGATGCCTTTTAAACTCAAATCTTAATGACATCCTAAAATAATCAAATCAGCAATGACAAACCCTAATCTAATCAATCATTGACTAAACTGGTCAACCTTTGACCCAAATGGTCAAATTAGGTCAAAATGATCAATCTATGACCCAATGACCACCACATTAACCAAACTGGTCAACCTTTAACCCAAATAGTAAAATAGGTTAAAATGGGCAATCCATGACCCAATGAGCACCACATTGACCAAACTGTCAACCTTTCATCCAAATTGTCAAATTAGGTCAAAATGGTCAATATATGACCCAATGATCGCCATATTGACCAAACTTGTCAGCCTTTGACCCAAATGGTCAAATTAGGACAAAATGGTTAATCCATGACCTAATGACCACTACATTGACCAAACTGATCAACCTTTGACCCAAATGGTCAAGTTAAGTCAAAATGGTCAATCCACCACCTTGACCAAACTGGTCAACCTTTGACCGACATGATCAAATTAGGATGGTCAATCCATGACCCAATGACCACCATATTGACAAACCTGGTCAACATTGGTCAAATTTGGTTGCACCAAATTAATAAAATTAATTAAATGATTAACCTTAAAAGTCATTTTGATTAATTTATGGGTTAATATTATAATTTTCTACATTTTTAATTAATTACATAATTAATTAAAAATGAAATTATGATTAAATAATCCTAAATTGAATTCGAAATTATAACATCACCCATAGAATCAAAAATCCCTAATTTAATTTAAAATTAAATTCAATTTATGGAGGGTCACCCATGGATAACTCATGAACACTCATGAAAAACCCATGAGACATCACTTTTAACCAAGTTAAAAGATCATCATGACACCATCATGAAGAGATAAAAGAGGTGTCGTCCCTTCATGAATTCCTTAAGGAATGACATGGTTGAGTCATCACTCACCTTACAAGCCATCCAATAGAGAAAATGCTTGGCTTGGGTCATCCTTTACATCATGAATGGGCTCATCATGACCAAATTCATGAGGATAAGGGAAGAAGGGATTATGTGTCATTCCCTTCTAAACCTAAAGCATGAATCACCCCTTTCATGAAATGAGTTGGCCGGTCAACCCAAATGCCATCTCACACACCTCATGGATTACCCAATGCGAAAAGAACATGACTTAAACCAACCCTTTTACCATGTTTAAACACCATCATGACCAAGCCATGTAAAGGATGAGTATGTGGCTTATGTGTCATGCTCTCTTTAAATTCATTGAATGAATTGGTAAGCATACATGGGGGAGGTAAATTCAGCAGGTTTTAACCAACCTTATCCACCTCACAAATAAACTAATGGAGGGAAGCCAAGATTTGAACCAAGCTTTCACCATGGTTGAACCAAACATGGGTTAATCTTGGGAAATCCAAGCATGATCATCTCCTAGCAGAAATTTGATCCATAAATCATCATTGGATGAGTTGTCACCTCCCCCAAGTGAAGCCAAGCAGGTTTAGGCTCATTCATGGCTCCCACAAGCCTATAAATAGGCTAGCCCGAGAGCTTCCAAGGGAGGAATGGAGAAGCTTACAACCTATATAACCTGAACCACCCGAGACCAAGTTTGCTCTCCAAACCCTAAGGAATTGATTCCCCTGGATTCAACTTCTGAAACCCACTGCTTTGCCCTGATTTCTCTACCCGAGATAGGATAATTTTTTAATTTGAAATGAAGTTTCTCAAAACTTCAAATTAACTACTCTAAAAGTTTCCTAACGCCTTATGAAGACAAGCCCAATCGAAATTGACTCTTTCCATAGACTATAACCCACTGTTCCATTTTCATCTTTCAAGTCGTGACACCTTTTGATCGAACTCATATCTAGCCCTAGTTTCACCTCAAATTGAGTTGGAGATAAGCTCTATAAGGTCAAGACAAAGCTGTAGAACCAATCCAATTGAAGTTTCATCAACTCAAGCCAAGTTCTGGTTCTTTGGACTCAAGCCAAGCTCAGGTTTGATACTTTGTGAAAGAAACCAATTCACAACCCTAACATCACCGTATGGAAGGGTTCGTCTTCTTCACATGAAGCTATAGGAACAAAAATCACTCTAATCCATCAAGAATCGAGCAAGATTTTGTCCCTAAACCATGAACAGCCTGCAGGTTAGACCAGACGGAAGGAGATGAATAGATGTCGTCCATATTCGTGTTTTGAAAATAGACAGCTCTGATTTAATCCCAGTTGATCCGCTGTTTTGAATCCCGTTGCGGATCAGCTGTGTTTCGATGAATCCGAGGAATGCGGCGTTGTTTGGTAATTTTTGGTTAATTTGGATTTAAGTAAATCTAGATTAACCATAAAATAATAAAAAATCCATAGCTTGATAAATAAAAATCACAAAAATAAAATAAAAATACCCCTAAACTTAGGACGGTGAGTAGAAAAATGTGGAAACAAAAATTAAAATTAAGTATTTATATTAATTTTTAATTAGTTAATTACTCCTTGTATTAATTTAATTATTAAAAAATATTTATAAATTGGAAAAATATGAAAATTTTATGGATTAATCTTTAAGTCCTTAGAAACATCCTTTGATTTTTCTGTGGAGGGGAAAATTCACTAGAATAACAATTCCTAATTTCTATTAAACTTTGTAATTACTTTTAATAATTATTAAAAAAATCAGAAATTAAGGAAATTAAATTTGAAATTGAATAAGAAATTTAGGGAGATAGACACAAACCCTAAAAAGACAAATTTTAATCTTTTGAAAATTTAAAATGACAATTTTGCTTTTAGGGTTAAAATCATTAATTCTAAATTAATACTTAAAAACCCTAAAAAATCAAGACCTCAATCATCACCCAACTTAGTCCATTCCACATTGGACTAAGTTAATTTTGAGTCTAGCTTCAAATGGGCTCAAGTCAAACCCTAATTAGCTGTAAGACACCAATTAGACCTAATTAACCCTGATTAAGCCTTAACCACATTAGTCTTAACAACACAAACCCTAATTAGGTCTAAAACCTCAATTAGACCTAATTAAATCAAGTTAGGTCTTAATCACCTTAGATTTAACATAACAAACCCTAATTAGGTCAAAGACACTAATTAGACCTAATTAAACCATGTTAAACCTCAAGCAAATTAGGTTTAACACTATAAACTCTAATCTGGTATAAAACACTAATTAGACCTAATAAACCATGATAAAACATAATTAAATCAGGTTTAATAAACCTTAACCTAATTAGAATTAATCACAATTAAGTCTAATTAATCAATTAAACCTTACCCAAACTAGGTTTAATTAACCTTAACCTATCTAGACTTAACCACGATTAAGTCTAATTAATCAATTAAACCTTATTTAAATTAGGTTTAGTTAGCCTTAACATAATTAGACTTAACCACAATTAAGTCTAATTAATCAACTAAACCTTACATAAATTAGTTTTAGTTAACCTTAACCTAATTAGAGTTAACCACAATTAAGTCTAATTAATCAATTAAACCTTACCTAAATTAGGTTTAATTAACCTTAATCTAATTAGACTTAACCACAACTAAATCTAATTAATAAATTAAACCTTACCCAAACTAGGTTTAAATAACCTTAACCTTATTAGACTTAACCATAACTAAGTCTAATTAATTAATTAAACCTTACATAAATTAGGTTTAGTTAACCTTAACCTAGTTAGACTTAACCACAATTAAGTCTAATCAATCAATTAAACCTTACCTAGATTAACTTTATTAAATTAACCACAATTAAGTCTAATTAATCAATTAAACCTTACCCAAACTAGGTTTAGTTAACCTTAACCTAATTAGACTTAACCACAATTAAGTCTAATTAATCAACTAAACCTTAGCCAAAATAGGTTTAGTTAACCTTAACATAATTAAACTTAACCATAATTAAGTCTAATTAATCAACTAAACCTTACCCAAATTAAGTTTAGTTAATCTTAACATAATTAGAGTTAACCACAATTAAGTCTAATTAATCAGTTAAACCTTACCTAAATTAGGTTTAATTAACCTTAACCTAATTAGACTTAACCACAATTAAGTCTAATTAATCAGTTAAACATTACCTAAATTAAGTTTAATTAACCTAACATAATTAGACTTAACCATAATTAAGTCTAATTAATCAATTAAACGTTACTGAAATTTAGTTTAATTAACCTTAACCTAATTAGACTTAACCACAATTAAATCTAATTAATATATTAAACCTTACCTAAATTATGTTTAATTAAACTTAACCTAATTAGACTTAACCATAACTAAGTCTAATTAATCTATTAAATCTTACCTAAATTAGATTTAATTAACCTTAACATAATTAGACATAACCATAACTAAGTCTAATTAATCAATTAAACCTTATCCGAATTAGGTTAGTTAAACTTAGCCTAATTAGACTTAATCACAATTAAGTCTAACTAATCCACTAAACCTTACCTAAATTAGTTTTAGTTAACCTTAACCTAATTAGACTTAAACATAATTAAGTCTAATTAATCAATTAAACCTTACCTAAATTACGTTTAATTAACCTTAACCTAATTAGACATAACCATAACTAAGTCTAATTAATCAATTAAATCTTACTTAAGTCAGGTTTAATTAACCTTAACCTAATTAGACTTAACCACAATTAAGTGTAATTAAACAATTAAACCTTATCCAAATTAGGTTTAATATAACTTAACATAATTGGACTTAACCACAATTAAGTCTAATTAATCAATTAAACTTTATCCAAATTAGGTTTAATTAACCTTGATCTATTTAGAATTAACCACAATTAAGTCTAATTAATCAATTAAACTATATCTAAATTAGCTTTACCTAACCTTAACCTATTCTTAGGTTCCATCCAGCTTGAACCTAAGTCAAATTTAAAACTTTTAGGTTCAACATACATTGAACCTAACCTTAACCTATACTTAGGATAAACTGAAAGTTGAGCTTAAGTCAAAAACCCTTAACTCAGGTTGAAACCACATTGAACCTAAACTTAAGATCAACCCAATGTTGAACTTAAGTCAAAACTTAACTTAGGTTCAAACCACATTAAAACTAAACTAAATATTTAACTTAAGATCAACCCAAAGTTGAACTTAAATAAAAAAACCCTTAACATAGGTTCAAACCACATTGAACCTAAATCAAATCTTTAACTTAAGATCAAACCAAAGTTGAACTTAAGTCAAAAGTTAACTTAGGTTGAAACCACACTGTACGTAAACTTAAGATCAACCCAAAGTTGAACTTTAAGTCAAACCCCCTAACATAGGAGTCAATCTACATTGAACCTAAATGAAATCTTTAACTTAGGATCAACCTGAAGTTAAACATAAGTCAAACATCAACCTCAGGTTCAAACTACATCGAACTTAAACTTAACATTCAATCCAAATTGAATCAAACCCAATCAAATTGTTAGGTCCAACTGACATCAGGCTTAACCAAATTCCTTTAGGTCCAACCAATATTGGGACTTAAACATCAAGTCTAATTTACACAATACTTAATTAAAAAACTTTAGATTTAAAAGACATTGAATCTACATTCTTAAATCTAATTCAAATTAGATTTAACTTGAAAAGATTAGGTTCAAACGACACTGAATCTAAATTCCCAAGTCTAATTTATATTAGACTTAACTCAAAACCTTTAGATTCAACAGACATTAAATTTAAATTATTAAATCTAATTAATATTAGATTTAACTTGAAACTATTAGATTCAAATGACACTGAATCTAAATTCCCAAGTCTAATTTACATCAGACTTTAGATTCAAAAGACATTGAATCTAAATTCTTAAATCTAATTTATATTAGATTTAACTTAGAAAAGACTAAATTCAAAGGACACTAAATCTAAAATTCTCAAGATCCTATGTTGGATAAAGTTGATTCCTTTCTTTAGTTCTAAATTACATTAGACTTAAATAAACAAATCAAAACCGACATACAAAGAAATCAATCAAAATGACATATGAAAAATTTTAATTGGTTAATAGATTGTAAACAACTTAAAATTTTCCAATAAAAAATCTGAAAAGACATTAAAAACTTAAAAGAAACATTAATCAACAAAGATCATTGAATACAACTTGAACCCCAATGTTCTTAATGTATGAAGATTTCTTAGACGATGTAATCCTAGTTGTTGACAGGAGTCTTTCATTCTGGTTTAAAACCTTTCGTACTAAGTAGATTAAGACCTCTGATGACTTTGGGACGACGGAACCATGGACATCCTGATCGGGTTATTGATGCACTAAAAATATATACGGCTTTTGCTATATAATTTTACCCATTTTTGGTGATATTGCACTTTAAAGAAAGATAGTTTTCAGGATTTGTTGCAGGTATGATGATTTTAGGTAATTGGAATAAAAATAAGCAAAAAGGAATGAATACGAAGCAAAAAAGGAGAAAAAAGGAGCAAAATGGTGGAAAAGGTGTTCTGGTCAGAATGGGCCCCGCCGGCGCCTAAATCCAGAGAATTCGGCATTTAATTATCACGATAGAGCGCCGCCGGCACCCTATCTGGCATCGCCGGCGCCCAGAGTCAGTGGAGTTCAAATTTGAAGAGTTTTGGCAACTTTTTGAAGGGATGCCTATGGAAACTCTTGGGATTTTGTCTCTATCTTTTAAGTAACTATTTTTGGATGAAAATGGTGTGGATTCTAGTGTCTTGGGTGTCTTCTAGAGTAGTTTTTAGTGAGTGTTAAGTGTTAGGGTTTAGGAGAAGAGTGTGTAGAGTGAGGATTTGAGAGGAATTCTTCTCTAAAGAGTGAAGGAGAAGGGGTAAAGTGCGAGATTGCTTCTTCCTTTCCATTCTAAAGAGAGAATCATGTGTTGTAAATAAGAGAGAAGAGGATTCAAAGGAAATTTAAGGGAATTGCATTGGGGAAGAGAAAGAGATAAGTTGTATTTTCTTTTGTGGTTTGTATGACTTTTCTTTTATATATAAAATTCATGTTTTATTGTATCTTCTCCATGAATTCTGAGTAGTCTCCCTTGCTTTCTTCTTGCATAGAGATGTGATGATGGATTGATGTGGATTTGATGTGCTTTTAATGTAATGAACAAATTGTGACGGTTTTTCATTTCGAACTTAATTTACTTTTTGATTTGGCCAATTGAAATGTTAAAATATGTTATTGAACATTAAGTTTGAAAGGATTTAATGTCTTACAACAATAATGAAAGATCTATTTAATTTCTATGGATGAATTGCGTAGTTCATGGGAATTGAGTGCAAATGAATAGGGAAATATGTTTTGATGGACTTCGATGTGGAGATTTCGAGGGTGACGAGTCGAAATCCCCAAATTGGTTCTAAGATTAGTAACTAATATCAAAGGTTAGCCTTCGGGTGAAGGGTGAGTGGGATCTCAAAAGTGAGAGCCGGTATCCTCCCAGCCTAGCCTTAGATTTAGTGACTAAACTTAGGATATGTCAATGTTCTTTTCTTACTTAGAAGAGGGGGTACCCTTTTAAGGGTAAAGAATCATCTATGATCCTATTTGGCACAATAACATAAATATTTGTTCCATATCAATCCACACATCATATTCTTATTGCAAGAGGAACGATACTTTTCTCATATATCGAAAACCTTTCAAATACTTAGTTTAGTGTGTCTGTTAGTTAATTCTGTTTATAAAGTTGTTAGAAGTAATTGTAGTGTAGTTAATCATTACTATTTTCTTCATAGTAGTAGTAAGTAGTAAACTTTAATTGCGAATTAAATATCAGATTTTAGTGTTACGTTACCTATATTGTAAACGCTTTCTTATATTTCAAACTTCCCTATAGGATCAATAACCAGAACTCCATTAGAGCCCTGTATTACTTGATACGATACGTATACTTGCGTTGAATGCTTGGACTTAACAAAATCATTATAAATATATAAATTGGTGTTCATAAATTCTTGCAATATAACTCTAACGCATCAAGTTTTTGGCGTCGTTGCCAGAGAAGGTAACAGAGTTAAGAAAGTAAGTAGGAAGGTAAAGTAGTTAAGAAAGTAAGTAGGAAGGTAATGGAGTTAAGAAAGTAATTTTATTTTGTAGTGTGTAATTGTGTGTTTGATTATCTTTATTAAAGTTTTTGTGTTTTTATATGCGTAGTAGCGGATCTATAGGTTTAGTGCCTTACGATTCAGAGTTAGAGCGTATTGTCAGAAAAATTAGAAAACAACAAAAAAAATTGAAAATCCTTGCAAAATGGCGAATAATCAAGATAATCAGAGAAATGAAATTGGAAATTTGTCATGACCTATAAGTGATTATGCTAACCCAACAGCAGATGAAATTCACATAACTATTCAAAATTCTGATGTTGCTGCTATTTCATTTGAACTTAAACCTGCTATTATCCAAATGGTACAAAATAATCAATTCGGAGGAACACCTAATGAGGATCCAAATTTACATCTCGCTAGTTTTCTAGAACTGTGTGCTACTTTTAAATATGACGGAGTGTCTAGTGATGCTGTCAGATTTAGATTTTTTCCTTTTTCATTAACGGATAAATCTAAGGCGTGGTTAAACTCGTTAGCACTTGGATCTATTATAACTTGGGGAGAATTATCTCAAAAGTTTCTATCAAAATATTTCCCTCCATCAAAGACTGCTAAACTAAGAAATGTTATTACATCCTTTTGTCAGTTTGAAGGAGAGTCAATATATGAAGCTTGGGAGAGATTTAAAGATCTTCTTAGGAAGTGTCCACATCATGCTTTACCAGATTGGTTAATAATTCAAACATTTTATAATGGATTAGTGTGATCATTGAGATCTATTATAGATGCTGTTGCTGGTGAATCATTAATGTCAAAACCTTTTGATGAGCATACGCATTAATTGAAGAAATGACTACTAATAATTTTCAATGGCCCTCTGAACGGGTAAATCCTAAGAGAGTAGCTAGTGTTCATGATTCAGATATGATGACTATGGTAGTTTCTCAAATTGAAGCCCTTTTAAAGAAAATAGAACAATATGGAATGAATTATTCTCAACCACCTCAAGTGTTGGACGAAAATTCATTTGGACAAATAACAGAATCTCAAACACTTTATGAGACTTTAAATCCTATTAATAGACCTAACAATCCTTATTCGAATTATTATAATCCTGGTTGGAAGAATCACCTAAACTTCAATTGGAATAATAACAATGCTAATGTTAACCCGCATTGGGCTAATAATTCTATAAATCCAATTAAAAATTCGAACAATCAAGGAAATACTAACTTTAGACCATCTTATCCTCCTAGATTTAATAGTAACCCACAATTTAAGGATAAGAAGTTATCTACTAAAGAAATGATTCTGGATATGGGAAATCAATTACAAGCTCAAGGTGTTGCTATGAAAAATATTGAAAATCAATTAGGACAAATTTTCACTGCACTTAATAATAGACCTTCTGGAACACTTCCAAGTAATGTTGAGATCAATCCAAAAGATCAAAACAAGGAACAACTTAAGTCTATTCAATTAAGGAGTGGAAAAGAATTGAAAACTAGAGTGCAAAAAGAAGTTGAAATAGAAAAGGAGAAGGTGGAAATCGAAAAAGGTTCAAATAAGATTTATCCAGACTTGGATTATCCTCTTGAGCAAATGAAGATAACTGTTGAAAACCCACCACCTCCATTTCCTTAAAGATTGAAGAAACAAAACAGGGATAATAGATTTGGAAAATTTTTAGAGATCCTTAAGAAATTAACTATAAATATTACTTTTGTTGAAGTATTGGAACAAATGCCTAACTATGCCAAGTTTATGAAGGATATTCTAAGAAAGAAAAGAAAGTTTACAGATCATGAAACTGTTGCACTTAGCGGAGAGTGTAGTGCAATTATTCAGAAGAAGCTTCCGGAAAAACTTAAAGATCCTAGTAGTTTCACTATTCCGTGTGCTATAGGTGAAAATTTTTTTCGGAAAAGCTTTATGTGATATGGGAGCTAGTATTCATCTTATGCCTTTATCAACTTTCAAAAGGTTGGGAATAGGAGAAATTTCTCGTACATCTGTGACTCATCAGTTGGCCAATCATTCCATTACTTACCCTAAAGGAGTGGTGGAAGATGTGTTAGTGAAAGTGGATAAATTTATCTTTCCTGTGGATTTTATTGTACTTGATATGGAGGAAGATAAATAAATTCTAATCATTTTGAGAAGACCATTCCTTGCTACTGGAAGAGCGGTAATTAATGTTCAAAAAGGAGAATTAACTATGAGAGTTAATGATCAAGAGGTGACCATTAATATTTTAAAATCTATGAAGATCCCTCTATGGAAAAAGATAATGAATGTTTTAGGATGGAGGTCTGTGATTTCTTGAGAAACGATCATTTTGAAAATATATTTGAAAAAGAAGAAGAATATAAAAATATGTTTGAAGAAGAAATTGAAGATGAAGAAAATTCAGATAGTAAGAAGAATGAAGATTTTAAGTATGTTCAGGAGAGATTCGAAGTATTAGACACTATGGTAGGTAGAGATAAAAGCTTAATTTCATCTATCATAAAACCTCCTGAACTTGAGATGAAAATTCTCCCTAATCATTTAAAGTATATTTTTTTAGGAGAATCATCTACCTTGCCAATTATTATATCTTCGGAGTTAAACGAATACCAAGAACAGAAGTTGTTGGAAACTTTAAAAAGATACAAGAAAGCTTTTGGATGGACTTTGGAAGATATTAAAGGAGTTAGTCATTTGATTTGTATGCACAGAATTTTATTAGATGAAGAACATAAACCGAGAGTTGATCTGCAAAGGAGATTGAATTCTATAATGAAAGATGTTGTTAAGAAAGAGATTTTAAAATGGCTGGATGTTGGAATTATTTATCCTATTTCGAATAGTTCTTGGGTGAGTCCAATACATTGTGTACCGAAAAAGGGAGGAGTGACTGTTGAAGTGAATGAATGTAATGAAATTATACCCACAAGACAAATTAATGGATGGCGAATTTGTATTAACTATAGGAAATTAAATGCCGCCACCATAAAAGATCAATTTCCTCTTCCTTTTTCTCGATCAAATGCTAGATAGACTTGCTGGACACAAGTACTACTATTTTCTGGATGGATATAATGGTTATCATCAAATACCTATTGCTTCTGAGAATCAAGAAAAGACAACATTTACTAGCCCTTATGGAACCTTTGCTTTTTGAAGTATGCCTTTTGGACTGTGTAATACACCTGCAACATTTCAGAGATGTATGATGTCTATCTTCAGTAGTATGATAGATAATGGAATATAAGTTTTTATGGATGATTTCTCTGTATTCGGGACTTCATGTAAAATTTTCCTGGAAAACTTAGCAAAACTTTTGGAGTTTTGTGAGAAAACAAATCTAGTTCTGAATTGGGAGAAATATCAATTTATGGTTGCAGGAGGAATTGTGCGTGGGCATAAAATTTCTGAACATGATATGGAGGTCGACCCTGCTAAAAGTAGAGTGATTGAGAGATTGCCACCACCCACTACTGTGAGAGAGGTGAGGAGTTTCTTAGAACACGCTGGATTTTACAGGCGATTTATTAAAAAAATTTCTAAAATTACTAAACCTTTGTGCCGACTTTTAGAAATTGATAGAATGTTTAATTTTAATGATGAATGCTTGAGAGCTTTCGAATTAATAAAATAAAAATAAATCACTGCACCTATAGTTGTTTCACCTGATTGGGAGAAACCATTTGAACTTATATGTGATGTCAGTGATTATGCGATCAGAGTAGCATTGGGGTAGAGGCATGATAAAGTTTTCAAAGTCATCTATTATGCTAGTAAAACTCTTAATAAGGCTCAAATTAATTATACCACAACTGAAAGAGAGTTATAAGTTATAGTATTTGCTTTTTAAAAATTTAGACCTTATTTAATTGGAACTAAAAGTATTGTGCATACAGAATATTCGGCTATCAAATATTTAATGCAAAAGAAGGATGCGAAGCCTAGACTCATTAGATGGATACTTCTTTTGCAAGTATTTGATTTTATGGTAGTTGATAGGAAGGGAGCTGATAATTAAATAGCTGATCATCTATCAAGAATAAATTATAATAAGTTATCTGAATTTGAAAAAAAATTACTGAAATTTTCCCTGATGAGCAACTCTATACTATTATGGGAAGTAGTTTGCCTTGGTATGCTGATATTGTAAATTATATTGTAAGTGATATTGTACCACTTGATTTAACAAGACAACAACAAATAAGTTTAAATATGATGCAAAATTCTTTATTTGGGATGAGCCCTATCTATATAAACAGTGCAAGGATCTGATTATTAGGAAATGTGTGTCACAAGAAGAAACATATTTGATTATTCAACGATGTCATTATTCGGAATTTGGAGGTCATTTTGGTGTTGATAAAACTGCTTTTAAGATTTTACAATCTAGATTTTATTGGCCTAATCTTTTTAGAGATGTTTATAGATATATTAAATCATGTGATCGGTGTCAGAGAGTAGGTAATATCTCTAAAAGAAATGAAATGCCTCTAAATTATAATTTGGAAGTTGAAATTTTTTATGTATGGGGATTAGATTTTATGGGACCATTTACTCCTTCAATTGGAAATTTATATATACTGGTTGTCGTTGATCATGTCTCGAAATGGATTGAAGTTGTTGCTTTAACTAGATGTGATGCTCGGAGTGTTTCAAAATTTTTAAAGAAAAATATATTTACAAGATATGGAATGCTAAGAGTGAACATAACTGATGGTGGATACCATTTTAGGAATAATCAAATTAAGAGATTATTTGAGAAATATAATATTATTTATAGAATCTCTACTGCTTATCATCCTCAGACTAGTGGTTTAGCAGAAGTGTCTAATCGTGAAATTAAAAGAATTTTGGAGTAAACTGTGGATAATCATAAACTAGATTGGTCTGCTCGATTAAATACTGCTTTATGGGCTTATAGGACTGCTTATAAAATCCCTATTGGAATGTCTCCTTATAGACTAGTGTTTGGTAAGACTTTCCATTTACCAGCTGAATTGGAGTATAAAGCATATTGGGTGATAAAAGAGTTAAATTTTAATTTGAAAAATGCTGCAGAGAAAAGATTTATGCAATTGAATGAACTGGAAGAGATTAGAAATGCATATTATCACAATGATAGAATTTATAAAGAGAAAAGGAAATTATGGCATGATCGGAAGATAATGAAAAAGAACTTAGAATTTGGACAAAAAGTTTTATTATACAACACAAGATTGAAGTTATATTGCAAGAATTTATGAACTCAAATTTACATATTTTTAATGATTTGATAAGTCCAAGCATTCAACGCAAGTATATGTATCGTATCAAGTAATACAAGGCTTTAATGGAGTCCTGGTTATCGATCCCACAGGGAAATTCAAAGTTTTAAGAAAGAGATCCTAAGATAAGTAAGATGGCACCAAAGTCCTATATTTAAATAGCACTTAAAGTTTAACTCAAACTCCTACTAACACTATGCAGAAAACAGTAACAGTTAACTAAACTACAAATACTTTTAACTATTTTAATGACAGAATTAACTAAAAGACACACTAAATTAAGTTTTTGAAAGGTTCTTGATATATAAGAAAAGTATCTTTCTTCTTGCAAGGAGAATATGATGTGTGGATTGATATGGAACAAATATTTATATTATTGTGCCAAATAGAAGCATAGATGATTCTTTACCCTTAAAAGAGTACCCCCCCCCCTCTTCTAAGTGGAAAAGAACATTGACTTATTCTAAGTTTAGTCACTAACTCTAAGGCTAGGCTGGAAAGATACCGACTCCCACTTCGGAGCTCCCACTCACCGTTCACCCGAAGGCTAACCTTTAATATTTAGTTACTAATCTTAGAACCAATTTGATGATTTCAGTCTATCACCCTAAAATCTCCACATTGAAGTCCATCAAAACACATTTCTCTATTTATTTGCACTCAATTCCCATGAACTACGCAATTCATCCATGAAAATTGAATGGATCTTTCATTATTGTTGTAGGACATTAAATCCTTTCAAACTTAATGTTGAACAACACATTTTAACATTTCAATTGGCCAGATCGAAAGTAAATTAAGTTCTAAATGAAAAACCATCACAATTTCTTCATCTCATTAAAAACACATCAAATCCACATCAATCCATCATCACATCTCATATGCAAGAAGAAAGACAAGGAAACTACTCAGAATTCATGGAGAAGATATAATAAAACATGGATTTTATATATAAAAGAAAATTCATACAAACCACAAAGGAAAATACAACTTATCTCTATCTCTTCCCCTATGTAATTCCCTTGAAGTTCCTTTGAATCTTCTTCTCTTCCTCTTTACCACACTTGATTCTCTCCTTAGAATGGAAAGGAAGAAGCAATCTCTCACTTTACCTCTTCTCCTCCCCTCCTTAGAGAAAAATCCCTCTCAAATCCTCACTCCACACTCTCTTCTCCTAAACCCTAACACTTCACTCTCACTAAACTAATCTAAAACCACTGAAGAAGCACACCATTTTCGTCCAAAAACAGTTACTTATAAGATAGGGATGAATTCCCAAGAGATTCCATAGGCATCCCTTGAAAAAGCGCCAAAACTCTTTAAATTTGAATTGAAGTGACTTCGGGCGCCGGCGGCGCTCTATCGTGTCAATTAATTTTGTGCTCCCTCAATTTGGGCACCGGCGGCGCCCATTCTAGCGCCGGCGGTGCCAGAACACTTTTTCCACCATTTTGCTCTTTTTTGCTCCTTCTTGCTCTGGATTCGTTCCTTTTTGCTTCTTTTCACTCCAATCACCTAAAATCATCATACTTGTAACAAATCATGAAAAATGTCTTTCTTTAAAGTGCAATATCACTAAAAATGGGTAAAATTAGATAGCAAAAACCATATATATTTTTAGTGCATCAGAATCCCCTAAACTTAAACTATTAATTGTCCTCAAGTAATCCTTTTACTACATAAAATATAACTCTAGGCAATGTACTTTTCAATTGTAAGAGACTAAAATTTTTCATTCAAAAGAATATAGTGGTTAGATTTTCAGAAAAAGTTTAGTAACTTAGGTCAACATTACAGGTATAAGAATATTCAGTAATTAAGTCTAAGAGTTCTAGTCTTCTATTTATTTCAAGATGAACCATAATTTGTTACATTAAGAGTGATTTAAAAGACTATATGAAAAAGGAGTTCATGCAAACTTCACTAGAATGTAGGCTAGTACTTTAAACATAAATTCAGAAATGAAATCAAGTTTTCTCTTTAGGGTGATTCAAGTAAAGCGAATTTTTGATTAGGCATCTCCTCAAGCTTCTCCTCATAAACATTTTTCTTTCTTTTTCTTTTCTTTTCTTTTTCTCTCTTTTTTTTTGGGATTGTTTTTCAATCCTTCTTTTCTTTTCTCTTTTTCTCGTTCTTTTTTTTTTTGGATCACTATATCTGGATAGTCTTTAATTATTTTGAACTTCACTCTCCTCTTTCTAAAGTTTAAACTTAAGTCACCTCCTTACTTTATAGTTAAGTACAAGCTTTATTATTCATCATAAAGTCACAATCTCTTCTTAACACACAATACTTTAAGTCCCTTAATATTTAAAAAAATATAGTTTTCTTTACTTTAAATAGTTGACTATAATCAAATCCTTTCATACCAAATATCTTACTTCTATAAAACTAGCCTTTATTTCCAAAAATTTCCATCCTATCCTTCCATAATATTCAACTGAAATGAAAAGTTTTAGTTATCTTACAATGAGGTTCAACTGCCTGAAGTTATGCTAATAATTTTTGAAAATATAATAATTAAGAACAAATAAAAGTTTAGCATTTCTCTACCCTCCCCCAAACTTAAGTTTTTCAATAAGTTTGAAATAGTTGAGAGTAAAAGAAAGCTAACCTTTTACGTGCTGTGATTCTGAAATCTTCAACAGGTATCCGGTATTAATCAAAATTTACATCTTGCATGCATGAAACAATTAGTAGCAGTGATATAACAATTTTAAATATTTGCATGGGTAAAGGGAAATTAACATTAAACATCTAAATATCCAACAGAACATTATAACATGAAATAAACTATCACACTACTAACAGTACAACTAACAGTTCAACATGGAAAGAAAATAACACTACAGCACACAATACAACGCAGGGTTATACATCACATGAAAAGTAAATATCCACTACATCACATCAATACATCACAACTGACTAAGAACAACAGAAATAAAACAAACAAACTATCTACCAGTCTCCATCACCAGGATCAGCAGCAGGGTCATCAGCAGGGTCAGGTTTATATGGTGTATAGATGGGGCAAGAAGAAAATATCACATCGGACTCCCCCTCATAAATCTAACCTGAGCATCATATTAAGACATATTAGACTCAACTCTCCTCTGCAGATAATCTTCATTCACATCACTCCTTGCCTCAAACACATCCATCTAACTATGGAGTCTATCCACACTAGCACTCTGTAATCTCAGATGCTCCATAATATCAGATAAGGTAGGCGGCTCAGAAGTAGATGATACATCATAACTCGTAATAGGAATATCAGTACTCATACGCTCAGCGCTGGTTCCCACATGAGACTCATAAGTATGAATAATATTATTTTTAATAGGTTTCAACGGTATAGCCACTTTTTCAGAACTACTGAACTCCACCGCAGCCTGAACACAGAGGGCATGAACTAAGGCAGGATGTCCTAATCCTCCAGTCTTCTCGCCTCTAGCAATTGTCTGAATATTCTTGTAAACAATAGCTCCAATATCAATCTTTTTCATCTTTTCTATACAGTAGTTCAGACTCGCTCTATCTCTAGTAACTTCGTTGTGGTGATAAGATGGTAATAATCTTGCAAAAATGAAATAATGCCAGACTTTTGAAGCAACATTCAAAGTGGAGGCGGGGAAATTTATCAATTATTTTTTAATTACTTTTCATTATCCTCGCCCGTCAGTCAGAAAAGCAATCACTTCTCTCATATTCTCTCTTCCAATGTCAAAGTTTTTGTACTCACATACGAATGGTTTCTAAATCTGATAGAAAGCATTGATACGTTGAGGAATAAACTCAACCATCTTTCCTCTAGCAAGCACATACTCAGTCTCAATCCAGGGTATGTTAGAATAGAATTCTCTAACAACTCCCATAACAGCATTCGCAGTGAAATAACAAAATCGCTCCCAGTTTTGCTCTGCAATTAATTGTTCTATGAATCCGCCATGACTATCAAAAGCTCGATCTTGGATACACTTCTTGTTGTGAAGGAGAGAGTTATAGCGAAATTGGGCTTTGACGTTGACAAACCTCTCTTCATCAAAATCTAATTTCCTCTTTCCTTCTGGAGCCATGTGAATTTCTAAAATTTGTTAATAAAAATTCCAATAAATCTCAAATTCACAATGTAACAACTCCAATCACTATTCTAAGCAAGTAAGAGAAATTTTCATCATGGAATCTCAAAACCCCTTTAAAACTCCAAGAATTCCACCATAAGCAATGTGAGAGATTTCCATGGTGAAAATCCAAAAATTTTAACTTAAAGTGAAGCTCTTACCAAGAGAAGTGCAAATCCGATGTCGAATAGCGTTGAAAACTCCTTAAATTCGAGATCTAGCAAGCCCTAGATCTTCAAAATCACGAAAATGGAGGAGGAAGACGAAGGAAATGGAAAAATTTTGCGGGTCCCAGGGCAAAAATCGTGAAAATGAGGGTTTTAGCCCTTTTCTGGGTTCGGGCGCCGGCGGCGCTCTATTTAAAATGAATGGCCAAACTCTCTGGATTTGGGCGCCGGCGGCGCCAGTCCAAAATATTTTCTGGGTCCGAATTTTTTTTCGTAATTTCAATTGTTTCAACGTCCACAAGGATGTTTAACACTTCAATAAGCATTTATATCATCCCATAAGCAATAATTAACATAATTTTCACACAAACAACACACAACAATCTTATATATATAAAATCCAAGTTACATCAAAGACACTAAATATGTTCATTTAAACGAACTATTCTTAGATGTTTAGTGCAGCAAGTACTCTACGATAGGCAAGCACTAAGATCTAAGCACACAATGAAAGTAAACACAACCAAATCCAAGTTCAAAGCAAAGAAAATACTACACAAACCAAACATAACTAAGCAAAGTAAACTAAACACACAACATACATAAGTAGAATCCATCAATTACTCCAGATCAGTTTCAGAACTATCCTCTCCTCTAATGTCTCCAGTTGATTACTGATGCACAAACAAGTTATAGAATGGACGAAATGGAAATTCATCAGATGATTCTTCAGCAATCACCGTGTTCTTCTTCATCAGATTGATTAAGCCCATCTCAATTCGACCAGTGTGATCGAATTGCTCTTTCATTCTCCAATCTATATGATCGAATAAATCAGAAATGTTGTTGATCGCATTCATAACATTTCGTACCTCTTTATTTAATTGTTTGATCCTTTGCAATATCATCCTGGAACCTTTAGGAAAATAGGGTTGAATCGGCTGTGAAATCTGCATTGGTTGATCAGCGAGTAAATTCATGTCATCTTCATCTCCAACTGTCTGGTAGTCGTAGGGATTAGTTAGATCAATAGGCCTCCATGGAAGAAGAACTTTTTCTCAACCTTCATAAGGAACTTCTGACTGACTGCACAACAGAAATATGGTGGACGGGTGTCCAAGCCCATATTTGGAGCCATGCACAATAAATTCAAGTATTGATCTCACAATAATTTTGCCAATGTCAACTGGCCTTCCAGTTTGAATATAGAAATTCAAAATGGGACTTTCCTTGGTTACCTTGCTAATCTTCAATGTTGGAAATAACTTTGCTGAAATAAAGTAATGCCACTACTTCGATACTGGATTGAGAGATGCAGATGGGAAACTCATGTACTTCTCATTCTTCATTCTCATCCATCAGATATCGATAAACATCATTCATATTGTCCTTAGTGGCATTGAAGTTAGAATAATGGCAAATAGGTACGTTCTCGATCATAAAGAGATCATTGATTCGTGCAGGAGTGAATTGCACAAATCTACCATGCACAAATATGAACCCTTGATTGATCCCATGAAGATTTACATAAAACTCTTTCATGACAGGAACAACAGCGGCAGCGGTAGTGTAGCAAAGCACTTCCCAACGTCTCTCTATAATAATTTCTTCAATTCTAGTAGTAGGATTATCCATACCTCAATTTATGAAGCCTCGTTCCTTGATAATCCTTCTTTTCATCATCACTTTGTTGAACAAACGCTGCGCTTCAAAACTTATGAACTTCCTTCGGTTGAAAACACGAAATCGAGGGGTTTCAATGGGAAAGGAATCCATTGGATATGAATTGGGATTGGTGGTTTTCGTTTTTCTAGAGTAAAGAAGTCAAAAATAGAGTTTGGGGAGTTATAAGGACGAAGATCCCGCCAAAACTCGCATTTTGAAACTTAAAAACTATCAAACAGACTTTGGGCGCCGGCGGTGCTCGATAGGGTGTCGGCGACGCTCAAACAGTTAAGTTCAGTAGGGCAGAAACGATAGGGCACCGGTAGTGCCAGTGGTCAAACTTCTCACCAAACTTTGTTTGATCCAAAATATTCCAATATCTCGATTTGATCCATCATTCATCAATTTTTTAATTATTTAGGGGTAATTAGGATTCAAAATCAACTATCTAAAAAGGTACAACTACAACAAACAAATAAACACACAACAAAGATAAATATGGGTTGTCTTCTATAAAGCGCTTGGTTTAACGTCGTCAGCCCGATAAACCATTTAATTAATTGAGATGACTCAACATTAAAACCTCTTTCAAATCAGGTTGAAACCCGTCAAAGTAAGGCTTTAATTGATACCCATTAACTTTGAAATATTTCCAGTATCAGGATCTTTAATATCAACAGCTCCAAAAGAATGAACTTTTACAACTGTAAAAGGACCTAACCATCTAGACTTGAGCTTTCCAGGAAATAACTTCAATTTTGCGTTGTATAATAAAACATTTTGTCCATTTTCCAAGTTCTTTTTCAATATCTTCCAATCATGCCATAATTTTCTTTTCTCTTTATAGATCATATCATTGTGATAAGATGCATTTCTAATCTCTTCCAATTCATTCAATTGCAAAAATCTTTTCTCTCTAGTATTCTTCAAATTAAAATTTAACTCTTTTATCGCACAATATGCTTTATGCTCCAATTCAACCAGTAGATGGCAAGTCTTACCAAACACTAGTCTATAAGGAGACATTCCAATAGGGGTTTTAAAAGCAGTTCTATAAGCCCATAAAACAGTATCTAATCGAGCAGACCAATCTAATTTATGATCATCCACAATTTTCACCAAAATTCTTTTAATTTCACGATTAGACTCTTCTGCTAAACCACTGGTCTGGGGATGATAAGCAGTAGAGATTCTATGAATAATATTATATTTCTCAATTAATCTTCTAATTTGATTATTCCTGAAATGGGATCCACCATCAGTTATGATCACTCTCGGCATTCCATACCTTGTAAATATATTTTTCTTCAAAAATATTGAAACACTCCGAGCATCACATTTGGGTAAAGCAACAACTTCAATCCATTTCGAGACATAATCAACAGCAATCAATATATATAGATTTCCAAATGAAGGAGTAAATGGTCCCATAAAATATAATCCCCATACATCAAATATTTCAAGTTCCAAGTTATAATTTAGAGGCATTTCATTTCTTCTAGAGATATTACCTACTCTCTGGCATCGATCACATGATTTAATATATCTATAAACATCTCTAAAAAGAGTAGGCCAATAAAATCCAGATTGTAAAATTTTAAAAACAGTTTTATCAACACCAAAATGACCTCCAAATTCAGAATCATGACATCATTGAATAATCACATTTGTTTCTTCGTGTGGCACACATTTCCTAATAATTAGATCCTTACACTGTTTATATAGATAGGGCTCATCCAAAAACTAGAATTTTGCATCAAATTTAAATTTCTTTTGTTGTTGCCTTGTTAAATCAGATGGTACAATATCACTTACAATATAATTCACAATATCAGCATACCAAGGAAATATATTTCCCATTATAATATAAAGTTGCTCATTAGGGAAAATTTCAGTAATTTCTTTTTCAAATTCAGATAATTTATCATAGTCTATTCTGGATAGATGATCAGCTATTTGATTATCAGCTCTCCTATCAACTAACATAAAATCAAACTCTTGCAGAAGAAGTATCCATCTAATAAGTCTAGGTTTCGTATCCTTCTTTTGCATTAAATATTTGATAGCCGAATGGTTTGTATGCACAATACTTTTAGCTCCTATTAAATAAGTTCTAAATTTTTTAAAAGCAAACACTATAGCTAATAATTCTCTTTCAGTTGTGGTATAATTAATTTGAGCCTCATTAAGAGTTTTACTAGCATAATAAATGACTTTGAAAACTTTATCATGCCTTTGCCCCAATGCTACTCTGATTGCATAATCACTAGCATCACACATAAGTTCAAATGGCTTCTCCCAATCAGGTGAAATAATTATAGGTGCAGTGATTAATTTTTCTTTTAATAATTAAAAGACTCTTAAGCATTCATCATTAAAATCAAACTTTCTATCATTTTCTAAAAGTTGGCATAAAGGTTTAGTAATTTTAGAAAAATCTTTAATATAACGCCTGTAAAATCCAGCGTGTCCTAAGAAACTTCTCACCTCTCTCACAGTAGTGGGTGACGGTAATCTCTCAATCACTTTAATTTTAGCAGGGTCGACGTCCATACCATGCTCATATATTTTATGCCTAAGCACAATTCCTCCTGCAACCATAAATTGACATTTCTCCCAATTCAGAACTAAATTTGTTTTCTCACAAAGCTCCAAAACTTTTGCTAAGTTTTTTAGGAAAATTTCAAATGAAATCCCAAATACAGAGAATTCATCCATAAAAACTTCTATTTCATTATCTATTATACTACTGAAGATAGACATCATACATCTTTGAAATGTTGTAGGTGCATTACACAGTCAAAAAGGCATTCTTCAAAAAGCAAAGGTTCCATAAGGGCGAGTAAATGTTGTCTTTTCTTGATCCTCAGGAGAAATTGGTATTTGATGGTAACCAGTATATCCATCCAAAAAATAGTATTACATGTGTCCAGCAAGTCTATCTAGCATTTGATCTAGAAAATGAAGAGGAAAAGGATCTTTTCTAGTGGCGGCATTTAATTTCCTGAAGTAAATACAAATTCGCCATTCATTAATCTGTTTTGTTGGTATAATTTCATTACATTCATTCACATCAACAGTCACTCCTCCCTTTTTCGGTACACAATGTATTGGACTTACCCAAGCACTATCCGAAATAGGATAAATAATTCCAGCATCCAGCCATTTTAAAACCTCTTTCTTAACTACTTCTTTCATTATAGGATTCAGTCTCCTTTGTGGATCAACTCTCGGTTTATGTTCATCATCTAATAAAATTTTGTGCATACAAATCGAAAGACTAACTCCTTTAATATCTGCCAAAGTCCATCCAAAAGCTTTCTTGTATCTTTTTAAAGTTTCCAACAACTTCTGTTCTTGGTATTCATTTAGTTCCGAAGATACAATAACATGCAAAGTAGATGATTCTCTTAAAAATATATTCTTTAAATAATTAGGGAGAATTTTCATTTCAATTTCAAGAGGTTTTATGATAGATGGAGTTAAGCTTTTATTTCCACCTTCTATAGTGTCTAATATTTTGAATCTCTCCTGAATATAATCCAAATCTTCATTCTTTTCACTATCTGAATTTGCTTCATCTTCACTTCCTTCTTCAAACATATTTTTATATTCTTCTTCTTTTTCAAATATATTTTCAAAATGATCATTTCTCAAGTAATCACAGACCTCCATTGTAAAACTTACATTATCTATTTCCATTGAGGGATACTTCATAGATTTTAAAATATTAAAGGTCACCTCTTGATCATTAACACTCATAGTTAATTCTCCTTTTTGAACATAAATTACCGCTCTTCCAGTAGCAAGGAATGGTCTTCCCAAAATGATAGGAATTTCTTTATCTTCCTCCATATCAAGTACAATAAAATCTACATGAAAGATAAATTTATTCACTTTCACTAACACATCTTCCACCACTCCTTTAGGGTAAGTAATGGAACGATCGACCAACTGAAAAGTCACATATGTAGGAGAAATTTTTCCTATTCCCAACCTTTTGAAAGTTGATAAAGGCATTAGATTAATACTTGCTCCCATATCACATAAAGCTTTTCAAAAAAAAATCTCACCTATAGCACACGGAATAGTGAAACTACCAGGATCTTTAAGTTTTTCCGGAAGCTTCTTCTGAATTATTGCACTAAACTCTCCGCTAAGTACAACAGTTTTATGATCTGTAAACTTTCTTTTCTTTCTCAGAATATCCTTCATAAACTTAGCATAGTCAAGCATCTGTTCCAATGCTTCAACAAAAGGAATATTAATCGTTAATTTCTTAAGGATCTCCAAAAATTTTCCAAATCTGTTATCTCTGTTTTGTTTTTTTAATCTTTGAGGAAATGGAGGTGGTGGCTTTTTGAGAGTTATCTTCATTAGTTCAAGAGGATAATCCAAGTCTGGATAAATCTTCTTTGAACCTTTTTCAATTTCCACCTTCTCCTTTCTATTTCAACTTCTTTTTGCACTTTAGTTTCTAATTCTCTTTCACTCCTTAATTGAATAGCCTTAAGTCCTTCCTTGTTTTGATCTTTTAGATTGATTTCCACATTACTTGGAAATGTTCCAGAAGGTCTATTATTAAGTGCAGTGAAAATATGTCCTAATTGATTTTCAATATTCTTCATAGCAACACCTTGAGCTTGTAATTGGTTTCCCATATCCAGAATCATTTCTTCAGTAGACAACTTCTTATCCTTAAATTGTGGGTTACTATTGAATCCAGGTAGATAAGATGGTCTAAAATTAGAATTTCCTTCATTGTTTGAATTTCCAATTGGATTCATCGAATTGTTAGCCCAATGCGAGTTAACATTAGCATTATTATTATTCCAATTGAAGTTTGGGTGATTCTTCCAACCAGGATTAAAATAATTTGAATAAGGATTGTTAGGTCTATTTATAGCATTTAAGGTCTTGTAAGGTGTTTGAGATTCTGTTATCTGTCCAAATGAATTTTCCTCTAACACTTGAGGTGGTTGAGAATAATTCATTCCATATTGATCTATTTTCTTTGAAAGGGCTGCAATCTGAGAAACTACCATAGTCATCATATCTGAATCATGAACACTAGCTACTCTCTTATGATTTACCCATGCAAAGGGTCATTAAAAATTATTAGTAATCATTTCTTCAATTAATGCGTATGCTTCATCAAAAGGTTTTGACATTAATGATCCACCAGCAGCAGCATCTATAATAGATCTTAATGATCCTAATAATCCAATATAAAATGTTTGAATTATTAACCAATCTGGTAAAGTATGATGTGGGCATTTCCTAAGAAGATCTTTAAATCTCTCTCAAGCTTCATATATTGACTCTCCTTCAAACTGACAAAAAGATGTAATATCATTTCTTAGTTTAGCAGTCTTTGAGGAGGGAAATATTTTGATATAAACTTTTGAGATAATTCTCCCCAAGTTCTAATAGATCCAAGTGCTAATGAATTTAACCACGCCTTAGCTTTATCTCTTAATGAAAAAGGAAAAAGTCTAAGTCTGATAGCGTCACTAGACACTCCATCATATTTAAAAGTAGCACACAGTTCAAAAAACTAGCAAGATGTAAATTTGGATCCTCATTAGGTGTTCGAGCAAATTGATTGTTTTGTACCATTTAGATAATAGCAGGTTTAAGTTCAAATGAATTAGCAGCAACATCAGGATTTTGAATAGTTGTGTGAATTTCATCTGTTGTTGGGTTAGCATAATCTCTTAAAGGTCTTGGCATATTTCCAATTTCATTTCTCTGATTATGTTGAATATTCGCTATTTTGCAAGGATTTTCAATTTATTTTTGTTGTTTTCTAATTTTTTTGACAGTACGCTCTAACTCCGAATCGTAAGGCACTAAAACTGTAGATCCGCTACTATGCATATACAAACTCAAATACTCTAATAAAAATAAACAAACACACAATTACACACTACTAATTAAAGATTTTTTTAGTTACTTTTCTTTCTTAACTCCGTTACCTTCCCCAGCAACATCGCCAAAAACTTGATGCACGAGACTTATATTGCAAGAATTTAAGAACTCAAATTTATATATTTTTTAATGATTTTGATAAGTCCAAGCATTCAACACAAGTATATGTATCGTATCAAGTAATACAGGGCTCTAATGGAGTCCTGGTTATCGATCTCATAGGGAAGTTCGAAGTTTTAAGAAAGAGATCCTAAGATAAGTAAGATCCTATATTTAAATAGCACTTAAAGTTTAATTCAAACTCCTATTAACACTATGCAGAAAACAGTAACAGTTAACTAAACTACAAATACTTCTAACTATTTTAATGACAAAATTAACTAATAGACACACTAAATTAAGTTTTTGAAAGGTTTTTGATATATAAGAAAAGTATCTTTCCTTTTTCAAGGAGAATATGATGTGTGGATTGATATGGAACAAATATTTATATTTTTGTGCCAAATAGGAGCATAGATGATTCTTTACCCTTAAAAGAGTACCCCCTCTTCTAAGTAGAAAAGGACAATGACATATTCTAAGTTTAGTCACTAACTCTAAGGCTAGGCTGGGAGGATACCGACTCTCACTTTGGAGCTCCCACTCACCTTTCACCCGAAGGCTAACCTTTGATATTTAGTTACTAATCTTAGAACCAATTTGGGGATTTCAACCTGTCACCCTGAAATCTCCACATTGAAGTGCATCAAAACACATTTCTTTATTTATTTGCACTCAATTCCCATTAACTACGCAATTGATCCATGGAAATTGAATGGATCTTTCATTATTGTTGTAGGACATTAAATCCTTTCAAACTTAATGCTCAACAACACATTTTAACATTTCAATTGACCAGATCGAAAGTAAATTAAGTTCTAAATGAAAAACCATCACAATTTCTTTATCTCATTAAAAACACATCAAATCCACATCAATCCATCATCACATCTCTTATGCAAGAAGAAAGATAAGGAAACTTATCAGAATTCATGGAGAAGATATAATAAAACATGGATTTTATATATAAAAGAAAAGTCATACAAACCACAAAAGAAAATACAACTTATCTCTTTCTCTTCCCCTATGCATTTCCCTTGAAGTTCCTTTGAATCCTCTTCTCTTCCTCTTTACAACACTTGATTCTTTCTTTAGAATGGAAAGGAAGAAGCAATCTCTCACTTTACCCCTTCTCCTCCCTTCCTTAGAGAAAAATCCCTCTCATATCCTCACTCTACACTCTCTACTCCTAAACCTTAACACTTCACTCTCACTAAACTACTCTAAAATCACTGAAGAAGCACACCATTTTCATCCAAAAACAGTTACTTATAAGATAGGGATGAATTCCCAAGAGTTTCCATAGGCATCCCTTCAAAAAGTCACTAAAACTCTTTAAATTTGAATTGAACACTTCGGGCGCCGTTGGCGCTCTATCGCGCCAATTAATTTTATGCTCTCTAGATTTGGGCGGCAGCGGTGCCCATTCTGGCACCGGCGATGCCAGAACACTTTTTCCACCATTTTGCTCCTTTTTGCTCCTTTTTGCTCTGGATTCATTCATTTTTGCTTCTTTTCACTCCAATCACCTAAAATCATCATACCTGCAACAAATCATGAAAAATACCTTTCTTTAAAGTGCAATATCACCAAAAATGGGTAAAATTAGATAGCAAAAATCGTATATATTTTTAGTGCATCAATAACCCAACTACTAGAATTGAAGAGATTATTAAGGAGAGACGTTAGGAAGTACTTTGCTACACTACCGCTGCCGTTGTCGTTCCCGTCGTGAAAGAGTTTTATGCAAATCTTCACAGGATCAATCAAGGGTTCGTATTTGTGCGTGGTAGATTTGTACAATTCACTCCTGCACGAATTAACGATCTCTTTATGATTGAGAACGTACCTATTTCCATTATTCTAATTTCAATGCCAAGAGGGATAATATGAATGATGTGTATCGATATCTGACGGATGAGAATGAAAAATGGGAAGTTAGAGAGAATGGATACATTAGTTTCCCATCTGCATCTCTCAATCAAGTATCAAAGCAGTAACACTACTTTATTCGGCAAAGTTATTTCCGACATTGAAGATTAGCAAGGTAACCAAGGACAGCGCCATTTTGAATTTCTGTATTCAAACTGGGAGGCCGGTTGACATTGGTAATATCATTGTGAAATCGGTTATGGGATTAATTGTGCATGGATCTAAACATGGGCTTGGACACCCGTCCACCATATTTCTGTTATGTAGTCAGTCACAGGTTCCTTATGAAAGTTGGGAAAAGATTCTTCTTCCATGGAGGTCTATTGATCCAACTAATCCCTATGACTACCAGACAGTTGAAGATGAAGATGACATGAACTTGCTCGCTGATCAACCAACGCAAACTTCACAACCAATTCAACCTTATTTTCCTGAAGGTTCAAGAATGATATTGAAGAGGATCAAATAGTTGGCGACTGAGGTACGAAACGTTATGAATGCGATCAATAACATTTCTGATTTATTCGATCATATGGATTGGAGAATGAAAGAGCAATTCGATCACACTGGTCGAATTGAGATGGGCTTGATCAATCTGATGAAGAAGAATGCGGTGATTATTGAGGAATCATCTGATGAACTTCCAATTTGTCCATTCTATAATTTATTCGTGCCTCAGCAATCAATCAGAGACATTAGAGGAGAGGAAAGTTTTGAAACTGATGTGGAATAATTAATGGATTCTACTTATGTTTGTTATGTGTTTAGTTTGCTTTGCTTAATTATGTTTGTTTTGTGTAGTATTTGCTTTGAAATTTAGATTTGGATGTGCTTGCTTTCATTGTGTGCTCAGATCTTAGTGTTTGCCTATCGTAGAGTACTTGCTGCACTAAATATCTAAGAGTAGTTGGTTTGAATGAACATATTTGGTGTCTATGATGTAACTTGGATTTTATATATATAAGATTGTTGTGTTTTGTTTATGTGAAGAATTGTGCTAATTATTGCTTATGGGATGATGTAAATTCCTATTGAAGTGTTAATCATCTTTGTGGACGTCGAAACGATCGAAAATATGAAAAAATTTTCGGACCCATAAATATTTTGGACTGGTGCCGCCGGCGCCCAAATCCAAAGAGTTTGGCTATTTTCTTAAATTGAGCGCCGCCGGAGCCATATCGAGCGCTGCCGGTGCCCGAACCCAGTAAAAGCCCAAAAACCCTAATTTTTGTGATTTTTTCCTTGGGACCCGCAAATTTTTCCTTTTCCTTCTTCTTCCTCCTCCATTTTCACGATTTTGAAGATCTAGGGCTTGCTAGATCTCGGATTTAAGGAGATTTCAAAGCTTTTAGACACCGGATCTACACTTCTCTTGGTAAGAGCTTCACTTTAAGTTAAATTTTTTGGATTTTCACCATGGAAATCTCTCACATTGCTTATGGTGGAATTTTTAGAGTTTTAAAGAGATTTTGAGATTTCCATGATGAAATTTGCTCTTACTTGTTTAGAATAGTGTTTGGAGTGTTACATTGTCAATTTAGGATTTATTGGAATTTTCTTGAAAATTTTAGAAATTTACATGGTTCCAAGGTTGAGTAAAGGGAAGAGGAAATTGGATTTTGATGAGGAGAAATTCATTAACATCAAAGACCAATTTCGCTATAACTCTTACCTCTACAACAAGAAGTGTATCTAGGATCGAGCTTTTGATAGTCATGGAGGATCTGTAAAACATTTGAGTGCAGAGCGGAATTGGGAGCGATTTTGTTATTTCACTGCGAATGTTGTTGTAGGAGTGATTAGAGAGTTCTATTAGAATATACCATGGACTGAGACTGAGTATGTGCTTGTTAGAGGAAAAATTGTTGAGTATACTCCTCAGCATATCAATGCTTTCTACTAGACTCAGGAACCATTCGTATGTGAATACAAAAACTTTGACACTCGAAGGAAGAATATGAGAGAAGTTATTACTATTCTGAATGATGGGCGAGGAGAATGGAAAGTAAGTCAAAAATAGTTGATTAATTTCCCCGGCTCCACATTGAATGTTGCTTCAAAAGTTTGACATTATTTTATTTCTATGAGATTATTACCATCTTATCACCACAGTGAAGTTACTAGATATAGAGCGATTTGTTGACCTCATTTTTGGTGAGGTCTGATCTCTCTCCTTAGTAATTAGGATCTAGCCATAGGTTTTCCCTTCGACTATCCTAGAGGACTAGAAATGGGACCCACCACTTAGAAATTCAAACACTTCTTGACTCCCTTCAAACCCCACAATATTGACTGTAAACCCCCAGGTCACTTGGAGGGTTGAAATCAGTATGTGGAGGTTTAAAGGATGAGTTTCCTATAGGATTCTTTGGACTTAGGATCACCCTGAGTGGCCTGGTCTTGGTGAGGGCAAGCTTGCACACACCACACTCTCACACACATTCTAAACCCTAAAACCACACTCTCACCAAACTCAACTCCCTGACTCATGTAAGTAACTCATATGGATGGACCTCAACCCCTAAGCCCCTGGCTAAGAGGGTTAGGGACAATATATTGAGTGCCAAAAATGAGTCCTCTCATGGCTCTTGTGAGATTAATATGGCTTCATGGCTCAAACAAAATGGTCCCATTTTACTCACACCTAATTAATCTTCATTTTCCCCGAATTTCAATTTTTGACCCCAGAACCCACCAAACCTACCAAATGCCCTTGAAATTGCCAAAAATTTGCAAAATTGCCTAAATTGCCCAAAATTCCTCAAAATCAATCCTAAATATTCTCCACCACTCAAATTGATCATCCATGGCCAAATATACCAAAATTTCCAAAATACCCCACAATACCCTCCAAATACTCAAAATGCCCTTTTGACCCAAAAATCCAAAAAATTCTAAAAATTCTCAAAAAATTTCAGAAAATCCCAAATATTCCTAATTTCATTTTATTTAACTTCCACATACCCCAATTTTGTTAATTTAATCCAATTTGATCAAAAAGTCCCAAATCAGCCCTTAAGGCCCAAAATGGCCAATTAACCCAATCCATACCAAATTCAACCCAAATGTCACCCAATTTTCCCCAAATTTATTTTGAAATCTTCCTAACATCCCCACAAACAAAATTCTAACTTAATTTACCCCAAATTTGAACCCAAAATCCACCCAAACCTAACTCAAACCAAAATTCTCCAAATTGGCCTAAACTAAGCACGAACCCAAACAAGCCCAAATCCCAAAATTAAGAACAAAAAAAAATTGAAAACTCTTTTTCACACTCCCATAAACCTTTTGCAACATTAATTTTACATCAAAACCAACTTTAGTCCAACTTTAGCCAAAGTTAGCCCAATTTGACCGACTTTGACTCTATTATTAAAAGACCCAAATTAAACCCAATTCAACTCCAAATGACACCAAATCTTTTCTAAAATTTTCATGACACATCCCTAAACTAAAAACAACATTGATTTGGCACAATGTTTTACAAAATTTTCATCCAAAAGCTCATTTTAAAACATAAAAGCCCACTTCCTTAAAGCATTTTAAAAGCCCATTTTCATCAAATCTAAAAGCCTAAATGTCCAATCCAAAGCCCACATGACATTTCTTTCCATCATCCATTTAATAAAATCACCCCCTAAGTTCTATTTCATCATTTAAACAAACCAAATATGGCCCCATGGAAATTTTCCATCAAAATGTCCAAAAATTCAAAATCTATTTCCATGAAATTGACCAAGCTTTGCCCCAAGCCAAATGGAGCCAAGAAGCCATGCACAAGCCATAGGAGCTACTTTCCACCTCACCAAGCCATTAATGGCAAGAGGAGGAGGTTCTTTCTTAATCCCTCATTATCTCTTTTAACCCCATTCATGTAACACTCTAATCCAAGTTAGCCACCTCACCATAGATGGAGACCTCACCACCCTTTCCTAGCTGACCCAAGTGACTCTCCCTCAGCCCAAAGTCAAGCCTTGGGGGGTGCACCAAGACCAAAAGCATGGCTTGACCAAATTAGGCCCAAAATGATCTCTCCCCCATACCATTTAAATCAAACCCCTTTACAGATGTCCAAAGCCAATTGAACTCACCAAACCCCAGCCCTGACCTCACTGGTCAAGATGGTGACCTGACCCTGCCGACCAGCCACCTAGGTCACTGGAAAACACCATGGCCGAGAGCTCCATGTGAGCCAAAAATTCAAATTCTCCTTTGTTGAGTTGTCCCATGGTCAATGGTTACTAGTGCTCTTCTTCTCCTTACCTGAGCAGCTGATCCCAGCCCCTAACTTGCCCTGATAAGCTCCCCAGCCATGGCTATTTAAACACCACCACCCTACGGCCAAAAGGTGGGATGCACTGGACCTTACCAAAACTCTGCCCAATTCATTCCAAACCCCTCTCCTAACATAGAGCAGTTAATCCCCATTGAAGTCCAGCCCTAAAACCCCCTCTGTGAGCTCAATTTTTTAGCTCAATTTTAAGCCCAAAACCAGGACACTTCACTACAGTGAGCCAATCTTTAAATTGATTGACTCTACACCTTCACCAGACCAAGAGAAGAAGTTCCCCAGCAAAAGCCCCCTCACCAGGCCAACCATTCTTCCTATCGGCCAAGCTTTGAAATCGGGCTTGGTGGAAATCGGGTCTAGACATTTCACCAAGACCAGAGGCTTCATCCCTAGGCTCCTCTAGCTCCAACGAACGTGTCGAGCCTCTCTGATTGAAGCTTCACTTCTCAGAGCCAAGGTATGGAACTCCTCCTTCCTGAGAGCTTCTTTCGATTCTCCTTTTTGTTTAAGTCTATTTCATAGCATCATAGCCGTATGGATGTGTTCGCTTTGTTGAGACAAGTCCGTAGAGCCCAAAAACACGTAATTTGGTTGAGTAGCGAGTGAGAGATTAGGGTTAGAAGGTGGACGGCTCACGGGACGCACTAGTCGTAGACGATGACCAGGAGCCGTCGGATGGCTTGTGTATCGGGTGAACGGTCGGGATCGCGTCGGATGAAGCAACGGAACATGAACTGCAGGCCGTGTGGCATCCCAGTCAGATGGCGGCGTCGAATGGAGGCGCGCCACGTGGAGTTTCGGATCTACCAAGGATGACACGGCGCCGACGTGGTTAAGTAGGAAATTAGGATATTTTTGAATTATTTAAATGCCCTGAACTACAAAAATCTATAACTTTACATAGAAAAATCATAAAAATAAAAGAAAAATACCCTCTTGCTCAGTGAACAGAGGAGAATAATGTGGAAATGAATTAATTTGTTTTTTTAAGTATTTTATTTTTAATTAATTTAATACTGTTTTAAGTATTTCAATTCTCCATTCATGCATATAATTCACCATGGCATGGGACCATAGGGCTTTTGTAACCTCTGTTCTTGGGAACATTTCATGAATTTTTCAAGGCCACAGGCCATCTCTGTGGCAATTTATTGATTTTCCAAGCTTATGTATCTGCTTTGATGTTTTAATTCTAGTAATTAGCATATTGCTTAGAAAATTCTAGGAAATTTAGGGGAAGTATCTTAGGACCAGAGAACCCTAGGAAAATTATGGTTTGACATAATTCCTCAAAAATAACCCTAATTATCCTAAACACTCAAAACTGAACTTTAATTAATTAGGAGTAGCCACACATCAAATTCACTTGAAAATAATTCCCCACTATCACTTAGCATGTAGAGAGCCTCACATAAAAATTTCAAGTCAATTGGAAATAATTTAAGCCATTAAATGAATTAAGTAAGTGACATAGCCATTTTAAAAATTAACAAATTCATAAAACCCAAAATACACTTTAAAAATTCACCAAATTGGTTTTGTGGGCTCTCTGGTATTAGAGGAGTCTGAAAAAATTAAAAGTGGAATTTTCTAAAAATTTTCATTTTTAACCATATTTTAATATTTTAATAATTAAAAAATTAAAAAATCACAAAAATGTTAAAATTCATAAAAATGTCATATTTTGTCCCCTAATCACTTAGGAACCAACCAAATATTTTTTGTAAGTCCCTAGGTTAAGATATTGAATTTTAAAGGCTTAAGACAATTTTTAATATTAAAAATGGATTTTTCAACCTTTTCACCAAATTAATTCTAATAAATCAAAGAAAAATCAGAAAAATATAAAATTTATTTCTCTGGAATCCTTGAGGTGAGAGGAACTTAAGAAAAATATAAAATTTATTTTTAAACTTTAATTTTATTTTATAATTAATTAATTCCCCAAAACTCAAAATAATTAGAATAAATAAAATATGACTCAAAAAATCACCAAAAATTGGTCCAAATTGTCCTTTGGTAAGTAGGGACATCCCACAATTTTCTTAAGGACAAAAACCTTACCTTGGTCATGGTATTGAATTTTCATTGAAAACCCTTATTTTCCATAAAAATAATTATATAAATTAAATTAAATTCAGAAAATTTACATTTTCTCCTCTGATATTTTAATTGACCAATGAGTATGGTGACATAAAAATTCCAAAGTCATTTGAGTTATATTTAATGAATTATGAAGTGAACAAGCCTAAGGGGAAAAAATGGTAATTATTAAAATTTAGCCTTAATCAATATTTAGGCTCAGTTTGGCTCGACATTAGGGTAGTTTGGAGGGCAGCTGCTTAGCCCTGTTGTGTGAATAAATTGGGTAAGAAGTTTTCTTGGCTGCCATTCTGGGATGATTTACTCACATGCTTATGCAATTCTATTCTTCCATCTTTATCATGTTTAATGAATGCTAAAAGGGGGAACATTGGTTAGTAAGGCTATGTGTTGGAATGCGCATTTGAGAAGCACCTATTATGATTCTTTCTTATATCATTTCATTGTTGTACTTTTGCATACGTGAAAGAACTTGCATTTATTGGAAAATTTACAGAGGTAGGAAGAATTGGGGGTCGGGGGACTTCACGTGCTTTTTGAAGCCTCATTTGTGCTTGGGTTTGGCTCGGTTTTGCCTAGTTGAAGGCCATATCTTGCCTTTGTGCTGGCTTTGTTTCAAGCAAGTGGTGGCTCTGTTTGGTTTCATTTTATGGTGTGACTTTAAACCTCTTAACTGCTTAGTTTTTGCCTTGTGTGCTGGCCCTGTTTTGAGCCTGTTAGCTGCTCGGTTTTTGCCTTGTGTGTTGGCTCTGTTTTGAGCCTGTTAACTGCCCGGCTTTGCCTTTGTGATGGCTCGTTTCAAGCAGGTGGTGGCTTAGTTTGGTGTCATTTTATGGTGTGGCTTTGAGCCTTTTAGTTGCTCGGTTTTTGCCTTGTGTGCTGGCCCTGTTTTGAGCCTGTTAACTGCCCGACTTTGCCTTTGTGCTGGCTCTGTTTTGAGCAGGTGAGAGTTCAGTTTGTAATGAATAATCCTAATTAATCTCCTTAGATGATTGAAACATAAGGAATTAAAGGGTAGAAACCCATTTATCACTTTTCCAACATAAACAAAATGGTTATAATTTCTTAAATTATTAAGAATTTGAAGTTAATTAAAGGAGAATGTATTAAGTAAAGGGGTTTAATATTGGAAGATATTAATTTATTAATCTTAACCCCTAATTGATAGAAATCAAGTACCACTTAACATTAATTTAATAACTCTTTAATGAAAACTAAGATAAATTAAATAATCAAATTAAAACAATTTCTAAGATAATTTAATAAAAAATAATTTTAAAATAATATAATTAATTAAATTAAAAATAAATTTTAAAATGACATGATTAATTCAAAACAATTTACATTAAATATAATTAAATTAAAACAATTTTAAAATAATTTAATCAACTTTAAATCAAAATTAAATTAATGCAACTAAATTAAAATCAACTTCAAATCAACACAATTAAATTAAATATAACTAAAATTAAAGTTAAAACAATTTTAAAATAACTAAGTCAACTTTTGAAATTACACAATCAAATTGAAATAACATAAGACAGTTATAATTAGACTAAAATATTACAATTAATTTGAATCAATCTTAAAAAACCAACTTAAATCTAAATAAGATGGTTAAGTTTCTTAATAACCTAACCTGCCCTAAAGGCTTCCACCCACATAATTCATAAATGGATTATCAAGTGAAATGTCACTTCACTCATCGGATAATCAAATGTCTAAGTTCACTAAGCAAGAAGCTAACTTAACTAAAATCTTGGATGATTAATTCACCTGTACAATGAAATTCATTTGGACTCAAAATAATCTCAGAAGTATTAAAAAGATGTTTAGGACTCATCCTAAGCACTTCCTCAATAAGATGGGATGTTTTAGAATAACAATTGAACGTAATTGTTCTTTGGTGAGGAAAATCATCCATAAATCACAAGAACCTAGACGTCATAGGAATTGACTAGCAATAGGATTAGGGTTTTGGCAGACAACCAGAACCTTTTCTTAGCCTTACCTAGGTGTTTTCCTTGAAATGTTTAAATGCTCTTACATGTGTTTTAAGTTCAGCTTGGAATGACGGGAAGACCCTCCAGGTACGCTTTTACTTCATTGCAGTTTACTTACCTGTACTACACTTTACTTTTCTTGCATGTTAAAAAAGAATGTCACCCTGCATGAAAAAGAAAACTTTTAGGATAGCCACAAAACTGAAACCCAAAACTAAATTAAAAGTTACAAAAAGAAAAATTTCACCGCCACAACATTTAAAATATAAATCAACTCAAAATTTAATCACAAACAGAACAATAAAACCACAACTACAACTAAATTAAAACGTCTTGTTGGATGATCGGGAATACCTCGGATGATGTAACATATGTGTTGCTAACATGATTTCCCACGGTCTAAATGAAAGTGTGGAACTCATTTAGTTGAGTTTAGCAAATTCATTTGGACTAAGTGAATCCGATAAAAATAACGGTGCCGGAATGATGGAACCGTGGGATCTTAACCGGTGTTGTTATAACAAACTTTAAGATTCCCCTAACAAAATGTTAAAAACACCTGAACCTTAAAACTTTTCTAAACTAGAACACTTCTCTCATCTCCTGATTTTCACTTTCTAAAATTAAACCTTCTGTAACAACAAGGAGCTTGGAGCATAGTGGGCAGCACGGTCATCGTCGTTAGCAAAACTGGAATCTACATCAGCAAAACCTTTCTTAGCATTAAATAACAAAGCCATAGAATTTCGAGGTAGTTTGCCTGTGCAACATAAATCCTCAACTTTTTGTTAGGCATTTGTATAATTATATTATGCAAATTAAGTCATAACTGGTCTTAGGATTCTGAGGTAGTTGTTTGGTACGACATAAACCCTCACATCTTCGAGGCTATTTGTGTGATTATATCATACAAGCATGAGTCCTAATTAACTAAAACTGGCAGGATTGAAAGATTAAACAATTCTCTCAAATTGAAGCCAAACAATAGGATAGTCGGGAAGTCTCCGAAGTTCACTTCGAGTCAGTGACATCCCCTACTTCTCTTCCTTTGGATTCTTAAAATAACTGTTCCAAATTTGAGCTATTCCCTATTGAAATTTCCAAAATCCAATTTGTTTGAAACCTTAAACTTTAAAATTCTTGAGAGCAAAACCACTGATCATTATCGAGAGTTTTCTTAAGTGTTTTCGGACATTTAAGATGTAATTAACCTTAGGGGCTTGCCCTTATAGGGAACTTTAAGAACCCAGGTAATGTAAACCCTGCTTAATTCCTTTATATTAAGCATCGGAATTTGTCGGCTTATAAAATTGGTTCCAGACTAAACGGATGTCATAAATCTTCTAGTTTATTTAATCGAGCCCCATCATCAAGCAATGTGTCTATTCTTCGGGATAGATACACGGTTTGTGATGTGGTGCTCGCTTATATAAACTATTTGGGATGTGAGATCTGTTTGATTTCATATCTTAAAATTTTTAAACTTAAAGTTATTTTCAAAATCAAATGCTTCTTTCTAAAACTATATATATATTTAAATTAAATTTAAAATTTAATATTCGCCGACAGCTTCTATAGGTGACCCTCTTTTTTAAAACACATAACCTAAAAATATGCCGACAACTTCTGGCGACTCCGCTGGGGACTAGTTCCTCTCTCCATTTTGATCAGATGGTTTTGCTTTCATAAATTGGTAGCAAGTCCATGTCCCTAGTGGACCAAGCTACCATCCTTCCATTTAAATACCACGTTCATTTCTATCTTGAACCGGTATAATCAACTCTCTTTCGGATTTTGGAGCCACTGTTTAGACACCCCTAAACAGAGATGTTCTAAAATCCTTTTACCTCTTTGAGGTGGGGTGGACCCCCAATAGGTGTTAGGTTAGGAGAGGTTCCTCGTATCGAGAAGTCTTCTGAGACTCTCCCTTCCTTTCCAATTTATAGATTGGGTCCCGTATCTTTCCTTTAACTTCTCCCTTTTTAATTTGTTTTGTTCCTAATGAACAAACCTTCTAATAAATAAACCCTTTAATAAATAAACTTTCTATTAAACCACAAATACATAAATAAAACAAAATCCAAAAATATCTTGTAAATAAAATTAAGAAAACAAAAAGATAAATGGAAATATGTTCGGACTCATTTAGAGAAACTTCCTCTCTTTCTTCGTCCCGACGAAAGGAAGCATAAATCGGAACTGATGCTTAGAATCTACCCTGCAGAAAATGTCTGCACCGAAGCTGATTTTCTCCTTCACCAATGGGATAGACTTGGTTGTCTACAAGGACGAGCTGCCTAATGATGTTGTCATTCGCTTTGGACAAGGGTTCGACAATATAAACATTAAGTTCACCGATGTTACTCTTTTCGCACTGATGAACAAAGTACCGGAAACTGAGGAGCCCATAATTGAGTTCAACCTGAAACCAGCTTAAGAGTTCCCTCCCCTGCAAAGGGTCTCAACTGAAAGAAACACTGTTATTCATAGGAGGACTGTTATCTCTACCCCCACCGGTCAGGTCATCTCTGCACCGACCTCAACTCCTGCCAAACTGAAAGGGAAAGAAGTCCAAGTCGGTGAGGAGCCTGTTACAATGGAGGGTTCAGATTTTGCTACAATACTGTCTGTCTTCGAGATAGGATCCAGCTCTAAAGTTGCACCCTTAACTCAGACTCAAAGAAGAAATAGGAGCAGAAAGATCGCCAGGATCGAGAAGGCCTAGGTTGCTGAAGTTGCCTTTTTGGAAGAGATTCCTGAGGAAGAAGGAGAACTGCCTGAAATTTCACCGTTGTTGGGAGGAAGTAGATTCCACCCTCTCTCTGCTGCATTGGATGAAGAAGATGTCCGAAGGATCGCCGCTGCATTACCCCGACCTGCATACTGTAGTGACTGTAAAATGAAGAGGGCTAAGACTACACCGCTTACCCGACTTTAAGCCGTAGTAGAGAAACTAGCTAAGAAAGAAGGGTGCCCCATATCAAAGATCCTAAGAAGGATGGGACGAGTGCCAGTCAAATCCCGCCTCGGACCACGAGTAGACCCCGTTACTGCCCCAGAGAGGCCAAGGAAGAAAGTGCGAGCTAGTGAAAGAAGTTCGCCTATTGTCGTATCAGGTCACCATATTAGGGAGGACACCACCTACCAGCGTACAGCCGACAGACCATCTGAACCTAGGCTTTCTACTACAAGAAGGATGGTGTGGCAACCTATTATTGTTGAACCGATACCTACATAATGTTCTGGAAAGAAGAGTCTCGTCAGAAAACCTGAATCTGAAGAAAGTGCTACTGCATTAAAGGAAACTCCTGAAAAAGAAGTTCAACTGTCATCACATGACAACCGCAAAATCGTTTGGAAGAGACCACTTAAGGATGCTATAGGAAAGCTAAGAACAGACATCTGACGGTTGGCAAGGGAAAGAGAAGAAGAATTGAGAAATGAAGTGGATTCATCAGAATTCGTGGATGAAGAATGTGCTGAGATCAATATGGTCGAGACCCGAGCATTATCAGCTTTGCAGGGAGCTCCGTCAGCCTCAGAAAGAGATGAACCAGAAGTAATGAGAGCGCGTCTTCAAGAAAAAGATGATACGATTTCTCAGAAGGCAAAGAGGATGGAAGAGATGGCAGCCGCCTTAGCCACTCTCCAGAGTCAGCTTCAACCTAAAAAAGAAACACCCCCAGAGATCTTTCACATCGCAGATGGAGGGAAAGAGATCACGTCCGTCAATGGAGATGAACAACCAAAGAAGGATTCTGCACAGAGCATGATTCCCGAGAAGGATATCAAGAACATGGTAGAACAGCAGGTGCGAGAAACCTTAGCCCGATCCAAGAGTGGAGCATCTATTCGGACGGGTAGACCTTACCCTGAGGAGTTTGATGCAGTCCAATACCCGAAGGGCTTCGTACCACCTCTGTTCAAGACTTTCGACGGTACGGGAAACCCCCGACAGCATGTAGCACACTTTCGTGCCAGTTGTTGCAATGCCGGTGGGAGCGACGCCTTGCTCTTTCGTCAGTTCGTCAGCAGTTTGTCAGGGATTGCCTTCGACTGGTATGCAGAATTGCCGAACGGTTCGGTTAAGACCTTTTCAGAATTGGAAAACCTTTTCGTTAAACGGTTTGTCGGGGCTTTGCACCACATCACTATCGGTGATCTAGTGGTGGAGCAATAGAAACCGAACGAAACTTTAGTAGATTACATACTTCGATGGAAAAACGTAAGCATGAAATGTGAACCTCAACTTCTGGAACATCATGCAGTCGGTATTCTGCTAAAGAGTATTAATGGCCCGATAGCACTTCTCCTCAAAGGATTCACAATTAAGACTTTCAAGAAGTTGCTTAGCAAGGTCGGGAGCTTGTAGGAGGAGGCAAAACAGCTGAGTTTCATTGACAAGACCAATAAATAGAAGCCCGTAAAGGCATTCGAAAAGAAATATGGGATCTTCGCGATAGTAGACAAAGGTAAGCAGCCAATGCAAATACAGCCAGAGCGGCTACAACCTAGTTATCAACAACCGCAACGGATCTATCAAAAATCTCAGCAGATTTATTAGCAATCTCAACAGAACTATCAATAGCCTCGACCGAGCTATCAATCATGGCAGCATGATCAGCCGCCGCCTCGTCCAGAGCGTCCCCTGAAAGAACTCATGAATGAAGAATATTCCTTCAAGACTGAAGCTGTGGCAAAGATGTTTCACAGTTTGATGAAGACACCCGACTTCCAACTACCAGAGCCCAAAAGGCCAGAAGAAGTTGACAAGAAGGATCATCCGAACTACTGTCCCTACCACAGGATTCTCGGACATAAGATAGAAAACTGCTTCACCTTTAAGAATTGGCTCGATGATCATCTCCGGAAAGGGAATATAACGATCCCGAAGGAATACATGAAGGAGCCCCAAAAAGGAGGTTATGTCAATGTTATTTCAATGAATCATATTGTTCCGATAGACCCATACATGACTGACGATGGATGGAGTACTGTCTGGACAAAGTCTTCAAAGAAAATTTTGGATCACATCCAGACCGCTACGGTGTGCGCTTCAACTCAGAGTTTGAAACCTGTCGAGCCGGCACTATCACTAGCGATTGAAGAATCGGCCCAGAAGAAGGAGAAGATCGTGAAAGAAGAAAGACCGAGGCTCCGAAGGGTAGACTAGGGGCTGCTTATCCCAGGATGGTTGTTTCTGATTCGAGGGAGAAATCCCTTGGACCTCTAAATCTGTATGATTATTTGCTCGCCCCGGCAGGATCTTATAATGATAAGAGTTTTGGTGTTGGCTACGTTTTGACTGTTTCTAATGATTACGTAACTAACGACAACCAACCTAATCTGGATTTCAATTTCGATATAAATAACGATTCTCAAATAATAATAAACCTCGATGACCACGACGAAGGAGAAGACGTTCACAAGAATGGCTCTGAAAGCTCAATGAGTGACGAGTCCATTTGTGAATTCCGAGGAGCTCCAATCACAATAGAATTAGAGCTATTAGATTCTGAAGCAATTGCAGAAAAGCCAGTCGTTCCAATTCAAGGGAAGACACCGGCAGGTTCAGCACCATATGTAGAAGAGATAACAGGAGTCAATTTAAGAAGTAGCCCCGAGAATGGTTCTAAAAGAAAAAAGGAAAGCAGGTAGTTGCTCAGGAAGTGCCAACCCCAGTGGAGGAACTGCCCATTCGGGAAGAGACTGAAGAGCCTGGCAATAAAGTGGATTATAACGTATTAACCCATCTTAGGAAGCTACCAGCTAAATTAAGCATCTACGACGCTCTAATCCTGTCAAAGGAGACGAGGGAAACTCTGATCAAGGCCTTACTTGATCCAGAAATTTGCTTAGCTCAAATGGCTGGTAATTCCTCAGACGAGGTTTGCTCGTTAAAAGAAGAGCGAGGTGTTACCTTCACGGACAATGATTTGCTACTTGGAATAGCTCATCATAATCGACCGTTATACATCTCAGTCATTATTGGAAAGTTCACGCTCTTTAGGGTGTTAGTTGATCCGGGGGCATCAATCAACATAATGAGCCTTCGAACGTTAGCATATTTGGAAATTGATGCTCACGACCTAGAAGCAGATAAGATGTTATTAAGAGGCTTCAATTAGAAAGGAGAAAGAGCCCTTGGATCGATAACACTATTAATGAAGACCGGCGATTTAGTAAAGACAACCGCAAAATTCCATATAATTGATTCTGAGACATCGTTCAACGCTCTACTGGGTCGGCCGTGGATCCATGAAAACCGGATGGTATCGTCATCTCTGCACCAGTGCATAAATTATTATGAAGGAGGAGAACAGTGTATCAAAGGTGATTTGCAACCATTCTCCGTGCATGAAATCAGAATTCACGAAGATGCAGCCTACTACGTGCCTCTTAAGAAAATAATCTTCTCCAGAAACACCGTACCAAATGAAGCAAAAGAAGTTTGAGACAATGAAGAACCAAAAATTCTAGTTCAACAGTTACCACTCCCTTACGGCGAGATGGTGAAGGTTTCTCCAGAACTCGCACCCGGGGTCGAGCCCGGGGACGAGGTCGAGGAAGAAATGGTGGAACAGTTGAACAAAAGAAACCGGTCATCGAAGTTGATTGGGAGAATAGTTCCAAAGAAGAAGAAATCAAGAAAGAAGCAGCGACAATAAGTCAGAAGAAACCCCAATTCAAGATCTCTCTCGAAGAAGAAAAGAATGAAGAATACAAATCAATGTACGAGAAGATTAACCACTATGTGCATACTATGACCCTGACCCCGATCCATTCAAGGGTATGGTGGTCAAGTAAGTGCATGGTGGCGGTACTAAACCGATCAAATTCTACCGTGGTGCTTCTTCTTCCAAAACTGAAAATGATGTACAATTTGAAGATGTTACTTCATTTGAATTAATGGAATTTCCTTTTGAGTGGTACTCTCCCTGTGTTCAGAATTTAATTCAACGTGGTGTCTTTCCTAAACAATGGACAAAAGGTCAATCACAACGCTTTGAAAAATTATAGAATAATGTCGGTCGGCCTCTCAATTCAAAACATGGTCTCGGATTCGGCACAGTAGGATAGTTGATGATATGGGATTTTGCTTGGTTGTCACTTGCGAGCCTAATGAAGACTGTTTGGAAGCTTCAGATAATCTTGAAGATCTACCAATTGGAGATGCTCCACCAGAATTCGAAGAAGAAATTAAATCTACAATAGACAAGTTAATGGAAGTTAACTTAGGTACTAGCAAAGAGCCTAAGCCAACCTTTGTTAGCTCCTTACTCAATAAAGACGACTCTGAAAACATGATCAAACTACTGATGGAATTTAAAGACTGTTTTGCTTGGAGTTACGATGAAATGCCAGGATTAGCTCCAAAGGTTGCAGTTCACAAGCTAGGAGTGGATCATACTGCAGTTCCAGTCAGACAAGCTCCAAAAAGAATGCGTCTAGAGATTGAACAAGTTACAGCCGAAGTTAAGAAGCTAATAGACGCTAAATTTTTTCGTGAAAAACAATATCCAACCTGCTTAGCCAATGTGGAACCGGTAAGAAAGAAGAATGGACAGATCAGAATCTGCGTGGATTTTTTTAGAGATTTGAATAAAGCATGTCCAAAAGACGAGTTTCCACTACCAATTCCAGAATTGATGATCGACATCGCTTCAACACATGAAATCTTCTCTTTCATGGACTGATCGTCAGGATACAACCAGATAAAGATGGCACCGGAAGATGAGAAACTCACAGCCTTCAGAACACCGATTGGAATATACTGCTACACAGTGATGGCTTTCGGGTTGAAGAACGCAGGAGCAACTTGCCAAAGAGCAATGACGAGGATTTTTGATGATCTCATTCACAACCAAGTTGAGTGCTACGTGGATGATGTAGTCATCAAGAGCAAACTGAAGGAAGATCACTTGTATGATTTGAGAATTGTTTTCGAGCGATTAAGGCAATTTAACCTTAAGATGAATCCTTTGAAATGCGCCTTCGGCGTCACCTCTGGGAAATTCTTAGGATTTGTTGTCCGACATCATGGAATTGAAATCGATCCGGAAAAGATTAAAGCTATCTTAGAAATGCCGCCTCCCAAAACTTTAAAACAACTACGATCTTTTCAAGGGATGTTGGCATATCTTCGACGCTTTATCTCGAATTTTGCAGGTAGGTGTCAACCCTTCTCGACATTAATTAAAAAGGATGCCAAATTTTTTTTGGAAGAGAAATGTCAGCGGGCCTTCGAGGACATTAAGCAGTATTTAATGACACCTCCTATCTTAGCAGCCCTAGTCTCGGGTCGACCATTGATACTTTATACCGCGGCTTTAGATGACTCTCTCGGAGTCCTGCTAGCCCAGATCAATGACGAGAGGAAAGAAAATGCCCTTTACTACTTAAGTCGTCGTCTAATTTCGACGGAAATAAAGTATCCTTCGATTGAAAAGCATTGTTTGGCCCTGATCTTTACTGCTCAAAAGCTCAGGCATTACATGCTTTCTCATAAGGTCAACCTTATTTCGAAGTTTAATCCACTGCAATACTTAATGAACCGACCGACGCTTTCTGGCAGACTTTCCAGGTGGTCGATGATACTATTGCAATTCGATATAACTTTCGTTCCTCTTCATGCCGTAAAGGGGCAAGTCCTAGCAGACTTCCTCGCAGCACACCCTTTACCGGCAGAATCGCCGCTCAACAACGACTTGCCCGAAGAGCAGATAATGAGCCTAGAAGACCCCGATGATCAACATTGGGAATTGTACTTTGACGGAGCATCTTCAGCACAGAAAGACAAAGAATTGCAAACGATAGTGCCCGATAAGACAGGAATCAGACTAATCTTTATAACACCAGAGCGGGTGATGTTAAGGAATTCCTACCATTTAATAGAATCGTGTACAAACAATGAAACAGAATACGAAGCCCTTATAACCGGACTGGAATTGACCATTCAGATGGGTATAACATATATCAATATCTACGGAGATTCATAGTTGATCATTTAGCAGGTCGCAGGATAGTACAGAATTTTAAAGCCAAGACTCTAGCAGTACTTTCAGTATGTCATGAAACTGTTGGAGCAGATTCCAAATGTAACGATCTATACGATACCTAGAAGAGAAAATGCTCTCGCAGATGCGTTAGCCCGCCTCGCAAAAGAATTTGCCTGCTTACAGGATGAATCAGTTGAAATGTCAGTTTAGGGACGACAGGTCCTATCGCAGCTCGACATGGATGCAATACACCAATCAGAAGAAAAAGAAGAAGAAACAACTGCAGCAGTAACAAAAAATACAGAAGATTGGCGGCAACCATTAATAGATTACCTGCAAATAGGAAACCTACCGGACGATAAGTCATTAGCCCATCAGATTAAGAGAAGAACTTTGTCTTACGCATTAATAAACAATATGTTATATAGAAGGTATTTTGACCAGATGTGGCTAAGGTGCCTGAGCGAGTCCGAGGCTTGTGAAATTGTTAAAGAGGTGCACTCAGGACTTTGTGGCGCTCATCAGTCAGGTCCAAAATGAAAATGAAGATTAAGAGACTAGGGTAATACTGGCCCTCGATGATGACCGACTGCATGAAAGTTGCGAAGAGTTGTCACCAGTGCAAGTGCATGGAGTGGTTCTACATCAACCTCCAAATGTACTGCATCCGACAATCGCATCGTGGCCGTTTGAGTGTTGGGGCACAGATATCGTGGGTCCGATAGAACCGTCTTCCTCAAGGGTTCATCGTTTCATCCTTGCAGCTACATACTACTTTTCCAAGTGGGCAGAAGCTATACCGCTCGGGGAAGTGAAAGCGCACCATGTGCTACAGTTCTTCAAAAATCAAGTCGTCTACCAATTCGGGATACCACGCAGAATTATCTTAGACAACAGATCCGCATTTAGAAGTACAAAGATCAATAATTTTGTCATAAGGCACGGGATCGATTGGCGCTATTCAATGATCTACTACCCAAGACCAAACGGCTTGGCCGAGGCTTTTAATAAAACTCTCGTCCAAATTCTAAAGAAAACTTTGGACGACAATAAAAGAAATTGGCACGAGAAGTTGTTAGAAGCCTTATGGGCCTACAGAACGACTTTCAGAACTCCTACTCAGTCTACGCCCTACGCTCTAGTGTACGGGTCCGAAGTTGTCTTACCCTTGGAGGTTCAGCTTCCTTCTCTCAGAATTGCAATTGTGAGCAAAATTACTACATAAGAGAATACCAAATTACGACTAGAAGAATTGGAAAGCTTGGAAGGAAAATGACTTTCCGCGCAGCAGAATTTGGAACTATATCAAGCCAAGATGATCCAGGCCCATGATAAACTGGTCTGCCCAAGGACATTCAAAGTCGGTGACTTGGTTCTAGTTCTCAAGAAACCTATTCTTGCACACCGCAAGATAGGAGGTAAATTTGAACCGACTAGGGAGGGGCCATTCGTGGCCGAGATAGTCTACTCTGGAGGTTCCTACCAACTTGTGAATTGCCGTGGAGAACGACCTATGCTTCCAATTAATGGACGATATTTGAAGAAGTATTACGCAACCTGATGTTTAGAAGGATGAACGTTAAAAAATGGAGTCTCATTCCTAGAAGCACAGGTGAAGTAATCATTTATGGCAGCTCCAGAACCCAGAAACATAAAAAATGGATGATAAAAAAAATCATTAAAAAAATCGTTAAAAAGAAAATATGTGAAATCATAAATTTTGATCCTTTCTTTTAAATCAGCTCACTCTGATCTTTCCTCATCTTTTCCTACTCTTATTAAAAACTAAAAAAATTGAATAAACGTTCATTAATAAGTAAATTTTCTTATTGTTCTTGTTCTTAGTACAGCCCTTGTTCCTTTCCTTGTTTTTCGCAAGGAAATGTCGAACGGGCGGTTGGTTCTGAACTTTAAGAATGGCGTGAGTCTAGCACTCGACGAAAAGAGGATGAAGGATGGGGCGTGATTGCGACTTTGATTTCCTACCCAGCCGAGCTACGGTAAGAAGAAAGCCCAGTTGGATCCCAATTGACGGGTAAGAGTTCAGCGAGGAGCCGGTGATGAGAATTGGGTGGCCCAAGTTAGTAGTCCACCAACAAGAAAAGAAAAGCAAACGTCGCTCATGCAACGGAGAGGACAAGAAAGTCAAGTCGTGGTTGCTACGGCGAAGGGCAGTAGCGCGAAGTTGAGGTAAGAAGAGTTTACTCTCACTCCAGGCCCAACGAAGAAATAAGAACCGTCGCATTTGCAAGATGCGGCCAAGCTAGCGACGAATCAACATGAAGAGAAAGTTGCTACCGTCGATTGCAACTACTTCGAAAGAAATCGAGTTCGGCGAAACGGCGAGAAGAGGAGATCAACTCCCGAACGGCGAAAGGATGAAAGAAATTCCAAGAAGAGGAGAAACAGAATCGGTGCCACGACGCCAGACGGATGCAGGTTTTGAAGAGTCTTGTTGCGAAAGCAGCCCGGAGGATGTCCGACGAGACTATCGAGGAGCGAAATGCGGGGAGGCGTCTTTCAGGGTTGAACCATACATCCCATAGTACGTTACCGGACCTCGCCAGGTTGCAAATAATTCCGGAATACGAACTGGAAAGGATGCAGAATGTTGAAAAAGAAAACTTTTGAATATTTTGAGAGAATCCGAGCAAGAGAATCAACGTGCAGAGGCCTTGAGCTGCAGATGTGTTCTCGGACGCAAACGTAATGAGTGGTATGTCGTGAACTTGAAGAAAAATGAATTCAGTGGTCATTTGAGAGAGAAGACCTACTCGGAACCTCGAAGGTGGATGAAAGGAAAAGGAAGAGTTACAATCCGGTGCGGGTGTTGCTACAACTTATTTGAAGACGAGAAGGAAATCCACGAATGCTGCATCGTAGTGAGGTGGATCCGTCTGAGGTATAAAGAGAATGGTAAAAAGGATGGTGACATGGAAGTGTACTGCCAGTTGCATACCCAACAGGCATTGCATCATTAACATATACGCGGGGAGGGCGATTGCATACCACCACACATAGATCATCATGACTTCGTCGGGCCATACACACGGTGTCTTTCGTCGAAGCCGGTGTAACATCGTATTTGATCGACCTGCGGATAGCGAGGCCCGGAGAATTCCGAAAGTGAGGTGGAGATACCACTACCGGTAGGTTCCGTCTTGGTGTTAAAAGGGAATGGAGCGGACATAACAAAACATTGCATTCCAGGAGTGCCTGTTAAGTGAATCTCCTTCACTTTCAGAAGGATGGATGACAGAAAAATGCCTTTCCACTTTCGGCGAGATCCGAGTTAGAGCCTTCGGCCCTACGATACGGCTACATGGGAGATAGCACACCTCCAGTACATCCGAGCAGGCATTTCCTGCCAAGGATGGCTTGGAAGGTGATGTTGTGTCCATGTACACCACTATTCGGACATGAATTTTGACGGATGCTTGGAAGAAACTTGCAAGAATCTTACACAATGTTAGTTTTGGATTTATGTGGATTGTATGAGATATTGAATTTTCAAGGAAAATATCATCATGTTTTGGATCAAGCTACATGATGTATTTTCAACAAATTGGAATGGAAACGGCAATGTCGTGTTTTGCCTTCACCTCTTTTTAATGTAGTGTTGGGAAACACCATTAAGTTAAATGAACTTCTAACAAAGAACTAAAAGAAAAGAAAAATGAATAAAGAACTCTTTTTAAGAATCTGAATGTCAAAACAAACTCCAAATTAACACGAATTCTAAATAAACAAAAATGAAATTGAATCACCAAAACAAACGAAACAAACCGAGATCTCGAATTGAATTTTGATCTGAATCCGTCGATTTGGATCTTTTGACTGAAATCCATTTGAAGCTCCTTTGGAACCTCTTTTGAGTTGATTCTTCCCCGTAGAAGACTTAAACTTCGATTTCAAACTTTGAAACTCCGAATGCGAAATTCCCGGCCTGTTTATTTTAAATCTCTTCGATTATCGCGATCTCTTCCTCTTTTGAGAAGGTCGGCGTCTCTTGACACGAGAACCACGAAATTTTCAATTTGGTTCGATGGCATGGATTCATATCCTTCGCCAAACAATCGAGAATTCGATCAACTCTCCTGGGATGTGAAACACTTTCTTGTCTCATTCCAATCCGCTAAACTAAAATTTCTAACGAGAATCTTGAGAAACTAAATCGAAAACAAACTTTCTGGGATTGGTACCTAACTTCAATTCCCATCCTTCGGGCGGTACCTAACTTCCGGTCCTCATTTCGAGATCGACACTTAAATTTTGATTCTCCTAAATAAATTTCCGCGAGGATTCGCATTCCTTCAGAGAAATTTTTCAACACTTTCTAATCCTCAGACTCGGGTATGAGACCAATAAGGCATCTGATATCGGTGTCATGATTGCATTCCTTCCGAGAAATTTTCATGTTCTATTCCTCCGACTCGGATATGAGACCAACAGGCATCCTGATCTCGGTGTCCGCCAAGTTCTCATTCCTTCAGAAATTTTTCCGCATTCTAATCCTCCGACTCGGGTATGAGCCAACAAGGCATCACGATGCCGATTGTCAACGATTTGCATTCCTTAGAGAAATTTTCTTCACTCTAATCTCCAGGCTCGGAGTATGAGACCAACAAAGCATCCTGATCTCGGTGTCGCTAAAATCGCATTCCATCCAAAAAAAATCTCCCACACTCTTGAAATTTTGAGGTCGGTTCTTAACCCAGTTCTCTTAGAAATTTGGTACCTAACTTCCAGTTCTCATCGTTTTCTCGATCAGTATTTGATTGCTGATTTCTTCTCTACGCTAGTACCTAAATTCTAGTTCTCTTTGCAATCCTGAGGTTGAAATCTAATTTTCAATTCTCATTTTAAATCCAAAATCTCTGCGAAATTCATCTTGAAATGATCTCCAATTAAATCAAAGTCTGATTAAATTAGTGTAACCAATTAAAACCCAAATCGATAATTCAAACTCAAAATTGAAACTTGAAATAAAAATGAAACGGATCTAAAATCTAATCTATCCCTCTCTAGATCTTGTGATTTGGAATTCACCTCTTCTTCCCCCAGGCGGGATTACGGAAACTTCATTCTTGAGTACGATACTCCCCGGTGGAAATTTCCTACACTTCGTTATGAGTTTTCAACTCTAACATTTGTGTTGGCTTTGTTGATCTCTTCGGTCAACGCCCCGTACGCGCGCGGTGTCTTGGTTAGCACGCGGCACGTATTGGGGTCCATTTGTTGACCTCATTTTTGGTGGTCGATCTCTCTTCTTAGTACTTAGGATCTAGCCATAGGTTTCCCTTCGACTATCCTAGAGGATAAGAAATGGGGCCCACCACTTAGAAATTCAGACACTTCTTGACTCCCTTCAAATCCCACAATATTGACTGTAAAACCCAGGTCACTTGGAGGGTTGAAATCAGTATGTGGAGGTTTAAAGGATGAGTTTTCTATAGGATTCTTTGGCCTTAGGATCACACGTGCTTTGGTCTTGGTGAGGGCAAGCTTGCACGCACCACACTCTCACACACATTCTAAACCCTAAACCACACTCTCACCCAACTCAACTCACACGACTCATGTAGGTAACTCGTATGGATGGACCTCGGCCTAGCTTTACCTTTTAAGAGGGTTAGGAACAATATATTAAGTGCCTAAAATGAGTCCTCGCATGGCTCTTGTGAGCTTAATATGGCTTCATGGCTCAACCGAAATGGTCCCATTTTAATCACACCTAATTAATCTTCATTTTCCCCAAATTTCAATTTTTGACCCTCGAGACCCTAAACATAGAAGCACAAAATGTGTCGTTGAAATTGCCCAAATTTCATAAGGTATCTAAAGTACCCAAAATTCCTCAAAATCAATCCTAAATATTCTCCACCACTCAAATTGATCATCCATGGCCAAATATACCAAAATTTCCAAAATACCCCCCAATACTCTCCAAATACCCAAAATGCCCTTTTTGACCCAAAAATCCAAAAAATTCTAAAAATTCTCAAAAAATTCCAGAAAATCCTAAATATTCACAATTTCATTTTATTCAACTGCCACATACCCCAATTTTGTCAATTTAATCCAATTTGATTAAAAAGTCCCAAATGGGCCCTTAAGGCTTAAAATGACGAAGTCAATCGATCCATCCCAAATTCGACGAAATGTCACCCAATTTTCCCAAATTTGTTTTAAAATCTTCTAACATCCCCTTGAAACAAAATACTAACTTAATTTACCCCAAATTTGAACCCAAACTCACCAAACCTAACTCGAACCAAAATTCTACAAATTGGCCTAAACCCGATCATGAACCCAAACAAGCCCAAATCCCAAAATTAAGACCCCAAAAAAATGAAAACTCTTTTTCACACTCCCATAAGCCTTTTGCAACAATAATTTTACATTAAAACCAACTTTAGCCCAACTCTAGCCCAAGTTAGCCCAATTTGACCCACTTTGACTCTATTATTAAAAAGACTGAAATTAAACCCAATTCAACTCCAAATGGCACCAAAACTTTTCTAAAATTTTCATGACATATCCCTAAACTAAATACAACATTTATTTGGAACAATGTTTTACAAAATTTTCATTCAAAAGCTCATTTTAAAACATAAAAGCCCACTTCCTTAAAGCATTTTAAAGCATTTCATCGAATCAAAAGCCAAATGTCCAATCCAATACATGAAAGGCATTTCTTTCCATCATGCATTAATAAAAATCACCCCCTAAGTTTTATTTCATCATTTAAACAAACCAAATATGGCCCCATGGAAATTTTCCATCAAAATGTCCAAAAATTCAAAATGTTCCATGAAATTGACTGACTTTGCCCAGGAGCTAGCTGGAGCCATAGAAGCCATGCACAAGCCATATGCGAGCCATTGGGCTTGCTTTCCACCTCACCCAGCCATTAATGTCAAGAGGAGGAGGTTCTTTCTTAATCCCTCATTATCTCTTTTAACTCCATCATTGTAACACTCTGTCAAGGTGCTTAACCTCACCAATGGATGGAGACATCACCACCCTTTCTAAGCTAGCAGTGACTCTCCCTCGGCCCAGTCAAGCCTTGGGGGGTGCAAGCCCAAAGCATGGCTTGACCAAATTGGGCAAATGAATCTCCCCCATACCATTTAAATCGAGCCCTTTACATGTCAGCGAATTGAACTCGCGAACCCGCGTCCCCGGCCTCGGCGAGTCGAAGATGGTGACATTTTGCCCGGCCGGCCACCGCAGGTGCGGAAAACACCATGGCCGAGAGCTCCATGTGAAGCGAAATTCAAATTCTCCTTGCTAAAAGCTATTCCATGGCCAATGGTTACTGAATCTCTTCTTCTCCTTCCACGAGCGGTGATCCCGGCCCCCAACTTTGCCACGATAGCTCCCCGACCATGGTGACCCCGACACCACCACCCCGCGACGAGTGGAGTTGCTGGACCTTGCAAAACTCTGCCTAATTCATTCCAAACCCCTCTTCTAACATAGAGCAGTTGATCCCCACTAAAATCCAACCCGCCCCTTTGTGAGCTCAACTTCTGAGCTCAATTTTAAGCCCAAAACTAAGACACTTCACCATAGTTAGCCAATCTTCAAATTGATTGACTCTACACACCTTCACCGGACCAGAGAAGAAGTTCCCCGGCAAAAGCCCCTCATCGGGCCAGCCATTCTTCCTATCGGTCGAAGCTTTGAAATCGGGCTTGGTGGAAATCGAGTCTAGACATTTCACGGGACCGGAGAGCTTCATCCCTAGGCTCCTCCGGCTCAACGAACGTGTCGAGCCTCTACGAGTGAAGCTTCACTTCTCGGAGCACCCAAGGCCTGGAACTCCTCCTTGCAAGGAAACTTTCTTCCGATTCTTCATTTTGTTTAAGTACATTTCATAGCATCATGGCAGTATGGATGTGTTCCCCTTGTTGAGAAGAGTCGTAGAGCCCAAAAACACGTAATTTGGTTAAGTAAGTGAGATTTTAGGGTTAGAAGGTGGACGGCTCACGGACGCACCAGTCGCCCAGACGATGACCGGGAGGCCGTCGGATGGCTTGTGTATTGGGTGAACGGTCGGGATCGCGCCGGATGAAGAAACGAAACATTAACCGCAGGTCGTGTGGCATCCCAATCAAATGACGGCATCTAATGGAGGCGCGCCGCGTGGAGCTTTGGATCTGCCAAGGATGACACGGCGCGTGGTGGCGGGAGGAAATTAGGGTATTTTTTGGGTATTTAAATGCACGAACTCACAAAAATCCATAACTTTGCATAGAAAAATCACGAAAATAAAAGAAAAAAAAACCCTCTTGCTCGGTGAACGAGAGGAGAATAATGTGGAAAAGAATTAAGTTGTTTTGTTAAGTATTTTATTTTTCAATTGAACAAATGTTGTTTTAAGTATTTGATTCTCATTCATGCGTATAATTCTTGGCTGGCATGGGACCATAGGGCTTTTGTAGACTGTTCTTGGGAACATTCTCTTGAATTTTTCAAGGTCGAGGCCATCTCTATGGCAAGTTACTTGATTTTCAAGCTTATTTGTCAGCTTTGATGTTTAATTCCGGTAATTAGTATATTGCTTAGAAAATTCCCCAGAGAAAATTAGGGGGAAGTATCTTAGGACCGAGAGGACCATTTTAGGAAAATTATGGTTTGACTTAATTCCTTAAAAATAGCCCTAATTAGCTAAACACTTTCAAAGGCGAACTTTAATTAATTAGGAGTAACCACACATCGAAATCACTTGAAAATAATTCCCGTATCACTTGGGATGTAGAGAGCCTCACATAAAAATTTCGAGTCGGTGGAAATAATTTAAGCCCTTAAAGCGAGATTAATTAAGTGGCAAGCCATTTAAAATTTAAAAATTCATAAAACCCAAAATACACTTTAAAAATTCACCAAATTGGTTTCTGTGGGCTCTCGATATTAGAGTCTAACAAAATTAAAATTGGAATTTTCTAAAAATTTCATTTTTAACCATATTTTAATATTTTAATAATTAAAAAAATAAAAAATCACAAAAATATTAAAATTCATAAAAATTTCATATTTGGTCCCCTAATCACTTAGGAACCAACCAAACATTTTACCTAAGTCCCTAGGTTAAGACATTGAATTTTGAAGGCTTAAGACAATTTTTAATATTAAAATATGGATTTTACAACCTTTTCACCAAATTAATTCTAATAAATCAAATAAAAAATTAAAAAAAATATAAAATTTGTTTCTCTGGACTCCTTGAGGTCAAAGGGACTTAAGAAAAATATAAAATCCATTTTTAAACTTTAATTTTATTTTATAATTAATTAATACCCCCCAACATTCAAATAATTATAATAAATAAAATATAATTCAAAAAATTTAAAAAATTGGTCAAATGGTCCTACAGTCGGTAGGGACATCCCATAAATTTTTTAAGGACAGAAACCTTACCTTGGTCATGTTATTGAATTTTCATTGAAAACCCTTATTTCAGCAAAATAATTATATAAATTAAATTAAATTCAGAAAAATTATATTTTTCTCCTCTGATATTTTTAATTGACCCACGAGTATAGTGGCATAAAAATTACGAAGTCGTTTAAAGTTATATTTAATGAATTATGAAGTGTACGAGCTAAGGGCAAAAAATGGTAATTATTGAAATTTGGCCTTAAATATTCTTCAAACGAGTATGAGTAATGGCTAGTGAATGATCATAGTATCTCCTTATGATTGAAACATGAAAATTAAAGGGTAGACACCCATTTATCACTTTTCCAACATAAACAAAATGGTTATAATTTCTTAAATTATTAAGAAGTTGAAGTTAGGTAAAGGAGAATGTATTAAGTTAAGGGGTTTAATATTGGAAGACATAATTTATTAATCTTAACCCACAATTGATGAAAATCAAATACCACTTAATATTAATTTAATAACTCATTAATGAAAACTAAGATAAATTAAATAATCAATTAAAACAATTTCTAAGATAATTTTAATAAAAAAAAAATTAAAATATAATTAATTAAATTAAAAATAAATTTTAATTGACATGATTAATTCAAAACAATTTACATTAAATATAATTAAATTAAAACAATTTTAAAATAATTTAATCAACTTTAAATCAATTAAATTAATGTGACTAAATTAAAATCAACTTGAATCTAACCTGATTAAATTAAATATAACTAAAAATTAAAGTTAAAACGGTTTTTTAAAATAACTAAGTCAACTTTTGAAATTACACAATCAAATTGAAATAACATAAAACGGTGCCAATTAAGACTAAAATATTACAATTAATTTAGATACGATGTAAAAAACCAACTTCGTCTAAATAAGATGGTTAAGTTTCTTAATAACGACCTGCTTTAAAGGCTTCCACCCACATAATTCCTAAATGGATTATCGGGGAGATAAGAAATGTCACTTCACTCATCGGATAATCAAATATACAAGTTCAACAAGGCAAGAAGTAAAACTTAACTAAATTCTTGGATGATTAATTCACATGTCTAGTAGAAATTCATTTGGACTCGAAATAATCTCGGAAGTATTTGAAAAGATGTATGTTTAGGACTTATCCAAAGCACTTCCTCATTATGATGAGATCGTTTAGAAGAACAATTGAATGCTTGGTATTATTTGGTCGAAAATCATCCATAAAATACACAGAACTTTAGAACGTCATAGAGATGACTATTATTAGGATTAGGATTTTGGTAACAGCCAAAACCTTTTCTTAGCCTTACCTAGGTGCTTTCCTTGAAATGTTTAAATGCTCTTACATGTGTTTTAAGTGCATCTTGGAATGATGGGGAAGACCCTCCGGTACGTTTTTACTTTATTTGCAATTTACATACAACTGCAAACTTTACTTTTCTACATGTTAAACAAGAATGTCATACTGCATGAAAATTGAAACTTTTAGGATAGCCAACAAAGCTGAAACCCAAACTAAATTAAAAGTCATAACGCAAGTTAAAATTCAACATGCAAGCATTTAAAATATAAAACAACTCAAAAATTTAATCACAAACGGAACAACAAAACCTGACTACAACTAAATTAAAATGTCTTGTTGGATTATCGGGAATACCTCGGATGATGTAACACAGTGTTCTTGCTTGAGTTTCTCACGATCTAAATGAAAGTTTGGAACTCGTTTAGTTGAGTTTAGCGAATTCATTTGGACTAAGTGAATCGATAAAAATAACGGTGCTAGAATGATGAAAGCGTGGGATCTTAACTAGTGTTGTTATAAAAAACTTTAAAATTCCCCCTAACAAAATGTTAAAATCACACAGACCTTAAGACTTTTCTAAACCCTTTAACACTTCTCTCATCTCGATTTTCACTTTCTAAAACTAAACCTTACGTAACAACAAGAGAAGCTTGGAGCATAGTGGGCGACACGACCATCGTCGTCGAAGCAAAACTCAAATCTTCATCGGTAAAACCTTTCTTAGCATTAAATAACGAAAGTCGTAGGATTTCGAGGTAGTTTGCCTAGTGCGACATAAATCCTCGGCTTTTTTAGGCATTTGTATAATTATATTATGCAAATTAATCTGCGAAGATGTAGGATTCGAGATAAGTTTGTTTGGTACGACATAAACCCTCACATCTTCGAAATTTGTTGTGTGATTATATCATACGAACGCAAGTCCTAATTAACTAAAATTGGCGGCATTAAAACATTAAACAATTCTCTCGAAGATTTAAGACGAACAATAGAATAGTCGGGAAGTCGCCGAAGTTCATGAAGGTTAAGGCCTTTATCTACGCTAATATATTTCCTTTGTATTCTCGAAAATATTTGTTCCAAAATTTGGTTATTCCTATTGAAATTTCAAAATCCAATTTGTTTGAAACCTTTAAACTTTGAAATTCTTGAGAGCGAAACCAACGTCATTATCGAGTTTTCTTAAGTGTTTTCGGACATTTAGTGTAATTGCTTAGGGGCTTGCCTTACTTGAGAACTTTAAGAACCCGAGGGTAATATAAACCTGGCAATTCCTTTATATTAAGCGGGGGGGAGTCTAATCGGCTTATAAAATTGGTTCGCGAGACCAAACGGATGTCACAAATCTTCTAGTTTATTTAATCGAGCTCCATCATCCAAGCGGTGTGTCTATTCTTCGGGATAGATACACGGTTTGTGATGTGAGGTGCTCGCTTTATACAAACTATTTGGGATGTGAGATCTGTTTGATTTCATATCTTAAAATTTTAAACTTAAAGTTATTTTCGAAATCGAATGCTTCTTTCTAAAACTATATATATATTTAAATTAAATTTAAAATTTAAAATTCGACAACTACAATGGCGACCCTCTTTTTTAAAACACATAACCTAAAAATATGCGAACACGATTCGAATATTTGTATTCGGAAGTTGAAAAAATTGATATTGTTTATTATTTATAAGAATATTCGGAGCCGATTTGCTAAAGGCGAAGCCTTTGTAACATTAGGACATCTTGCCTTAGTTCATGCCCTACGTGTTGATCTGGAGTGGAGTTCGGTAGTTGAAGAAGTGGTATACCTTTAGGACGATTACGAAAGGTATTATTGATACTTGTAGTCTCGTACTTAGGGAACCGGGCGAGTGTAGGAGTGCGGTATTCCTACTATGAGTTATGATGTTCCATATACTTGACACACCTACCTTGTAATATTATGGAGCGATTGAGACTACGAGTGCTAGTGTAGATAGACTCCATGGTCGAATGGATATATTTGAGGTGAGGAGTGATGTGAATGAAGATTATCTGCAAAGGAAAGTTGAGTTTGATATTGCTTATTATGATGCTCGTATCGGTTATGAGGGGGAGTCGATATGATATTTCCTTCTTGCCCCGGCTATATACACCATATAGACTTTGAACACCCTGTGAGGACCACTGTGATGATACTGTTGATGACCACTGTTGATCTGGTGATGGGCGGTAGTTTGTTTGTTTTTATTTATTTACGTTGTTCTTGTTGTGTTGTGTTGTGCGATGTGGTGTAGTGGATATTAGCTTTTCATATGATGTGTAACCACTGTTGTTGTACTATTGTGTTGTAGTATTTATTTTCATATGTTGTCATGACTGTTTGTTGGTGTATTGTTATGTTGTCTTGAGCATTAAATTATTCGTATTTGGGTATGTAGAGCGTTGATAGTTTATTTCATGTTGTAGTGTTTTGTTGAATGTTTAGATGTTTAAAGTTAATTTCTCTTAGTACGAATATTTAAAATTGTTATATCTCTGTCACAATTGTTTCATGTCTGTTAGTTGTAAATTTTGACTAATACCGAGATAGTACATTGAAGATTTTAGAGATCCCGGCATATAGAGGTTAGTTTTCTTCTACTCTATTTATTTCGAATTTATTGAAAAATTTAAGTTTGAGGAAGGGTAGAGAAATACTAACTTTTATTTGTTCTCCGGTATTATATTTTTCAAAAATTATTAGCATAACTTAAAGCGTTGAACCTCATATGATAGCTAAAACTTTTTTATTTCGGTTGAATATTATGGAAGGATAGGATGAAAATTTTTAGTGATTAAGGTTGATTTGTAAGTAAGATATTTGGTACGAAAGGATTTGATTATAGTCAACTATTTAAAGTAAAGAAAAACTATATTTGAAATATTAAGGGACTTAAAGTATTGTGTGTTAAGAAAAGTTAACTTTTATGATGAATAATAAAGCTTATACTTAATTATAAAGTAAAAAGATTTTTCAGGTTTGAACTATAGAAAGAGGAGGGTGAAGTTCAAAATCATTAAAAGGCTATCCAGATATAGTAACCCTCAATAAAAAAAAAAAAGAGAAAAGAAAAAAAAAGAATGAAAAATATTTATGAGGAGAAGCTTGAGGAGATGCTAATCGAAGTGGCTTCACTTGAATCACTTACTAAGGGGAGAACTAGATTTCATTTCGAATTTATGTTTTAAGTCTTGGCCTACATTCTAATGAAGTTTACATGAACTCATTTTTCACATAGTCTTTTGAGGCACTCTTAATATGACAAATTATGGTTCATCTTGAAATATATAGAGAATTTAGAACTCTTAGACTTGATTGTTGAATATTCTTATACATGAGTGTTGACACGAGTTACTAAATTTCTTTAGAAAATCTAGCAAAATATTCTTTTGAATAAAAAATTATAGTGTTTTACAGTTGAAAATTACATTGCCTAGAGTTATATTTTATGTATTAAAAGGATTACTTGAGGACGAGTAATACTTAAAGTTTGAGGGATTAATGCGCAAAAATATATATGGTTTTCTTTATATAATTTTATTCATTTTTGGTGATATTGCACTTTAAAGAATGGTATTTTTCATGGTTGTTGCGAGAGATGATGATTTTGAGTGATTGGAGTGAAAAGAGGCAAAAAGGAACAAAATGGTGGAAAAGGTGTTTTAGCGCCGCCGGCGCCCAAATCCAGAGACTTCGGCATTTAATTGGCACGATAGAGCGCCACAGGCGCCCGAAGTAGGTGGAGTTCAAATTTGAAGAGTTTTGGCGACTTTTTGAATGGATGCCTATGAAACTTTTGGTATTTCGTCCACAACATCTTATAAGTAAGCGTTTTAGACGAAAATGGTGTCAGATACAGTGTCTTGGGTGTCTTCTAGAGCTAGTTTTTAGTGAGTGTTAAGTGTTAGGGTTTGGGAGAAGAGTGTTGAGTGAGAATTTAAGAGGAATTCTTCTTTAAGGAGTGAAGGAGAAGGGGTAAAGTGAGAGATTGCTTCTTCCTTTCTGTAAGAGAGAATCGAAGTGTTGTAAAGAAGAAGAGGATTGAACTTGAGGAATTGCATTGGGGAAGAGAAAGAGATCATTGTATTTTCTTTTGTGGTTTGTATGACTTTTCTTTTATATATAAAATTCATGTTTTATTGTATCTTCTCCATGCATTTTGCGTAGTCTCACTTGTCTTTCTTCTTCCATAGAGATATGATGATGGATTTGATGTGCTTTTAATGTAATAAAGAAATTATGACGATTTTTCATTTCGAACTTAATTTACATTTCGATTTGGCCAATTGAAATGTTAAAATATGTTGTTGAACATTAAGTTTGAAAGGATTTAATGTCCTACAACAATAATGAAAGATTCGTTGATTTACATGGATGAATTGTGTAGTTCGTAAATTGAGTGCAAATGAATAGAGAATATGTTTTGATGGACTTGATGTGGAGATTTCGAATTTGAAATGGGGCCAAAATATAAAATTGGTTCTAAGATTAGTAACTAATATCAAAGGTTAGCCTTCGAGTGAAGGGTGAGTGGGAGCTCCGAAGTGACAGCCGGTATCCTCCCAGCCTATCATTAGATTTAGTGACAAACTTAGGATATGTCAATGTTCTTTTCTTACTTAGAATAGGGGGTACTCTTTTAAGGGTAAAGAATCATATATGTTGCAATTTGGCACAATAACATAAATATTTGTTCATGTGATCCATCATATTCTCGTTGCGAAAGATGCTTTTCATATATCGAAAACCTTTCATCACTTATTTTAGTGTGTCTGTGGTCAAATTACGTTTTAAAGTTGTTAGAAGCAATTGTAGTGTAGTTAATCGTTATTGTTTCCTGCAAAGTAGTAGTAGGTAGTAAACTTTAATTGCGAATTAAATGTCGAATTTTGGTGTTAGATTTTATGTTATGAACGCTTTCTTATATTTGACTTCCATGTGGGATCGATAACGAACTCCATTAGAGCCTGTATTACTTGATACGATACGTATACTTGCATTGAATGCTTTGACTTAACAAAATCATTATAAATATATAAATTTGAGTTCATAAATTCTTGCAGTATAAGTCGACGCATCGGTTATCTAAAAATTAAAACTTAATCAATTAAAATAATGATTTGAGAAATAAAGCTTGACATTATTTCTTTAAATCAGATATTTTTCCTTGCAGGTTGAAGACAAGTTAGATTTAGATTTCTGCTGCGTATTTATTAGGGTGTCATGTGGCTACATTTTTCATGAGATGACATTACGAAGAGCAGGAGACAAAACAACAAAACAAAATAAAAATAACATGACATTAAGAACAAAACTAAAATGACATAAAAAGAAACAACAAAATAAAACCTAAACTTTAGGATAGTCGCAAAACCCTAAGCCACACAGGATAACTTGACTAAAAAATAAAATAAAATGACAATAAAATGATAAACAAAAAAAACAAAATGAAACGACATATAAAAGTGACATTGACAAAATCGAATCTTTTATGGTAGTACGTAACACTTAGAAACTTATGCCTAAGTTGAACATTGATGTTTCGTTCCTTATCTTGACTTTTCTTAGAAAATAAGTGTTAACATTAATTAGAAGTTTTCTTAGACAATCTTAATTTTCTAAGATATAATTAACAATAGGAGCTTGCTGCTATAGGAGATTTAAGGACTCGGGATATGTATCACACCTAAAAATCTCTGGTTATCAAAATTTTACATGTAAGTCCTCTTTATATAAAAATTTCTAGAATAAGGCATTCTAGAATTCCCTTTTTTGTAAGGATTATCACTTACATTTCTTATTATCTTGTTTCTTTATCTTGTACGACCTTTATTTTCTTGACTTTACATTGTATCTGAGATCCTTTACATGATTTGAAGGAATAAGATCTCTTGAAGACTAGGGCGACATGATAGATAAACGGGAATGGCGACTCCCGAACGATGACATTGACATTTCACACCTCACATCGTACGAGAAAATCACGGTGGCGACGGGCGGCGACGAGCCGGCGGCAGACGACATCCGCGACATCGGATACGGCCATGCTGGCATTGCAAAGAAATGGATGCATGTTTAAGAATTTAGACATGCTTAGAAATTCTCTTATTTTATTAATGTGATGGTATTTTCACTGGTTCTTAATTTACTTCTGAGCTAACCATTAATAATGTTCGTCTAGTTACAAAGCAGCAATAGCTAAGAGGTTATGATTTCACCCAGTAGTCGATACCACCTTTAGCCTTACGATGACGGTGACTAAGATCTAAGGAGAGTGCAAATAGATAGGGAGATATGTTTTGATAGGCGTACGATTGGTGTTTTATGGTGACGGGGCCCAGATCCTTTACCAATTTGATGCAGAAGTTAAAAGCTGAGGTCATGGTAGTTTTATAGAGAGGGCGCGATTAGGTAATGCGGAATTGAGAGGCTAGAATGTTATTTAGCATTTCCATACTATCGGGAACTAACTCTAGATTAGGTAATGTTTTTTATGCTCGGGAATGGTAAAGAATATTTGAGCTCCTGACATCTTGACCACGTTAAATTGAAAGCATTCCATTCCTACATATTATTTGGAGACCTTTACATGTGAAAGGTAGTTTTACATCTCAAAATTCTCAAACCAACTTCTCTAGTTAGGTTTATCTTAGATTTGGATTTGTATTTAAGATTAGATGATGAAAAGACGATTAATTGTCGTTACGCGTAGGCACGATAGTCGTAGACTAGAGTGCTTCAAGGGATTTTTATCTCGCTTCTCGTATGATCGACACTGCGGTCTTAAAAGAAATCCCTTTAATGCTTGCAATGATATGTGCACTTGCATACCTAACCTTATAAATCAAATTCTAAACTCTACGAGCTTATGAATTTTATTGCACCTTTGGTATTATAATTAAACTAGGTCGAGTTTTTACAATGGAATTAAATATACGTAATTGCGTGTCGGATCAAGTATTTGGTGCCGTCATTGAAGATTGAAATTGAAGTAATTACACATATATGTACATTCTAAGGGGGGTATCGAATCTGCAAACTTGCAATTTCTATGCAGACATTAATCTTTGAGAGTCGATAGTAACGAAGTCCTTAATTTTCATTCATTGTTAAAGCCAAATTAGTAAGCATTACACAATCTAGCTGTTGACATCATTTGTTAGCACTCTTCTTCACTCCTTCTTATTTTGTCTTAGGCTCCTTTTCTTTGTCCTTAATGGTTTATCTTGCCTTGACTTAGGACTTGGGTTTCGAAGGACTTGGGCTCAATTAAAACTATCATTCAGTCTCATTCAAATACAAATCTAATCGAACAAACCTAAATTAAAACATAAAGTGAAATAAATTCAACTTAACATGAAAATGGACCCAAAGATACATCATGGTATCCCTGAATTATTATAGTGCTTAGAATCAATTCATAAATTGCATCACAGTGGTTCTCATGCTTGGAGAAGCATGCAATGAGTTCGGTGTTGATTTGACATTTCTTAGAAAATAAGTGTTAACATTAATTAGAAGTTTTCTTAGACAATCTTAATTTTCTAAGATGTAATTAACAATAGGAACTTGTATAGGAGATTTAAGGACTCGGGATATGTATCACACCTAAAAATCTGCGGTTATCGAAATTTTACATGTGATCCTCCTAGCATATAAAAATTTCTAGAATAAGACATTCTACAATTCCCTTTTTGTAAGGATTATATTTTGACATTTTCTTATTATCTTATTTTTATCTTATCGGCCTTTATTTTCTTCAACTTTATTAACATCTAAGGATCTAACTTTACATGATTTGAAGGAATAAGATCTCTTGAAGACTATGGCGACATGATAGATAAACGGAGTGGCGACTCCCGAACAATGACATTGACATTTCACACCTCACATCGACACGAGAAAATCACAGCGGCGACGGGCAGGCATCCCACGACATCTAGATGCAACCATACTTTTCTATTACAAAGAAATGGATGCATGTTTAAGATTTTAGACATGCTTAGAAATTCTCTTATTTTATTAATGTGATAGTATTTTCACTAGTTCTTAATTTACTTTGCAAACTGACCATTAATAATCTTAAAATCCGTTCCGAAAACATAATGACTGAAGGGTTATGATTTAACTTATTGTCAAATACCACACCGATATAGATGACGGTGACTAAGATCTAAGGAGAGTGCCAATAGATAGGGAGATACGTTTTGATAGGCGTAGAATTGGTGTTTTTATGGTGATAAACTAGATCCTTTACCAATTTGGTCTAGAGTTGAAGCCCCGAGGTCCCTTGTTAGTTTTATACGGAGAACCTGATGGGTAATTTGGAATTGAGAGGCTAGAATCTATTGCTTGTTCCATACTATCAGGAACTAACTCTAGATTAGCTAATGTTTTTTATCCTCGGGAATGGTAAAGAATATGTGTGCTCCTATTTATCTCTAACCATATTAAATTCTAAGCATTCCATTCCTACATATTATTTGGGACACTGCATGTGAAAGATAGTTTTTTACGTCTCGAATTCTCCCAGGCAAACTTCTCTAGTTAGGTTTATCTTTTGATTGGATTTGTATTTAGGATTCGATGATAGAAAAGACCATTAATTGTCATTCTACCTTTAAGACCTGACAGTCGTAGACTAGAATTATTAAAGGATTCTTATCTCACTTCTCTGTGGGATCGACACTCTGGTCTTAAAAGAAATCCCTTTAATACTTGTAATGATATGTGCACTTGCATAGTAACCTTATAAATCAAATTCTAAACTCTACAACATATTTTTATTGCACACTAGACCCCGTAATTAAACTAGGTCAAGTTTTTTACAATGGAATTAAATATCGTGTAATTGCGTGTGAATCAGTATTTAGATGCTTGTCATTGAATATTGAAATTGAAGTAATTACACATATATGTACATTTAAAGAAGTGTAGAGATACCAAACTTGCAATTTACATACGGACATTAATCTTTGAGAGTCAATAATAACGAAGTCCTTAATTTTTCGTTCATTGTTAAATAAATTAGTGAGCATTACACAATCTAGTTGTCGACATCATTTTTGTTAGCACTCGTCTTCACCTCTTCTTATTTTGTCTTAGGTTCCCTTTTTGCTGTCCTTAATGGTTTATCTTGCCTTGACTTAGGACTTGGGTTTCGAAGGACTTGGGCTCCAAATTAAAACTATCATTAAGTCTCATTCAAATACAATCTAATCGAACAAACCTAAATTAAAACATAAAATTGAAATAAATTCAACTTAACATGAAAATGGACCCAAATCTATCATAGTGTCCCTGAATTATTAGAGTGCTTAGAATCAATTCATAAATTATTAGAGAAGCATGCAATGAGTTCGATGTTGATTTGACACCTTTTTATGTGAGTTCATGCACCTCAAGCTTTTTAATGCATACAATTTTCTCCCATATAAAAGTTTCCTATAAAGTGTTCTTTCGTGAAACAGATCATGCGAACGTGTCCAGATTTTCAAAACCGTTTAAATGAGTCTATTTGCGTCCAAATCATATTTCATTTGGAGGTGGGTTAAGGTAACGATAATTTGGAAGATGATAATAAAAAAATTCATTTAAAATGAAACGTAAACTTAAATTACATTAAAAATTTCAAATATACCTGTAATAAACTAAAATACAATTTAAATTCATAACTCTAAATGCAATCAAAACATAAATTAAATATGATGTAAACTAAATTATAAAAAATCTCAAAACCAAAATTTTAATTAAAATTAAATTAAATACAATATAAAATTCGATTTAACTAAGACAAATTAAAAAAATTTTAAATAAATTAAAATATGCAAATTAAATAAAATATAAAATTAAAGAAAATTCACTCACACATCATTTAATTCATATGTACAGGCAAATTTAACTCCTAACTTTTTATTATTGTTATTATTATTATTTATTTGCGCACCTTTTTTCTAATATTTTGAAAATAAGTGTTTGATTTATAAATAAATAAGAATTAAGTGGTTCACAAGAAAATTTCCTAAATCCCCAAATGCGAGTTGAAAATAAAAAAAGGTTGTTAGATGGCCACCAGAGAAAAATCGAAGAAACTAAGTTTATGTTCGGGGGGTATTTTTAGGCCAATGCCAAACTTATTCGAACATTCGATAAGATGTTGATTAACGAGCGAATACATTTTCGTTTTGCGTTTGGAAAATAAATGATTTTTCGGTTGTTTGTATAAATGATACGTGCTGCACAATGCAGGATAAGTTGTTTAGTCGGATTTGTGCGTTTGGAAAACAAGCCGGTTGCGGATGTACAGGTTAATGACCGTTTCTGACATTGCGCGGTACTGTTGTTTTGCCTTGAGTACATAATATTTATACGTTGTGATTGAGAAACAAAAAAAACATTAAGATCTATTACTAGAGAGGAAGTTGTAAGATCTAGAACTTGCTTTCTATGTTTTATCTACAACTCTGTGAAATAGCCAACAATAGTCGTGTGCATTGATAAGAGCATGTCACTGTGAATGGAGGCCAATTGCATGTTGCTTGTGGAGAGGCAAACCCATGGGAATTAAAAACATGTCCTAGATATAAGCAACAATTCATTTCAGATCTTAGGGTTAGCGCAATTTTTGTAGAGCAAAAAATTAATAATAATAATAATAATAATGGGAGCATTTACATAGATACCATTCAATTCTTATGGATTTACATATCTACCCCCACTAAAATCTTGTTTTTTACATTTATACCACCCATAACTTTTATATGTAAATAAATTAAATATGTAAATACATAGAAACTGAGTGGTATGTTTGTAAATCTTCCAAAAAAAATATAAATAACGTTTTAGAACAAATTAAGAATAGAAACATAGGAATTTCACAAAAAAAATATCACCACATACTGATCATAAGCGAAAGTTTAGTTAGGTTCACGGTTCATGCACCTTTAAGCTTTGATTTCATGGTTCAGGTATAAATTTTTCCAATCTTAACGTCTGGAACTTATCCCCTCATCTACGCTGCGTCTGCAAGCTCTTCAAGCTCTAATGATGCAGAAGCAATGTAATTAGCTCTGAGGTTCTGATAAAACTTCTCACCATTGTAAATATAAGTTTTGGGAACGACAAATGCTGAACGAGAAATGCGAAGAAGAAATGTTGAACGAGGAAGCTAAAGAAGAAATGTAAGGAAGAAATGCAAAGAAGAAATTTCTACCTGTCGTGCGAGATTACTGAATGGTGCGAACGAGAGCACGCGAGTAATATTTGTGAAAGAAACGCAGGCCGCGGGTTATCATTCCGCGGTCCGCGTGTTTAACAAAATAAAAATGTAGATTTTGTATAAATTAATGAAACGTCACCAGCAAAATGGTACTGACGGCGTTTTGAAAATATAACCACCGATAATAAAGCTCACCAGCAGTATAAATCTGCACTTTGTTATATCTAACACTCATTTCCTTCTTTTACTTTTATTATGCGAATCTGATTCTTATAAAGATTTAATGAATTTCGCTTGAGAAGAAATTCATCAGAGTTACTTTATGCCAAAAACTACAAACAAATTTAATGAATTTAATTTTAAATTAAACTAAACAATATTTTGAATTTACAGTATGAAGATTTGATAAACTCCGATTTATGAGATTTACTATCCGTAGCTGCCCCTTATTTTTTCATTTAACGCAACCCCTCCTTTTATCTCTTATAAATTTACACGAGACAAACACACGGAGATATCATACACCATAATTTAAAAAATATCATGTCATTTTAGGATGGGAACACCTCTAGTATCGTAGCCTAAAGTAAACCAATCACTTCCGGATAGGATTCATTATAGAATAGTATTTTCATTACTCAGGGTGATATACTATTCATTGATGTAGTATTCGATCACAAGTGAAGAACTTTCAAAACTCTTGATTTGATCCACCACAATGCATACGCTTGCAAGGATCATTGGTCATAATCTTTTGAGTTTGAAGCATATCAGGGCAATATAATCACAATTAATTGAAGGAATGTTAATGAGTGCATAAGATAACTCTTTTTATGATTTCACGAGCTTAATATTTTTATTCATGTAGTTTACACACGAGCAATTAATTATTAGGATGACTTTTCCAATTAACCTCTTCACTGACATTGCAAGGGGAAAACTTTACTTAGTGATTTTTTTAATATATTTATACCTATAGAAGACAAAACCTTATGTTCTTAATACTTTTACTCGAATAAAATCTTTTCTGGCAAGAAATCTCTTTAAAGAGCTTTCCCAAAGCATCTATGATGGAATCTTTTCCATAAAATATTCAATAACATTTCATATTTGGAATTTGCTTAAGAAGCTTTATTGTGTACTAATAGTAAGTTTATGAACTTTGTAAGTCATAGCAACTAGGTTGTTGAATAATTAAGAATCCATGAAGATTTTAGTCTCTTTAGTGACAATTAGGATGGCTAATACTAAACTAGTAATCAAAGCATCATACCAAGCTTTGTTATTCATATATGGCTTTGATAGATGGTATGAAATTTGCATCACCCCTCTATTGGGAATAAATATTAATTTGATCATTGTCTTACCAAGGGGAGTAAATGGTTGTTTTCTACATTTTTAAAAGTTGTCACACCATTAAAGTATAGCTCGTAATAATGATTGTTTTGTCTATCTACACTTGTGATATGCTAACTAGGAAAGCCATCATTTATAGACAAGTTAATGATAAGCAAATGTGCAGCTAGAAATTTGGCTAAGGCATAGCCTTTCACAATATCTAAAAGAAAGAAGGTAATATTGAACTGTAATAAAATCATTAAATATCACCAATTATCACAGTTAACACTAAAAAAATCATCAAATATTACAATGGATTAAACTTGGAGATTAATTCTTTTTTTTGTGGGAAACCATATAATGCCTTAAATTTTCATGCTACAAAAATTAGAGCTAAGCAATGATTATCAATCAAATGATATTTGTATCTTTGTAGATATGATGATTTTAGTACATTCTCTTTTTTTTCCTTGTTAACATGAGCTAGCGAGGCACTATAGACTTACTTAACACCATGGTGAAAATGATTAGTGGCTTCCTCAGGATAGGGATAGCCAACATTAGAAATACCATCAAATACTATTTTATGCTTAAAAATCATGTTGTCGTTTGCAATTATAATCAAAAATAACATTTTTATTATTAATGCAACAAAAAGCTGAATCATCAATAATTTTGAGATAAAAGTATAATAGATATGTCAAACTACCTTGAACGGATCTTGGTTTGTTAGCTTTTGAAAATTGCATCTCTAACATTACTTAAAATCTTATCCTATTAATTTTTATCAAGTGATGCTTTAGCACAAACGATAAAGGTTTCTATGAAGTTACTCGAAAAGCACACTTCAGAGGGCTTATCTTTAGAATATAATAACGTAATAACTCAAAGATAATTCCTAAATTATTGAGGTGACCATTTTTGGTATGACCATATCATGTACATAACACTCCAATTGATCATGAATAAGTTTATAAGGATTTGGGTCATGACCTATGATAGGTCTCACTAGCATTCTTATAGAGAAAATGATAACCTTGTAACAATAAATTTTAATTGGATTTCTAAACATAATGAATTTCTTATTTTAGACACTATTTTAATTTTGTTATAAGATGACCCATCCGTCGGCCCCCTACCTCTATGACACGCTGATCCTGAAGATTTGATAGCTTTTACTATTCATTTCATACATGTTTTTTATGATGTTGCACTTTAAAGAAATGTATTTTTCATGATTTCATGCAGGTACAATGATTTTAGGCCTTTGGATCAAATTTGGAGCAAAAACAGACAAAAGTGCATTTTATTGAACTAGCACTGAATGGCGCTGTCACCAGCACTGGACCGCTAATTTACAGAGAGTTGCGACTATTTTGGAGGAATAATGTGCCGAACGGCGCCTTATCCAGCGCCGGACCGCGCCCTATCCCGAATTCAAACTAGATTCAATATATTTGGCCAGATTTTGGAGGATTGCTTGAGGAAACTCTTGGAAAATCAATTATGGTCGAATATAAACTCTTTTGGAGCCAAGTTTGAAGAAGAGAGAGAGGGAAGAGGAGATTTTTTAGAAGAGTTTAGAGTTTAGTGTTTTTCCATTTGTTTGGGAGATCTATGTTTTGTGTTTTCTCTTCTAAGGAGTGTAAGAGGAGAGGGAAAGTGAGAGATTTCTTCTTCCTTACTTATCTAAAGAGAGAATTGTGTGTTATTGTGAAGAATGAAGAGGAGTCAAAGGAATTCTTTGAGATTCACTTGGGGAAGAGTTCGAGATAAGTTGTATTTACTTTACTTTGTTTGTATGACATTGGTTTTATATATAAAATCCATGTTTTGTCATCTTTTCCTCATGAGTCTTGAGTAGATTTCTTTGTCTTTCTCCTTTTCATGTGATGTGTTGATGTATTGATATGGAAATGATGTGCCGATTTATTATAAAGAATTTGTGATGATCTTACTTCGAACTTCATTTACTTTTAATCGACGTAGTTGAATTGTTAAAACTTGTTGGGAAACATATGTTCCGAAAGGGTTATGAGTTCCACAACAAAAGGTGAAGGTCACATTCAATATCCATGAATGAGAGACGTAGTTCATGAGGATTGAGTGTAAATAAATAGGGAAATATACTTTGATGGACATAAAGTTGGAGATTTGAGAGTGACAGACTGAAATTCTCAATTTAGTCCTAATGTTTGGAAATTGGAGCGAGAGTTAGCCTTCAGGCGAAGGGAAGTGGGAGCTCTAGAGTGAGAGCCAATATCCTCCCGGCCCTAACCACGGATTTGGGGACTAAACTTAGGATTGCTTGATGTTCTTTATACGGCGAAAAAATGAGTAAAGAATAGAAATGCTCTATTTGGCACAATACATTTGCGTCAACGATCGTATCATGATAATCGATAAATTATGATTGAAAAGGAGAAAGACTCTTTCTTACAACCGTACTTTATTTATAAATTTAGTCTTGTGTTAGTTTAACTTGCTAAAGTCACAGAACGTACTTTGGTAGAAATAGTAATTGAAGCTGTTTATCTTTATTTTAAGTAGACTTTCTTGCAATTGTGTTGTGAATTCGATAAGTGATTTACGTATTACGCCATAAAATTAAAGCCTCATTTTATGGGATCGATATTCATGACTCCACTAAAGCTCTGTATTACTTGAGTGATACGTATACTTGCGTTAATTGTGTGACTCATTATCAAACTAAATCAATATATATTTAAATATGAGTTCATAAATTTTGGCAAATTAAAAAAGTCACACCACACACCCACTCCTTCGGGCTACTACCTCAACAACACACCTCTCTTTTGGGTCGGCGCACTCCGCGACGCGCACACTCTTTGAGTCGCCCCTCCCTTGACATACACATCGTCGGACCGCTACCTACGGTACCACCTTTACGATCCCTTTGCCCTGCGGCACCCATTGTCGCTCTTTGGCCATTGTGGCATCCTTGCATTTTGTAAGATGTGTGTTTCTTGTTTTTGGGCGCCCATTGTGATTGTTTCATACTTCGGTCGAAGAATCACAATGTGAGCTTCTTGCATGAATGTATGCTTGCCCATTATCCTTAAGAGCTTCTCCTTGCTTATTAGGAGTGTGATGCCTTAACGAGCATTGCTTGTCGGATTGATCCGAAGGTGAGCAATGCAAATTAGAATCGTGGGATTGACACAAGTATTAATGCTAAGGTTCGAGTGATTTAATGTGTGTCTTATGTGTCACGGACCCGCATTATAGGTTTGTTATTTTAAAAACATAAAAATGGATTTTTACTATTTTTGTATTATTCACTTACTTTTAAAATCATATAAGTTAGGTCAAATGTGAGGCCATTATTTTAAAATGACACCCACTCTGCGACATGCTTTCGTCCCATGGATCTTTGGGATAAGTATTTGGTGTGGTGAACTTTGTCGAGTCATACGATGGCCAGAGATTGCTACCCTATGAACATAGATGTAGGTTAGAATACTTTTCATTAGATGGTGTGTTAGGTTAAGATCTAGGGTGCTAGGTAGTCTCTTGATGTCGATTATTGTTCTCTGTTATTTACTTGCCCAAGTCGGACATTTTTCTTTTTGCTTTGTGCTTTTGTGGTGTTCTTGCATGCTTGATATGCATGGTAGCATGTTAGGGCATTCTTATGCGAGAGAGTTATGCCTATACGAGCACACACATGCATGTACCATAAAGAGGGAGCATGTATGATTTGTACTAACCCTGCACACGCAGTCTTCCTTAGCTCCTACCCGGGCACGACTCACTGTACATTACATGGCTTTTCTAGCAAACCATATTTTATGTATGTCGTGTCTTTGCTCTTTTTATTCTTATGTACTTTTTAGAGTCCTATGAGAGTTGTGTAGTAGAAATACGATATAAGCATGGGTTCCGAGGTCCTTGATGCGGGAACCACGCGACGGGGACTAGGAATAGCAGTTCATGTCCCGTATCCTAATTTAACATCTTATATTGATGTATATAATTAGGACCGAGCATTTATAAACAAAGTCTGGGAATATGTTGCCAATGTAGGGACAACTTTGAGCGCTGCTTTATTTATTTAATTTGGGCATTTTTACGCTATTCTTGGCAGATTCTTGAAATTTTCCTTGTTTATTTCTATGGTTTGTACGGGAATTTTGATTGCAAAATAGGCTCTTTAGGATTTAAAAATTCTAAATTTTTCTACAATATCCTAAGAAAATATTCAAGATAATTGAATATTTAGGATTAAAATATTTATGATTTTAAAATTCTATCTTTTCCTTGTTTATTTCTGTGGCTCGTCCGAGAATCACGATTGCAATATAAGCTCTTTAGGATTTAAAAATTCTAAAATTTTCTACCAAATCCTAAAAAAATATTTAGGGTTTAAAAATCAGTCATTTACTTTCCAACATGACCTTTGTTTGAGTTTAAATGAGGTACATTCATGGCTATAACCCCGAGTCATATTAATATGACCCTATAATAATTTAAGACAACTACAGATCATTGCATTCGCTGTTACGTATTCAGGAGAAATACTTGTGCTTCTCGACTGTTGTGAAATATCTTTCTACATAGGATGTAAATACAGTATTACTTTAGGGTGTTAGAAGTCTCCCCAACTCATATGAGGTGCCAATCCTTTTATTGAGTGTGTTTCCAACTTTGCGTGAACATCCACTTTTCCTTTTTCTTGAGGTATCCTCGCCACTTCGGCAATTATAAGTCACACCTCTTGTAGCTACGGCGAATAGTCGTAGGATAGAGTTTCGTTCTTATGACCTTCGGGTGCAAAGGGTCCCCGTGTATGACACAATTCATGGATTGCTGACTGGGGATCTTTGAACGTGATGGGTCGACTACCTTCACGATCGAGTAGACTTAGAATCCTAGTGGCTTGGGATGATGGTTTCATCGTACCCCAACCCAGCTACATCTACCTTTTAAGACTACTCTTCCCTTTCTTTGACTACACCTAGTGAGCCCTATCACTCCTTTTGAATTTGTCGATATCATTTTGACGACCGGATCTTGATATTTTATGCAGTTTGGGATACGACAATTTGTTCTCTGCACTTATAGCTTGGACGTGCTTTGACATATTGGGATATCCTTGTCAAGATAATTTCTTATTCTGTGGGCCACATGTGCTGATGAGCCTCTACACACTTGAGATGTGAGATACTTACTCTGTCCCACGATGGTTTAGTGAGAACTTTGAAGCATGAAAGCATTCAAAAATGGAATACCTTTCTTTGATGACCTATTTCCGCAAGTGCTGCGATAATGCATGTAGAGCCTTTTTATCGAGTATTATTGGGTATGTCAAGATGTAATTAACGAGTGGGATATGTCCCTTGGGGGTACTCTTGACACTAGAATAGGCACCTACCTGAATCTCATGTTATGGGCGATCTACATAGGTATTCTTTCACGGATGCGGGTCTGACATGCTTCGGTTCGATCTTTTTGAGGAGATATTTGGACTATCTTTGCGATGTATATCACACTTAGACTCTCAAATTTTCTTTTCTCTTTTTAACATTATCTTTTCCATCATCCATCTTTTACGGTTCCTCCCTTCTCACGATCAATTATGTGATAATGAAGAGATATTTATTCGGGAAATGGCGGTATACGACGATGGCCATGTTGGTGTCTTCTTCGAAAATAAAAAAGAAAAATGAACGAATACATAGAAAAATTCTCCTTAGCCTATATTTAGATTACAAGAAGAGTTAGAAATCTTATTATAGGTAAGAATGCTTAATCATGTAGTATTTTTTAGGATTCTTCTATTCCTCTATCAAGGTTGTAGTTTTTAATTATGATATGTCTATTTTACTATTTCATTGCTTGTTAACCTACTTATTCTTCTAGACAAATGTTAAAATTCATAGATCACAAGAGATTTTAACATTCTTGAGTCAGAATAAAAGTAAATTAAGACCAGAAAGTTAACACATTAACATATGAATCCAAACACAGAAAAGACATTTTGCGAACGAAATTCATAAAATAAAAAATATGAAAATCACATGACTTGCATCATAAGAGTACGAAAATAAGATATAACTATTATGCTTGAGAAAAGTAAGTACAAAATTATTATTGCGGGCATAAAAAGAAAAAAAAATGAAGAAAATATGAAAAACTGACACTTGAGTCAATCAATCCCTATACGCTCCATTGATACAAACTTTTCATAGATCTTCCTTATATAATGGTGTACCTGATCTCTCACGACCTCTCCAAACTCTCGGGGAAAAAATCCTAGGAATCTTCTACAAAGGAAAGATAATAGAAAAAGCCTCGGAGTTTATAAGAGCTCTAAAGAACAAGAATAAAATCAGCCTCTAATGTCTTAAAAATTTTAATTAACCAATATAATCTCCTTAAATAGCTCTTCAAAATCTGTAGCACCCACTTAATTTATTCCTAGTTAGGCCACGTCATAGCTACGTCATGCCTAGCGAAGTGCCATTGGCTAGTGTACACGTTAAGTCCTAATGTAATTACACCAAACCAACAACAAGAGTGGCAAATAATGCTATAGAGTGGTGTAATTATGTCGGATACGACCTTCTTGCGTGCTTCGTGTTTTGGCTCTAGAATGCATGACCAACCCCTACAAACTGCAAAAACCACCCCGTAACCTTCCACAAAACATAAAGTCGAAATTGGGAAAAATGTGATATTTAAAAAAGATAAATTATGTAAATTTAATTCATATCAATAAAATATAAATATTATAAAGTTTTGCATATGTACATGGGTCACTTAATCTTCATGGTTGAATCGTCAATCTGAATGAATTATCTTAAGTTTATCAATAGCCTTACATATCCTCTTACATGAGATTAAACTACAGGAGTTTTAAAGCATAATTGGGTTAGTTGGATACCTTTGTGAAGTCATACGTCTAGTTGTGTTTGGTTAGTTTCATGAGTTGAAGCGAGGTCTATAATTCTACTGAAATTGTTATATCGTATTTGAGAGTCTACTGGAATAGTAAGTTCTCGAAGCTTAATTTTATGTTTGAGATGATCCCGATTTCTCCTTGCAATGATACAAGTCATCACCTGTTTGTATATTTTTTATTATTTTTAATTAGAATATAAGTCTTATATTTATATTAAAATTAAGATTTTAAATCAAAATTAACCACAATCTGTAAAACATAAAGCCTAATGATAGATAGTCTAAAGTACTATTGAGCATCTTGGTATGTGAATTGCTACCTACTCATATTGCTTTGTCTTCCAATAATAAATATTTCAAATTGATCACAGCAAAAATTTCTAATGAGCAATCTTGAAATCCAAAATTGAAGTTTATAGAAACATAAGAGCCTCTTTTTAAATTGAGATTTTAAATAGAATATGGGCTCTTAAGGTATTAATTAAGAATATGGAATTACCCTCATAGGGAACTTGTCCTCGAAATATATTAATCATATCCTACCAAAATGGGGCATGGACAATATCTTTGACAACATAGATCTAAAATTTGAAGTAATTTTGTGATTGATTATTGATAGATAGTATCTTTTAATCTTTCAAGATGATATAATATTTCTGTGATGCTTCATATCTGATCTCGAAAATAGAATTTTCTGCTCATTTGTTGTCCACATTCGTCGATGGGGCCAATTTGAATTGACTCAAAACCATATGCTTGAGCAAAATTAATCAAGCTTTTGCCAAGCACCGCAACCTCACTCATGGGGCCACAATCAATAAACACCTTAAGTAAATCTAAATCATTTAAAAGCCCTAGATTAACACTTGAATCGAATTCATAAGAATTGTCGAATTAGGAAGAATTAGTTTAAGTTTAACTAACACTCTTAGTTATCATTTATAAAGAAATACCTTCATACACTTGGCATACTCTCAAAGGCATATCCTTAACCATCATGATTTCCGCTACATTATTTAAAAACACTTGAAACTCTAGCTATAAAAAGATGGTTAACCAAAATTTCTAGGGTCATCCTTTTAAACTCAAATCATTCCCTAGCCCTTAAGAAATCATTTCAATCAACCCCTAAACCAAATTCTTACTTCAAAATAATAATAATAATAATAATAATAATAATAATAATAATAATAATAATAAGATTATTAAACTTTGTGAAAACGGTTAAAGGCCATTTGACTCTTAACATGCAAGCTATTAACGATTGAAGGAGAATCATCGTTGGTCAAACAAACATAATGGGCATTTAATCATGTTCAAAATTAACAAACAGCGACAATTCCTTAACCAGTTTAATTTTCTTTTTGAGCTCGATACTTTGTGATAAAAATTATAACCCTAAATTAACCTAGCTATTTACATGGCATGTATCATTTGTTTTGCCCTTCTGAGCTAGCGATGTATAAATTTATCACTCAGTCTCATATATCTCAGGGTTTTTGAGTGATTGCAAGACTTATTTTATGGTTAAATACAGGAGCCAAATTGTTTTCCTTCTAACTTTATTTAATATGGACAAATGATGATGAATTCATCTTATACATAATTATTCATCCTAATAGGCTAATCTTGGGATTCATCTTGACTGTCCATCATTTGATTGATCCTTAATTTCCCTGTTATGATCCTTGAATCATCCTAAACCATTAAAAATTTACTCATGTATTTCAAAATAAATAAAAAAATACTCGTGGAATTTTAAATTTAATTAGAATATTAATTAAATTTAAATGAATCATTAACATAATAAAATTAAATAAATCACAGAAATACATAAAAAATAAGTTAAAATGAATCTAAATTTTCTTAGAATTAAGCTTAGGTAATCCTTACTTTCGGACTAGTTTTCTATGAAATTTGGATTTATTTAGCTAAAATAATGTAAACATATCATTTTCTTATATTAAAATTATTGTCAACATTTTAAGATCAAATCATATTTATATCAATTATATTCTTCCACATTCAGTCTTCCATACAAAACTAATTACTTTTCGCCTCGATTGGAAAAATTCTAAGACAATAGCATTATTTTTTGTTCTTTGTACAGTGATGAATATTGAATATGAAAATTCAATCATAACACAAGCCTCTACCATGTTGCTTAAAACCAATAATAAAACATCAGTATAAGGCTTAAAAAATCAATAATAATATATCATTATTAAGCTATTTAGGACCATTTTTAATTTTAATTTAGCATTTTCTTTTGTTTAAAACACTTTTAATACATGTTTTAATTTTCATTTTCTTTTGAATTTTTTAAAGTCAACTGAATATAATTTAACATACTAAATATTTTACTTAAAATCAAAACAAATAAATAATAATAAAATAATAAAATAATAAAGCAAAAAACAAAATAGATCTCAAATGGTCCATAAATTAACTCGACACTAATGATTTTGAACATGGCCCCAAAATGGACGTTCTTCTCCCAAAGGCATGTATTCATTAGATTTTGTAAGCCAATTAAATTAATCCCTTCACTGAGAGCCTAAGATCATCAAAGTCATTCTTGTTCACGATTGAGACAAATTTGTGTTGTGTGAAAAATGATGACGATAAAGTAAAAATTTGAGCAAAAGAATTAGCACGAAAAACACGGATTTACGTGTTAAATAATTATCTAAATCAATTGTAGAGAATTTTATTCTTATGATTAACGTTATCGATCGCGTCGGCTGGCAAAAAGAAACTCTCTCTCTCTCTCTCTCTCTCTCTCTCTCCCCCCCCCCCTCTCTCTCCCTCCTCTCTCTCCTTTCTCTTCGTGGTCATCAAGGAGAAGAAGACGAAAAGATAAAGCTTGCAATTTCCCCTTTTGGCTTCACCGTGAGCAAGCAACGAAAAGCGAAGCAGAGAGTTAGCCTGCTGGGGAAGATTTAAATTCTTCTTCTGCAGTGGCGGGACCCTCCAACATAAAGAGGCAGGACATTAATTTGGCAAAAGCTATAACATGGAAGAAAAACATAAGGAAATAAGATTAATTAATTACCATAAATAAGAGAGATTTGTAGTGTTCGTCAATCAACGACTAATTAAATGCAACAAAGGAGGAACTGACATGTAAACGAATGCTGCCAAAGATGTTGAAAATTCTAAAAGTGAATCGGTTTAACGACTCATGATTTTCACAGCTTGGAGATCGAAGTTCTTGTGCACATGCTTGGTTGCGTCGCCCTTTCTCAAAGTAATATCGTGCACTCCTACTGACTCGAAGCGCTTGTTTTACGTGAAGGCCAAGTGAGTTGCACACGAGCAGACAGTGTAACGCTCTTAGTGTGGCAATATCGGCCGAGTTATTCTTTTGCGAATTTTTATACAGTAACGGTACATCGTCGTAAATGATCGAATGAAGTGATACGATACGAGATATTCTTAGTCTGGATGAAATGGATTCTGATAAGGAATATGTCGCTACGTATGCGTAGAGTGCCCTTTTGAATCTCCTTTTGATTCTTCCGAAACTGCATGGCAATATCTTCTTTACGGCAATGAAATTATAACCTTTTCAAAGACTTTTGTTGTGAACTCATATGTCTTTTTGGTGGCCTCGTGACAACTGTGATGCTAAGTACAAACGTAACGTGGCAGTAATCTTTTACTGCCATCGATATTTCCGGCTAAATCGGCGTAATGGCTTGTACCTCGAGCTCTTTCCACCGAGAACACAAGCGGTTACGGGGGCCTCTTGGGTATCTTAAGATCCACTTCCGGTTTCTGATGTTCGCTTCACTGATTACTCGTATGCGCTCGCATTACCACGCAGACGATATTCGATCTTGTACTGACCATGGCATCGTAAGTGAGCCGATAGTTGAAGTGTAAAGAACCTTACTCATGTAGTCTTGTTCCTCTTTGACTTGGGCCCCGGTTGTTTTTGTTGAGTGCGAGTAAGCTAGCACGAAAGGTGTGCTAAGCGGTTTGGCCTTATCCATGTTGAACTTGCTCGGGACCTTTTCACATATTCGGCTTTGTGAAAGCCTCGAGCGATGCATATTTAATATTGACAATCCTCGTATCGGGGATTTGTTTTGTAGCTCTCGAATCCTTTATTGCAATGTGCTCACGGCATATTCGGATTATTAATCTCATCGATACGGCCCCTACAATAAGCATATCGTACATGTGATAGAATGATATATGAATTATCAAAATACGACATAACAACGGTGATACGCTTTATTTGTCCAGTGTACCCTAAATTGAGCATGAAATTATCGAATTTCTTGTACCAGCAATCTAGAAGCTTGATTGGACCATATAAGCTCTTCTTGGTCATTTCTTGAATCTTCCATCTGCTGTCTGCAGACATGAGTGCAGTGCATGTAGAAATCTTCTTGAGGTCTCGATGAAGAAAGACTAGCTTCGCATCTATTTGCTCGAAGTAATATTAGTGCTGCTTCTCTTGAGCCATCTGAGTGGTTGTGAGCTTCTGTAAGAAAAGATATCGGAAGCGATCAATTCACTGCCTGCAGTGAAATCCTTTTACAATAAGTCCCCAGCCTTGTACTTCATACTACTGTCATGCTCAGTTTCTGGTAAACCCACTTGTTGTGTAATGCCTTCTTCCTTTAGTGGAGGTTGTGACTCTATGTGGTTGCAACGGAAAATTAGCTTATTTTGTGTGACTCTACTTGCTAGAATTTTCGTATTCGAGGTTTTAATAATACTTTGCGGTTCTCCACTTAATGCAACTCGGAAGAATGTATTTCAAGGTTGGTGAGAAATATTGTGGAGAACATCGTTACGTGACCTACTTATTTGTAGCTATAAGGGTGAAGGCCATTTGTGAAACAATAGGAATGACTTCCCCGGACTTACTCTCCTTATCGCCCACATCACTACCACAGCAGCAAGTCTGGTAAGATCATTAAACCTTATGACTCGGATTAATGTGGAAACAACCCATAAAGCTATCTGTAAGTATCATATACATGATATTCTCATTAAAAATCACGTTCATGCTTCTTATGATCTTTCGAACTTGATCATCCTAGAAGCGATAGCAAAATACCTCGTCTCCATAGCCAATGAAATAACATTCCTTTGACTTAGCCTCAAGCTTGTTATGAGCATCGGGATTAATAAAAACATAAGAAAGACAACCAAAAGTCTTATAGTGAGAAAATTTGACATATTTCCCTCCCCAGACCTCCTCAGGCAATTTACAATCTAATGGAACGATGGTACCCTGTTGATCAAGTACCTTTGCAGTGCTAACCGCTTCTGACCAGAAAGTTGGTGGTAGTTCGGCGTGCAATCTCATGCTCATAGCACGTTCATTAATGATCATGTTCATACGTTCTGAACATTTTACTATGATCATTCCGGAATGGTCTTCTGCATTTTTGATACTCTAGTACACAATACTCCGCGGGCACATCATCGTATAGTCACCACCATTGTCGGATCTCGAAACATTTGAGTTTTAAGTCTATCTCCCGTCTCCATGTTGGCCTTCGTGAACATGAATTAAATACGTAGTTTATGCTTCGAAAGTAAAAGCTAATACATTTTAATTTGTGGTCATCAATGAATATGACATAGTACCGAGAGCCTCTAAGAGATGCCACTAGGGAAGGTCCTCACACATTTATGTGTACAAGTTTCAGTTTTCCTGCTTTTGGCGCTCTGCCACCTTTCAAGAAATTGATCTTTTATTTTTATAATGCAACTCTCACACGTACGAGATCGACTAACTTCGATTCACAGTAAGCACTAGGTGAAGTTCTTCTCTCGGACTCTGTAACCGAAAACTGCGTCTACGGAAATCTGTTGTCTTCTCTGTGGTAGTATCAACAACGCAGGTGAGTCGGTAGTCATATATAGTGTACTGTTTTCTTGTTTCTGAGCCGATGCAATCACCCTTTGTAAACGAAAATTTATCGAGAATATTGCGAATGACCACCATCATCGAGGCTGTCAATGATGAGATTTTTCTTCAACTCGAATATGTCACCTTTGCCGTCGATTTACTTTTATTATGGAGTGTATTGTCGAGCGTCTCCCATCCCTGCCACTTTTTAAAAGTTCTCCATCGTGAGATAATCCTTGCCGAAGTCACGCAACGAAACGTAATTTCGCATTAACACACAGTGAGAAGATGTATAGAAGGAAGTCTGAATCCCGGTATCAGGTCGTAATGAGGAACCGTGGTATTTGCGAGTAGTAGTGTCTCGATACTTCTTTATTAACTACAACATTAGCAACATTTTTACGCACTTATTGAGATTTTTTTTTTCAATTCTTTGCTATGTGTCCCAGCCTTGCCACAACTTCGGCGGGTTATGGCAATCGAAACTGATTTGCTGCTGCTGTCTTTGATTTTGATCTTACTGTTGAGTTACTGCGCCTGGTCTATACGGAATCAACAGTCGGTGCGGAACTCGAACCCGAATTCTCTTCGGATCTTTCATTGCCTCCTCGGTCGAAATCGAATCACGAATACTAGTAATTTCGGGTTATATTTACTGTAGAATTCTTCTTTCCGCCATCATAAATGAACACAATTTATTTAATAGTGAAGCTAACAATATCAGTGCACATATCTCGTAGTGATTAATTTAAATAGGCAATGATTGATTTGTGAAGTACTATTAAGAATCATTCGAATCTTTGTGTAACGGACGTACTCTCCGCCGTAACTGATTGAATAAGCTTTTTCGTGAAATCTTGTGTGTAGGTAAGCTTTTTATATATACGAATAAAGTTGTTGTAGTTTGTAATAGTAATTTCCTTATACGTTGTGTCTGACGAATCTCGATAGAGTTAACGAATAACTCTCGGAAGCTTGTCGATCGACGAAGTTTCATTCGGTCTCATTCGTATTTTCCGTCTGCTCACGGTAATGGAAGATGAAGTTTCTTAATAAAAGTAGTATCCATCGTATATTTGATAGCAGAAATTCGTGCCGTAAATTTCTCGATCACGATGCAATCGCTTCATCTCCGATCATCCTTCTTTCGAATCGAACGCTTGGCTCCAATCTTGGTTGTGAAAAATGACGTCAATAAAGTGTAAATTGAAACGAGGGGTCGCACACGAGAAAAACACACGGTTACGTGGGCTCGTAGTGCTACGTCTACGGAGAGTGAGAAGATTTTATTGCGAGGATTTACGCGTCGATCGCGTGGAAAACACGAGAAAAAGCTACTTTCTCTCTCTTCTTCTTCTCTCTCTCTTCTCTCTCTCTCCTTTCTCTCCGTGAGCCACCAAGAAGAAGAAGATTGGAAAATAAAGCTTGTGAATTCCCCTTTTGGCTTTACGCGTGAGCAAGCACTGAAAAACCGAGGCGGGAAGTCTTATACACATGGTGGCCGGACCCTCCAGTATAAGGCGAGAGATTAATTTGGCAAACCTACAACAAGGAAGAAAAACATGAGAGGATAAGATTAATTAATTTCAAAAATAAAAAAGCTTTACAGATAATTCCATTAATCAACGATTAATGACTAAATGTCTGAAAAAGAACACCAAGTAAACAATACGCAAGATACCGAAACTTCCAAAAGTGGACCGGTTTCCACGCTCAACTCTTTGGATTAATAAGTTTTGAATAATCGGCAGAAATACTTTCGTTCACATTCAAGGAAAACTATCAACATTCGTTCATTTTATTCCTAAAAGTGTACCAAGTTAAACCACCTAAAAATACATTCTCAAGCTCAAGCATGAACAGTGGAAGAATGTTTCAACTTCAAATTCAAGCAATAAGAGTGGAAGAATATGGGATAAAACACCATAGAAGCAGCAAAAGGATACCTTGGTCTGCCACGTAGTAATGGAAGTATGGCTGATGTTACGTCTGAAGATTGATTCATCAACTATATTCAAGTCATCCCTGACTTAAATGCTTACACTTTTTAATGCATGCATATATGCATGTTAATATTATAAATATGTAATCATGTAGATAAAATAAATTATGAAACAAAAAAACAAATGATTTAGGCTTCATTCATGTTTGAGGAGTGCTGAACATCGAGCAAATTCAAGCCGGCCCAGATATATATAAGAAAAAAACAAACAAAAAAATTAAAAAAAATCTATTGAAACTGGCTTTTATATTTTTGATCCAATTTTGTGCCAAAACATGATATCACCGAAACAGCAGATCTTTTATCCCAAAAAACAAAATTGACCAAATATTAAGACTGAAGAACTAAATTTATATAACAATTGGGTCATGTAAATAAATACCACCCAGTTCCTATGTATTTACTTATCTAACACGTATACTTCGCTCTTACATTTATATCACCGAAATATTTCATATCAAACAAAATAATACCAATATGTGGACATTAAAAGAGTGAAAAACACATATTCATGCGTAGATAAGGTGGTATGTATAAAAAATTGAAGTTTAGTAGGTGCTAGATATGTAGATAAATAGTAATCGAGTGTAATGTATATAAATCTTCCTTAAGATTTATATTAATTCAAACAATGATACATGCAGTATAACCAAAATTATCACGTGTTAGCTAATTTATATTTATTGAAATTTTTTTTTTTAATATTAAGAGTATTCTGCTCTTACATTTATTTGTTCATGATTATTCGCTATTCTTGCTTGAGTACATGACAAGAATTCAGTGAAGCGTACTCCTTTCTAATTCTTCCCCTTCTAACAACATGATAACGAAGGTAAAAACCAGCAAGTGGGCAGGTCTTCGCATTGGAATGAGCAGCGAAAAACAGTCTAGCACAAGAATAGTCAAGAGAAATATGACGGTTCATCCTTTATTCAAAGCAGTAAAATTGGATACGACAACGTACATTTTGTGACATAGATCAAGCATCTGAGCATTGGCTCACCTCCCAAAACTTGGAACCAACCTTGGAACAAGATGATGGGGAAAGAGGAATAGAACAGTTTGAGAAATCCCTGACAGACACCGAGCCCCTATCACCGCCGCTGGTCACTAACCTGTAACCATCCACTGCCATGGCACTACATCCTACAGGCTTTTTAGTTGGATTTTCGAATGACAACTTGCTAAAAAGGTCCAGTTTATTCGCCAGGTGGCCTGTGTCAGTTTCCCAAACATTTACACACCAATCAAACGGCCCTGCAGTGACTATTTTGTACGAGTCCATATGCAGGTACTTAACTAGACCAGTGTGTCTCCTAACTCTGCAATAGGCGCAGGCTTCAGCACGGCCTTTCCTGATATTACAGCATAGCCCTGGATCACAAATGACAAGAATGTAACGGTATATAACATGAGATCATCTGCAGTGGTGTTCAAAAACTGGTTGTTTCAATCTAATAGAAAAAGTATGCATCCATACTTATCTTCTCCACCAGTGCAAAGTAACCATTTTGAGGGTAGCATCTCAAAGGAATATGTCTTTGGGGAATGGACAGCAATAGTTGCGACGCTCTTCATGGTTCTCAAATCAATTGCCGTTACTGCCATGCCACTAGCAATATAGCACAGTGAATCATAACACTTCATACCAACAGGAGGGCCAGAAACAGAAGTCATCCCGACACAGGAAGAGGAACCCGTAGATGACGATGCCATTGTATCCCAGACCCTAACCTATAAATATAAAAAATTAAGTAAAAAACAATCTTATGCAACTAACCGATAATAGATTCTTAAGTGCACTGCTGATGAACAAATTTTAAAAACATAAAAACACAGAACAAATCAAATAAACAGGAGATAAGTCGCTCAAAAGCATCAATTTAAAACATAATAAATTCATGTGGAAAGAGCTTAAACCAAGTAAATTTTGAAGGCATATTTCAGAATATATGGTTGTAACATCCAAATCAGCAACATTTATCTAATGAATGCGAGGAGTGATCGCCAGGACAGGGAGGCCTCTACAATGAGTGGCTCTTAGTAGACTTCTTGGATGAGAGGGAGTAAAAACTAGCTAATAGTCCATTTGGGGCAAACTAAAATCGCGGGCGGCGTTTTCAAAATGCCGCCATTCCGTTTGGTAAATGCGTCCTTGGTGCGTTTCGTGAAAATTCGTTTTCGATTGTTAATAAATGCTACCGCGAGAACAACCCCGTGGCTCGCGTTGGTTCGCTCTCGTTTTACTCCTCTGCCCTTGACCCGAGCCCTAGCATCGATCTCTCTCGCTCTTGCCTCCCTCGCTCCTCGTGGTCGACTGACCTGACTAAGGATCATTTCGATGGTGAAGTTGTCAGACGTCAACTCGTCCCCGTGCAATCTCCGCTTCAAACGAAGAAATCAACGACGATGGATGAAGCTGCGTGGATGGACAACTTGGACGAGATTCCAAGGATGGTGGAGAAGGACAATAGGGAGGACAAGGCTTTCATGGACGGTTTGAAGGATCGTATGGTAGAGAATTGTCAACTGTTGAAGCAAGTGAGGCAACCTGAGATGAGGGGATCGTATTTGAAAGATTCGGAAAAGATGGAGATGTACAAGCTTCACAAGGAGAATCCGGAGGTATATAATGCAGAGAGGCAGGCGAAGGATTTCAGGATTATGAGGCAGAGTGTCCATGTATATTGTGGTTCAAGGAAATGGAGGAAGAGGAGGAGAAGAAACTTGGTCGGCCCCTTGATGACTCCGTGGAAATCCATCTCGACAACTTTCCAGAGTAAGCTTAATATAGATTTTTTTACTTCTTGGGTTTTTGATGTTTGCTTTCTTGATCACGATGAACTAACATGTAGAATTTCTAATTAGTATTCTGTGAAGATATTAGCCAAGAGTTAGACAGCTGTGGATTCATGGATAGAGTTGAGCGCAATTTATGATTTTTTGCTTGGTTATGACAGCGAATATGATGAAAATGTATCAAATTACTTTCAAGCTATCTTGATTGCTTGATTTTAAATGGATAGTAAGTAATTATACTATCTGGAACTTTCTTAGCTAGAAAAGGGTTGTTGCATTTAGGGGTTTTGTTTATTGATAATGTTATGTAGTGATTTTTTTGCTTCTATACTATCAAATATGTAGCTATTACAGAATGATCATTAATCCAGAAACAACTGCATATAAGCTGTTTTGCAAACGCACGAAACAAACAGTCAGTCAGTTTATTTGGATAAACTGTTGATCAGTAGCTTATCTAGATCAACTGTTTATCATCAACTTATTGATAAGCTGAGCTTGCCCCGAACAGACCCTAAATCTCAACCAAAAAAAACAAAAGAAAAATATGTGTCTATAGTAAGTCTTTAAGCCAAATAAGTGAAGCACTTGCTTGAGTTGACAATTGGAGTTTTATTGGAATACTCCAAAGTTGAGTGTGTTTGTGCTAGCAAACTCCTACAAAGGATGCCTATGGGGCTCCGGAAATTCAACGCCCTGACCTCCCTTAAGAAGAAAAGAGTGATATGAGTGACAGAATTTTATCTTGAAGTTCCAGGTCAAATTTTTAGAAGACATGAGATAGTAGATAAGACACTACCCAAACATGTAGTCCGCATTTTGTGAGAACTTTTTTAATATAGGATTAGAGGTTTCCCATATGATTAACTACCCCTCCCAATAACGAAAGAGCAGTTTCGATTAAGGTTAGTCATTAATTTTGAGTATTTAACATATAGTAAGAATACAAAAAAGTTTTAGATTGGTCGATTTAGCAGATGGTGGGAAAGTAGTGATAAACCCAATCAAGATCCCATGATTCTATCGCCCCAGTTCATCGTTGTCACTGATCTATTTAGTCAGAGGAGTTAGTTGACCTAACCTAATTAAAAGATCATTGTCAGCAACCATGGGTTGTGTCGTCCAAAGGACCTTTGTAAATCTAGGATAAATGTTTGTCTAAGAGGATAAATTTAATCAACCTTAGTCAGGGGCAGAACCAGTCTCTTTTTTTAGGAAAGGCAAACAACCTCTTAGACCCAATATGGGAGGGGATAGGACAACGAAGAGCAAAACAATATTTCAGGAGAGGCAAAAGATCAAATTACCCTCCCATATAAGTAAAAATCTGAATTTAAGAAGGGCAATTGCCCCTTGAACCCTACTTGGGTCAGCCTATGACCTTAGTTAAAAAAAAGAATTTGTGTCAATCAAACGCATTATTGTGGTTCACAACTCAAATGGCAGAACAACACTAATCATAATTTAATGATATCATTTGGTGGCAACCCACTAATTAGAAGCTCCGATCATAACTGTTATTTTTGTGAAGTCGTTGGACCAAACCACAATCATAGAGGACTTGGATCAAAGTCCTTACAACCATGAGATTGCTTTGAGTATGAATAAAGTTAGACACTCGATGTGATTTATTTTTGTGAATTGAAGTTAATCAAAAGTCACATTCAACAAACTATAACGGAGTATGGATGTAATTTGCTTAAACCTTTTAAGTGATTAAATTTAACTTGGATGTTTTAGTTTGCTACTTCAAACTTTTGATTTGAAAAACTTGATTTAAAAATTAACACTCCAGTTAAGATTTTTAGTCAACACGACTATCACCAAGGATTTAGACATTTGAAATACTCATGTTTGCAGTTCATTTGTGATTTAAACTTGCAAATTTCATATTTGTTATTTGGACATTATTATAAGTATTGGAGTCGTCGGCTCCGATTCTTAAAAGGAAATCCGACTATAGTTGAGTTAGAATTTTGAATTTGATCTATAGATAGTGTCTTGTTTGAGTATGTGCTTAACTTTATTAATTTAAATATGATTTCAAAACATGATAGTTATCAATTTTAAAATAAACATAAAATTTTAATGGTGTATTGCACATAATTCAAATAATAAGCTATTTGAGTACAAATCAAACCTTAACTCGCATAACATTTTTAAATTATTTATTAAAACATTTTATCATTATGGTCGGAGCACATGCAAGTAAATTAAACTTGATTTTAAGTTAGTTCGTGTAACATTCTCAAACTATTTATTAAAATATGCAACACTTTAGTCGGAGCATATGCAAGTTTATGATTTGAAGTTGTGAGTATATTTTATTGCATTCATACTATGCATTTTATATGAATCTTGACACATATATGATCATAATACTGTCTTTCAAAAGATAACATAATGTTTGATACATTTACAATATAATTACACATTTGAAAAATTAAGCACATATTTTAAGATAAATGTATTGGAGCTAGAATATATTTTGAAATGTAAATGCAATCTTAAAATAATTGAGATTTATTTATCGTGTTTATATCTTTTTAGAATGTATGTATATAACATGAAACCACTCACACAACAACTTGAAAAAGATTATAGTGCACTTGTACAAATCTCAAGGTGTTGAATCGATGTTGAAAACTACTTTAATGCTCATGAGAACAACACCACACCAACAATCCTTTATCCCAATAAGTGGGGTCGGCTAAATGAATCATATTTCTCCATTGTGTCCTATTGAGATTTATACCTTCATTTAATTCTAATAGATTAAGATCAATTTTTATACAATATGCCCTAATTTTTTTAGGTCTACCTCTGATTTTCTTGACATAAGTCAAATCTAAAACATCTACTCTCCTAACCGGATCATCAGATGGTTGAAGTTTAATGTCAACAAACCATCTAAGATGACTCTCTCTAATCTTGTTCTCTACTGGAGCTACACCAACCCTATCACAAATATATTCATTTCGCATTTTATCTCTAAGTGTCAAGCCACTCATCCACCTAAGAATTCTCATCTTAGTAACACTTAACTTTGTTTTATGCTTCACTTTTAAAGGCCAACATTCTGCACCATAGAGCATTGCAGGTCTCACAACAACAACAACAACAACAACAAAGCCTTAATCCCACTAAGTGGGGTCGGCTACATGAATCCTTTTTCTCCATTGCGTCCTATTTAGTGTCAAATTTTCGTTTAATTCTAATAAATTAAGATCATTTTTTATGCAATAAGCCCAAGTTTTCCTAGGTACCATTCCTCGCCTTTCTTAACATAAGTTGTATTTAAAACATCTACTCTCCTAATCGGATCATCGGGTGGTCGACGTTTAATGTGACAAACCATCTAAGGCGACTCTCTCTAATTTTATCCGTCACTCGGTGCAACTCCAACCCTATTACGGATATATTCGCTTCGCATTTTGTCTCTAAGTGTAAAGCCACTCATCCACCTAATCATTCTCATCTCGGCAACACTTAAATTAACATTGTGCTTCTCTTTTAAAGGCCAACATTCGAGCACCATAGAGCATTGAAGGTCTCACCACCATCTTATAAAATTTTCCTTTCGGTCTAAGCGGTACTTTTCTATCACACAAAAGGCCGGACGCATTCCTCCACTTCAACCAACCAACCTGAATTCTACTATTAACATCCCCATCTATATCACCATCGCTTTAAACAATGGACCCGAGATATCTAAATCGTTCACACCTTTTAATAATTTGATCACCCAAAGTTACACTTCTATCACTAGACCTACTATTACTAAAATTACATTCCATGCATTCAGTTTTAGTTCTACTCAAACGAAGACCTTTAGACTCCAATGTAGACCTCCATAATTCAAGTTTTTCCTGGACTTTTTCTCTTGTCTTATCCACAAGGAGGATATCATCAGCAAAAAGCATAAACCAAGGTACATCCTCTTGTAAATGCCCAGTAAGACCATCCATAAATAAAGCAAAAAGATATGGGCTTAAAGCCGATCCTTGATGTAAACCAATAGAAATAGTAAAATACTTGGTCAATCCTCCTTCAGTTCGAACACATGTAACAACCTTCAGTTCGAACACATGTAACAACCTCCAAGGTACAACTCTACCACTAGAGCTACTACTTCTAAAATTACATTCCATGTATTCAGTTTTAGATCTACTCAAACGAAGGCCTTTAGACTCCAATGTAGCCTCCATAATTCAAGTTTTTCCTGAACTCTTTCTCTAATCCTATCCACAACAAGGATATCATCAGTGAAAAGCATACAACATGGTACATCCTCCTGTAAATGTCCAGTAAGAGCGTCCACAACAAAAGGCAAAAGATATGAGCTTAAAGCCAATCTCTGATGTAATCCAACTGAAAAAGAAAAATACTAGGTCATTTCTCATGTTCGCACCCAAGTAACAGCTCTATCATACATATCTTTATTGAATTGAATATAAGTCATATCAGCACCTTTCTTCTCTAGAACTCTCCAAAAGACTTCTCTTGGAACCTTATTGTAAGCTTTTTCTAAATCAATAAAAATCATTTGTAGATCATCCTTACTCTCTCTATGATTCTCCATCAAACCTCTCAATAATGTATAGCTTGTATAGTAGACCTACTCGACATAAATCCAAAGTGATTATGAGAAACCTTTGTATTACATCTTAATCAATGATTCATTACCCTCTCCCATAATTTTAAAGTATGACTGATCAACTTAATTCCTCTATAATTTGCATACTCTTGTGCATCCCCTTTATTCTTAAAAATGGGGACCAAAATACTCTTCCTCCACTCCTCAGGCATATTTTTAGTTTTTACAAAAAAAATTCCCAAATCTCCTAAATATTTTAACACTTCAATTGGGACATCATCAGGTCATACTAATTTTCCACATATGGCTTTTTTTAAAGCCTCATCAACTTTGTTTTTATTAATGCGATGGTAGGAATAAAATATTTTATTTTTATTAATGATATTAGGATTATTAAAGTTGATGTTTTTTTAGAAACTATATTGAAGAAATTATCAAAATAACTCACCCACCTATGTTGAATATCTTCTTCTAAGAAAAGCACTTTTTGATTTTCATATTTAATACCCTTTACTAAAAATAAATATTTACTTTTTTATCCCTTTATTTGGCTAACTTATAAATATATTTTTTGCCACTATTTAGTAATTAATCTATTTAATTTTTAAAGTTACAAATTATTCTCTTAGACTTTCTACGCGCCACCTTATATTTTCTCTACTTCTCTAAGCATTTACATTTAAACAATTTTTACAACACAATTTCTTACATTTTATCTTTTCTTGCACATTATTATTCTACTACAAATTATTTTTATTTAAAAAAACTTTTCTTTTTAATTCTGTAAGTACGTCTTTCCCCACTTGTTTAATATTGTTTGTTATTTTATCCCAAATAGAATTAGCTTTTTCATGAATATCACATCTTGAAATCTTGAAGATTAATCATAAAAATATTCTTATTTGTCTTCTAGGTACCCATATAATTTTATGACAATATTTCAATGTATTATTTATCTTACAACTCTTATCTTATATTTCAGAATAAATAATCGATAGTTAGTTAAATTTTTACTTAGAATGACCTTACAATCTTTACATTCTTGACTATCTCTTTTTTATATATGAAAATAATCAATTTGTGTTTTATTAGAACCATTCTTATAAGTGATAATATGCTCATGTCTTTTCTTAAATAAAAGATTAACAATAACAAAATCATACTCTAAAGGAAAACCTAATATATCTACATTCTTCATTAATCACTCCAAAACCGTAGCCATCATGAATATTTCTAAAATCTTATATCACTCTACCAACAAGTCCATTTAAATCTTCTTCAATAAAAATTATTTCTTCAAGAGGTATCATTTGTATTAATTCTTATAGGTCATTCCATATTTTTCTTTTGAACCTATATGAGCATAAACACTTGAAACATTAAAATCTTAATATCAACAAGAATCTTTAGTGTTATAATTATATTTCCAATTCAATTAATTTTTACAATATTATCTTTTAAGCACTTATCTATAAATATACCTAATCATTTCTTAAATTCGAGAATTTAAAACCTAAGTTGTCAATCTCCTTCGCCTTTTTTCCAACCCATTTAGTTTCTTGAATATATTAGATCTTTATCTTCTTATGAACTATAATATCAACTAATTACATTAATTTACCAGTGAGAGTACCTATATTCTAAAATCCTATCCAAATAATTATTTCAAGATCCTATCCCGAACTCTTATTCCAAGATTCCATCATTTATTTGATGATAGGATAAAAAAGCATCCAAAAAACTGATAATAGTGTATATGATAGTACGGTAGACAATCATGTTTCTATGCAACACTGTATAGCTATCTTTTGGTCATATTGTGTTCAAATTGAATATATCCATCAATTTTATTAGTTTACATACCATCACGACATTGGAGATTCACTATGATCACAAGAATTCTCTTGCGTCCATCAACTTTCCAACCATTTTACATATGAATTTGGCTAGGGTCGTAGCTATAGATAGATTTTTTGCTTGATTGATCTCTCTTTTTAATCAATAGTCACTCTATGGAGAGCAACATGGAGATCGCATTTGGGCATTTCCATGACTAGCCAAGCAAAAAATGCCCACCTGCTCTTCATATTTTTTTATTAGTTTATTTTTGTATTCAGTCAAAGGACAAACTAATCTAAGAGGCATGGCAACTTCCCTCCCAAGATGAAATTCTTTTATATTCTCCAATATCTCAAAGCTTGAGCCCTCATGAAACTCAACGTTGAGCAACTCCTCCTAGAAACTACTTTACAGCTTGAATTTAAACAAGTCTGAGATTGTCTCAAGTCACTCTCCTCATGATGACCACTTGTCCCTCTATTAAGAATTTCATAGCAACATGGTATATTAAGATGACTGTGAAAAGTATTAAGCAATCCGTCAAAAAAAGAAAAAGTTGAGTTGTCAGGGCATCAACTACAACAAAATTGGTCATCGAAGTATATTGCTAGTCTTCCTCGCCCAAGGAAATCAGTAGAAATAAAATTTCTTCAATTTTTATTTTTTTCATCAGAGAAACTGACTTGGTCTATCTTTTGTGTCAGTTTGGTTCCTTAAAAACTCATTTTTGCAAATTAGCATTTCAAAGTAACATTAACCGAGCTCCCTGTATTGATTAAAATATGCCACCAAGTTGGTAGTTTGTTATCAGCACTGTGGCTATAATTATGTTCCTATAAGAACTCTTACTTATATATTGTTGGTATGAAAAAAGATAACAAGAATGAGCTCTACAAAGGATGCCTACATCACAATGGATACGTTTACCTCACTGCCAACCATAACTATTTGAGGCTAGCTCTTCAAAGTACTTTTTCCTTTAGTGGTTAAAAGTCCAATAATGTGAATAGCTCACGCAAGAATGTCCAGACTGAACTAACTTATGCTAAAATCTCAAAAATATAGTAACAAGCTCCAAACACATGAAACTCACCAAAACACTTCTAGATATGTTTAATTAATATTTTTTAGAGTTTCAAGATAAAATTATTAAAAAATTATCCACACTAAATTCGTAATGTTAGAGATTTTTCTAATTTTGGGGTTTCTTGTGTTGGCTGACACTTTTGGGCTTCGAACTCATATTACACTTGCTGACCTAGTCCACTAAGACATGTATTCTCTCCTAGCCCTCTTAGAAAGGATCAAATAATAATTGTCCACCTTTCAGTGGGCAGACCCCAAGCCACACCGCCTTAGCCCAAACAAACTAATCGGCACTGCAATTGCCTAAAACATGATTGATCCAAATCCACTAGATGTATTAGCATCTCATGATCATCATATTGTTAAGGATACGAGTGACTCAAATTGGCATTCTTATAACTATGATGTTAGTATTTCTAGTATAGAAGAACGAGTAGATCAGATCTTTTAAATCTTCAGGAGAAACAGAAATAATTCTATATATATATATATATACAATGGCGTCGTCGTCTCTCGGCTCTGCTACAGTTTTGCCTCATGGCGAACCCTAGCGACCGTTACAGCCGTTCATCGCATCGCTCCTCTTCTCTCCTCTGCTTGAGTCTTCTCTGGCGTCGGCGTCCTCGTACGTAGATTTTGTCGTCACCTTGCGGTCGCCTGCTGTCGCCTCTGCTTGCGTCTTCTCTGGCGTCGTCGTCCTCGTACGTAGATTTCGTCGTCACCTTGCGGTCGCCTGCTGTCGCCTCTGCTTGAGTCTTCTCTGGCGTCGTCATCCTCGTACGTAGATTTCGTCGTCGCTTGCTGCGGTTCTTGACTGCAGACAGAACAACGCGATCCCGGCGAATTGCGTCACTTGCGTCTCTTTTGTGGGAATTAGCAGATCTCGCGACTCTGCAGGTTGCCGTGCTTCATCTATGATCCTGCAGTGAGCTCTCGACAGCTGCAGTGCTGTGAGATGGCCTTGGGTCGTTCTTATGCCGACGCCCTCGTCGGCGATAACCCCGCCCGCGCCCCTTCACGTTCCAACATGTTCCCGTAGAAATTCCACGATGCATTTGCGCAAGGCGTGGAAACCGGGTTTCTAAAAAAAGCATCCCGTAAAGATGGCAAACCTGGAATCTTTCTTACTGAGGAAGAGATCTCCATCCTAGCTGCACCCAGGCGGTTGATTCTAATAGGTAAATTCTTCGATGGTAACCCTAAACTCGAACTGATCGGTAAGGAATTTGAGCAAATGAAGCTGAATGGAAGTTGGAAGATTGGAAGACTGGATGGTCGACACGTTCTCATCCAATTGACGGATGATGAAGATTACACCCAAGTGTTTGCTAGAAGAACACTTCACATAGACAATCGGGTGATGAAGGTGTTGAAATGGACGGTGGATTTTGACCATCACACTGAACCTCCCATCATTCCTGTTTGACTAAGCTTCCCAGATTTGCAGGTTCACCTTTACGATCCAGAGCTTCTATTTACTTTTGCAAAGATATATGGCACACCACTCCAGACTGATCCACCTACAGAAAATCTAATCAAACCTTTTGAGGCTAGAATATTGATAGAACGAGACATTACGTCACCCTTCCCGAAACAGATATGGATTGGTACACAGCATCAGGGTTTTTGGCAACCACCAGAACTTGAACAGGTACATCTTTACTTGCACCCACTGTCGTATGTTTGGACACTCTCACCAGCATTGTTACCACCTGCATCCGAATCTCAAACCTCCACGCACAAAAGTTACTAGGCCACACATTCCTGCAACAGATATACCATCTTCCTCACTACTTGTGATACCTACTGCAAAGCCCACGCCGGACATGGTGCAAAAGTCTAATGATACTGATTCTAAGCAGGTTGATAAGGATCAATTGTTGGAGTGTCAGGTGGTTGTACCTAGAAGGCAGGATGCGGTCGCTGCCCCTTCTCAGCCTTCTTCTCTTGGAGTAGCAACAACTGCGGAGGGTGCTCAGGATTCCCTCTCTGACGTGATTGAACATAGGGAAGAAGCGAACATTCACATTCAGAGGACGGAAAATGTGCATACTACTACCGAGGGCGAATCACTGTCAAGCAGTATCCTCGTTACTGTTACCACACAAACACTGGAACCCATCGCTGCAACTGTCTTTCCTCATATGGTTCAGACCAACAAGTCTTCAGAAGAAGCATGACAAGTGTATACCTCCCAGCGAAAGAAGAAGGCTGGGGGTACTATTCACCTTGGAAATTTAATGGATGATATTTTGGTCTCCCCTGGCAATGGAGAAACACTTCAGAATTTGATTTCTAGATGCGCTACAACAATCAAGGGCAGAGGGAAGCCTTGGCGACCTCGTCCCCTTTAGTTGCTTGTTTCTCTTTTGTTCTATCTTTTGTATCGCTCTGTTTGAGTTTTATTTGTTTTTTTATTTCTTATGAGTTGAGCTCAATTTTTTGAGCCCTCTCATACTACTTGATTTGTACCCCTTTTTATTTCTATGAAATAGGCCTTAGGGCTCATATATATATATATATATATATATATATATATATATATATATATATATATATATATATGGGCCTTCCCGATTTCACGTTGGACAAGCTTCAGGTAAAACCTTGAAGGTGCGAGACGCGGGGTGCACCAAAACCTAGAATCACCACTATTCTGCTGCCGATCAAATCTCCGATATGCCACCCAAACCGCCGCCAAATCTAAGGAAGCCACAGCCGAGCGGCCTATCCTGGGCCGATTCTCCTCTCACCTCAAGATTGGAATAGTCGGATTACCAAATGTTGGAAAGTCAACTCTTTTCAACACTCTTACTAAATTGCCACTAGATGTATTAGCATCTCATGATCATCATATTGTTAGGGATACGGGTTACTCAAATTGGCATTCTTATGACTATGATGTTAGTATTACTACTATAGAAGAATAAGTAGATCAAATCTTTTAAATCTTCGGGAGAAATAGAATTAATTAATTAATTTTATATATATATATATATATATATATATATATATATATATATATATGCTGCTCACGGCGTGCATCATCCTGCAGGTTCGAGCGTCTCGAACTTGCCTGCCGGCTCGATTTCGCTGTCTTGCAGAGCGATTTCGTCGTCTCCGACGGAATCTCGCTCGTCCTGCTGGATCGTACCGAGCTGCTCGGCTGCTACTCGCGGCATCGTCATCTGCAGGTCCCGTCGAGACTTCGACTGTAGTTTCGCAGCCTGCCAGCCCGTTTCGGTTTGCGACTGCTGCATTTCGGCTCCTGCTCTCGGTTTACACGGCGTGCCTCAGGTGGAGAGGGATTATTCGTGGCCGCTGCCCCTGCTCGACGCCGACTGCTGAGTTGTCCTAGCGATTTGCTGCGACTCGCGGTCAGTTTCCTGCTCCTCTGGCTGCGAGGAATCTCCCTGCTCGACGCCGACTGCTTCAGCTCAGACCCCCTTTGCTGCAGCTGTTTCAAGTGGACTGGAGGCTGATTCTTTGCACCAGGGTCCGCTCGATCTGCAACTTCTTTCTGTCTTCATGGCATCAAAGACTTCTTATGTTGGTGTTGTGGGCAGCAATTCCTATAAAAACCTTGATCATCTCTTTTTTCCACAAAAATTTCATGATACTGCGGCTGAAAAAATACAGGGTGATTTTATCAGGCTGATAGGTGTTAAAGATGGGAAACCTGCTGTTATCTTCACCACTCAGGAAATGAAGGTTCTCTCCGATGATATTAAGTTTACTTTAGTTGTGAAATTCCAATTTGGTCACCCCAATATGGATTTAGTTAGAAAATTTTTTGAGAATATGAAACTTATTGGAGCATGAAAATTGAGAATTTTGGATGACAGACACTTACTTATTTGAATACAAAAGGAAGAAGCTTATGCGAGAATCTTTGCTCAACAATCTGTTTTGGTTGCTGGCACCCATATGAAGCTTGTCAAATGGACTCCTGATTTTGACTCATCTAAGGAACCTCCTATCGTTCCTATGTGGTTCAAACTTCCGGGACTCCCCTTTCATTTGTACAATCGACATGCCTTGTACAACATAAGCCAAGCTCTCGGAACTCCTCTCAGAGTTGATTCACCTACTTTTGATAGGGTCTAGCCAGGTGGTGTCAGGGTTCAGGTGGAGAAGGATTTCACTCTTCCTGATGTGGATCGTTTTTGGATCACTAATAGTGCGGATGGGTTTTGGCAGGAGGCTGTGGTGGAGAACATGCCTCTTTTGCCAGCATTGCAAAATGTTCGGGCACATTAGGGACACTTGTTATAGACTGCATCCTCCCTCAAGGAAAAGGGCTTCTGGGCCTTCTGCTGCTGTTGGGACTTCCCAACATAGAGTCGACACTACTCTGGCTCAGGAGAATAAGGTAGCAACTGATACTGATAACAGTTTAAACTCAGCTGACATGGCTGTCGGGGAGACTCCTCAGACGATTATACAAATTGCCACTCCAGTGACTACAGTGGTTATGCGAACAAGGGGGAAGTGTGGCACTTCCTCCTGCAGGGGAGCAAGCCGTCCAGGGGGCTATTTTAGCCATCCGCTCTAACAGGTACATCCAAACTTTCAGCAGAAAAGAAGAAATTCCCAACCAAATGCCAAACCCACCGGTACGAATCAGCAGCATAAGCCAACAGAAGAGGAAGAAGCAGAAGAAGCAGTAGAGGAAGAAGATGATGGAGAAGATTGGCAGGTTTATCAATCTTGATGGACGAAGAAGCTTGGGGATACACTTCTACTTGATGATACCTTGGTGACTCAGAGCAATGGAGTAGCATTAAAGAGATTACTTTTATGGATCACCAAATAACAGAGCGAAAGTTTCACGTTCTCGCACTTGACATTGTCTTGTGATCTTTTTATGTTCGTTCTTTTGGTTATTTTGGTTACCATTGTATCGTAGGGGTAGGGCTCCATGGACCCTCTCCTCAAACTTCTGTAACCGCTTTTATATCAATATAGGCCCTAGGGCTTTTCAAAAAAAAAAATAAAAAAATAAATATATATATATATATATATATATATATATACATATATATATATATATATATATGGAAAGGGCCGTAGGCCTATTGCATCGAAATTAAAAGAGGAGTACAAAAAGAGTAATATAAGAGGGCCCAAACAAAATTGAGCACATCCCATAAAACCAATAAAGTAAAATAGAGCTCTATCAGAGCGATATAGAAGATACAACACAAAAACTAACAGCTAAAGAGGACAAGGTTCCCAAGGCTTCCCCCTGCCCCTAGCGATATAAGCACAACTCTAACTCGCATTCTGAAGAGCTTCCTCAATACAAGGGGAAACTAGACTATCGTCCATAATATTTCCAAGGGGAATAGTGCCCCCCGCTTTCTTCTTCCTCCGGGAGGTAAACACTTGCCATTCTTCTTCAGTAGACCGGAGATATGCTTTAGTGGCAACAAGAATGGCGATTCACCTCCAAGGGGGATAGTGCCCCCCTGAAGATATGGGCTTTCCGTAGGTGGGTGGGGAACTGGAGGAGAAACCAGGGGCCCCCTTTCATGGAGAGACGTATGATCTGTAGTCATAGGAACAGAAGGAGCAGAAGGCGATACAGAAGTCAAATCTTTGGATTGAATATTAATATCCACATGAGTGTTTGTCTCTTCCCTGTCTTCGGTCATATCATGGTGGGGAGTCTGCTCTCCCTCTGTAATAGTGGGTAACTGATGTGGAAGTGTAGCTGCTCCAGTAGAAGGAGGCAGAGCGATGGCCTCATCCTGACTATTGATGGGAACTGCCTATTGCTCCTCCACAAGTTGAGCCAACTCAATCTAATCTGCAACAGCAGTGGGTATCTCTGAAGGGGAGGGAAGCGGGACATCCGACGCAGAAATATGTGGTCCAGTAGTATTGGCACGTGGAGGTTTGAGGTTCGGATGCAGTTGGTAACACTGATGGGGGGAGTGTCCAAACATACGACAGTGGGTACAGTAAAGAGGCACCTGTTCTAATTCTGCTGGTTGCCAGAATCCCTGATGTTGTGTGCCAATCCAGAACTCTCTCGGAAAAGGTAGCGTGATGTCTCGTTCTATCAGTATTCTCGCCTCAGAAGGGCGAGTCAGATGTTCTGTGGGCGGGTCGGATTGAAGTGGAGTGTCATAGACCTTTGCGAAGGTAAAAAGAAGCTCCTGATCGTAGAGGTGTACCTGCAGATCTGGGAAGCGCAACCAGACGGGGATGATGGGAGGTTCAGTGCGATGGTCAAAATCCACCGTCCATTTCAGCACCTTCATCACCCGATTGTCAATGCGAAGTGTTCTTCTAGCAAACACCTGGGTGTAATCTCCATCATCTGTCAGTTGGATGAGAACGTGCCGACCATCCAGTCTTCCAATCTTCCAGCTTCCAATCAGTTTCATCTGCTCAAATTCCTTACGGATTAGTTCGAGTTTTGGGTTACCGTAGAGGAATTTGCCAACTAGGAACAAACAGCAGGGTGCAACGAGGATGAAGATATCTTCTTCAGTAAGAAAGATGACAGGTTTGCCGTCTTTACGGGATGCTTTTTTGAGGAATCATGATTCAACTCCTTGCGTGAATGCATCGTGAAATCGTTGCGGAAACATGTTGGAACATGAAGGAGCGCGGGCGTGCTTATCGGCGGCGAGGGCGTCGGCGTAAGAACGACCCAAAGCCATTTCGGCGACTGCACAAGTCGGTGTGCAAATCCCGTCAAGCTTGCTGCAGGATCACAAACCCTCAGGCACAGCGAACGAGACTCCGAACAGCAGGAGACGCAGGGATGCGATCTTTGTAAGCGTCGAAAGCAACTCGAGTAGCTGCCATCGTAGATGCAGGCACAGCTGTCGAGAGGCACGGACGCAAGAAAGCGCGAAGTTCTGTGGTCGGCGAAAATCGACGACGACGACGAGAGCAAAGGCTGACGAGGAAGACGACTCGAGGAGCAGTGGAGCAGACGCTAGGGTTCGCCATTACGGCGAAACCCTAACAGGGCAACGAGGGAGACGAAAGAGAAGCGCCGCCATATATATATATATATATGGGGGGGAGGGCATTTAGAGCTCCTTACGTGTTAATATAAAAATATTAGTTACAAAAAAAGGATGTGAATCTCAATGTCTAAAAGAAGGAAAAAAAAAACATAAAACATGAACCCCTAAGGGTTTCACCTCCCTTGGTACAACTCACACAAAAAATTGCTCCAAAAATTACAAGTATAGTGTAAGTATACAAGTAAAGCAAAAGGCCTGAAGGAAGAAAAACCAAAGAACTATGCATAGAGAAATGCAGAGCAAAACCCTGAGGAGGCAAAGAGGCAAAGTCCAAACAGTCCAGAAAGAGAAGCAAAAAAGAACAGCAGTCCATAGATGCAAATCCATTCCACATAGAGACCTGGATAATCAGACCCCAACTGGCAGCAAACTTCAGAGCTAATGTCCAACAGGTGCGAGATGGGGAGAAAATATCGACGGCGAGACAGACGGGAAAGAGGCTCCAGGCGGTAGAAATGAAAATCCAAACAGAGCAGCCAACCATATGTCCAAATATCAGAGATGTGAAGATGGATCCAGAAACCAAAATCAAAATAGAAAACCATCAAACAGAAAATAAGCAATAACATATATGCCAATAAAACATTAAGCCATCCAGATAAATAAGTGGAGCTGATAAGAAGCAGATAAATAAACAGGTCATACTCCAAATAAAACCAATTAGCATCTCAAGTAGGGGGTATCCAGCATATCACTTAATAATAGGTGCTTAAGAAAATCTAGTGCGGAGGTACCAGTAATAACAGTGGTGGTATTAAGCTTAGAGAGATAGTCGGTAGGGGATTCTCCCTCTCTAAGGGTAAAGCTGTACTGGATATGCATCTGATGAACAGAAATAACATGATGACTACGATGTAGGAAACAAGTCAAAAACCATGGAGGTTTGACCTTCTGAGTGAGAATGTTAAAAAGAATTTGTGAGTCGGTCTCTAGAATAAGCATCCTAAACTGACAGGGTACAGCAGCCAGTAAGATAAGCAGAGCAAAAGTGCATTCAACCTCAAGGGGAGAGGAGGCAAGAACAGGAGGAGAAGAAAAGCAGGCACTGCCCTCTATCATTCCTAAACAAACCACCAGTTGCAGAAGTAGGAGTCCAGCTAGCATCAAAGTTTTCTTTAATCCAACCAAAAGTTGGAGGTAACCATCTAACAAAAGTAGGCCTCAGACAACCATGTACAGTATCATTAGGACTCTTGGCAGATAATGCTCTAGTGGCTCTATGGTAATTAGTCATAATATAAGAAATAGTGGTTATAGGGGAAGGGGGGAGGAAATGTATTTGTAATCATTCCTTGCAAGCCAAAGGAACCAGTGGACAATTAAAGGAAAGTACCTCAACTTTGCAACAGAGGTAATATTCTGCCAAGCTGTCATCACATATCTCAATCGAAAGAGATGGGGCCAGTGGCTACGAAGCAAACCACCATGCAAACCCCAAACCTGTCTAGCATAAGAACAATCATAAAACAAATGAGAAAGAGACTCATACTCTTTCTTACAATTATAGCAAATAGAGGCAAGCCTCAGCCCCTTCAATTAAAGTGTCATCCAGTGGCAACAGAGAGTGAAAAAATCCCCAAAGAAAGAAAGAAATAGAGGGGGATATGAGAGAGTGCCATATAAGGGGGCTCCACTTCCAGTTCTGAAAAGTGTGTGTGTGTATGTATAACAATTTAGTAACAGACATAGGGGACTGAAACTTCCACATAGGGGTATCATTTCTGTTAGCTTGTATGGGAATGGTAGAGATCAGTGGTGTTAAGTCCCCCACCAACTCTCTCAAAAGATTGATATTCCAACTACCACCATCCCACACATCAGAGAGAAGCAGGTTAGTGTGATGAGCTGCATGAGGTAAAGTAGTGAGATCAGTGGTACCCCAATGATCATGCTAAAAGAAGATGTCACCATTTCCAACATCCCAAAAATGAAATCCCTGGCAATGGCCCTAGCCTGAATAATAGATTTCCAGAGCTTAGAGTCACCAGCTCTCCAAATTTCAGTAGAGGGGTGTGTGGTGTGATAATACTTATGGTAGAGGAACTGAGTCCATAGAGAGTCCCCAGTTCTGAATTTAACCCAAAGCTTAAGCATATTGAGTTCAACAATTTGTTGTGGGGTCTTAAAGCTCAGTCCCCTAGAAAAACGAGGCATGCAAATTTTTGACCAATTAGTCTAAATCTTATCAGTGTCTGAGCCAAGCCAAAGAAAACGATTTAAAAGAAGCTCAATGGTATTGAGTGTACTTTTTTTAGCCTTAATAACCAGTAAAGCATAGAGAGGTAAACTACAGAGCACACTCTTAAGGTAAGCCTTCCACCATTAGAGAGAAATATGTTCCTCCAACCATTAACCCTTGATTTGATTTTGTCAACGACATCATTTAATTGTGTCTGCTTGCGTCTGCCCCTCAAAATGTTAACCCCCAAATATTTAATAGGAAGATTAGCATGCATACAGGTGGTGTAAGTTGTAACCAAGTGTGCAGTATTATTGTGAGTAGACTTGTCAAAATAAAGAGAGCACTTATAGGTGTTAAAAAGCAAACCAGAAGCATTTTGAAACTCGTCCAATACTTTCATGGTCAATTTAACAGCACTTCTACTAGCATTGGAAAAAATAATAGCATCATCAGCATATGCTAAATGGCTGACCATAATCCTGGATTTATGAGAGTATTGCATATGGGAATGTTGAAACTGCAACCTATTAATAAGCTTGGAGAGGCAATCAAAAGCAAGGATGAAGATCGTAGGAAAAATAGGATCCCCTTGCTTTATGCCCCTGTAAGCAGGGAAAAAACCATATCCCTTGCCATTGACAAGCACATGATAGTGGTTATTAGCTAACCACCGCTTAAGAATCAAACAGAAATAACTGTGAAAACTCTTAGCCTGTAAAACATTTAAAATGAAATCCCAGCTAATAGTGTCAAAGGCCTTCTTAATGTCAATCCCCCGCACTTTCTGTCCAAATCTTCAATCATCTCTTGGGCAAGTAAGATGTTAGTTATCTCCCTGCCCTTAATAAAAGAATATTGTTGTGGTGAAATGAGATTAGGGAGATGTGATTGCAGTCTAGTAACAATAATCCTACTAAGGACCTTAGAGATAATAGAGGTGAGAGAGATAGGTCTAAAGTGTCTCGAGTAAGCTTATCAGTGGACTTAGGAATGCACACAATAGTAGCATAGCTAAAATACTTACCAGGATTGTTTCCAAGAAAAAAGCTTTAGATAGCAAGGATTACCTCCTTCTTGATGATGTCCCAAGAGTGAACATAGAAAGCAGAGAACCATCAGGGCCAAAGGCTTTATTGGCATTGATGGCTTTAAGAGCATCAAAGATCTCTTGCTCATCCGGGACATGGGAGAAAGAAAGAGGGTTAGTATAAGCTCTATCATCAATGAAAAGTGTCTAATCCAGAGGAGTGATCTGCACAGTATTCTGATAAAGATTAGTAAAGTGCCGAACCGCACTTTCCTCTATTTCATCCATATTAGTAAGAATGGAGCCATTGACATTTTTAATCTGCAAGATAATGTTAATGTATCTTCTATGCTTTAGAGTATCATGAAAATACTTAGTATTACGATCTCCAGCAATAAAGTTTATATCATTAGCCTTTTGTTGAAGAAGCCCCTTTTCCAAATTAATAGCCTCAAGGAGTGATAAGTGAGCTTTGGACATAGAAATTACCCAATCAGAAGAAACATTGCTCTGATTTTCCAGATGATCCACATAGCTCTGAGTTTCAACAATTTTATAGAGGACATTCCCAAAGACCTGAAGATTCCATTTCCTGAGATGTGCAGCAAGCCTTTTATGCAACTGCCAAAGAATATACTAAGGAGAGTCGGCAAATTCCACTTTCCAACTATGCTGCACCAAGCTCAGGAAAAAGTCATGAGAAATCCAGATGTTAAGAAATTTTGAATCTAGTAAAAGCAGGTTTTTCATGAAAAGCCAAAGTAAGCAAGATAGAGTTGTGGTCAGAAGATGCAGAATTCAAATGCTGAACCTGAGCAATTGGTTAATGGTTAAGAAAGAAACCATTAGCTAAGAAATGATTCAACCTATGGAAGAGCAGGCCTCTTCTTCAACTGAAGGGGGCACCAGTGTAACCCAAGTCAAATAATCCTGCATCAGAAATTGCATTACATAAATGATTTATGAGAGCAACATCACATCTGCCCCCACCCAATCTTTCTGCGGGTTTCATAATAATGTTAAAATCTCCTCCAACAAACCAATTGTCATTAATGGTAGCGCCCATAACTTGGAGCCTATACCATAAATGATACTTATCTTGCAGTAAAGAGCTGGCATAAATAAAGGTGGTTCATCCAGAGAAATCATCCAACTTATAATGAATGAAGACAAATTGATCATCATCCTCCATGATAGAAAGAGTAATGTTCTTTTCCAAAAAATCCAAATTATGTTGTTTTTGTTAGCATAGAAGTGAAATCTTTTGAAATGACTAAGTATACCGTTGGTGTTAACAGAAACCGTAGGCTCCAGAATAGCAAAGACATAAAGATTGTTGACCCTACAAAGATATTTGAGCCTATTAAGGGAGCTAGGGTCAGCCACTCCCCTAATGTTCCAAATCATGATTCTAAACATGATGTCTAGATGCAATTCTATTAGAGGATCTAATAGGATTGATAGTCTGTTCTCCATCAGAATGATAAATATCTTCGGGTTCAGCAGTGATGGAAGTAGTTTGGGCAATATCCCTTTTATTTTTTCTTTTAGACTATCTTTGAACCTGCCATTCATTCTCAAGAGTAGAGGTAGCATGCAGCAGAGGGACTTGTAAAGAGGGGGGGGGGACAAGGTTAAGGGGGCTAGAGAAGAGGCTAAAACAACATCATTCAGAGGTGCTAAGGCCTCAGTCAAAGGGGCAACAGTAGGCATAAGTGTGAGAGAATCATCAACATCAGTCAAATCCTCAGCAAAAGAGGCAAGGAAGGTAGGCAAGTCAAGCACATGGATAGAAGGATTGAGGGGGGTGGGTGAAGGGGGTAGAGTAGTGGAAGGAGGGGGAACAGGGAATTCAAAGGAAGTGGTGTCAAGAGAAGAGACAGTGGGTAGAGGGTCAGGTGAAGGACCAGAGCAGGCACAGGATCCTCAGGAGCAGTTTCCTCAGAAGGCACAGGATCCTCACGAGACTGAGAAAGAGGCACAGCCTCCGCGGGAGGAAGAGTCTGAGAAAAAGGCTCAGGGAGCACACTCCCCTCAGGGGTGATAGGTCTGTGAATACGCTGAGGAGCAGAAGTGCACAATTCAGGATGCAGACGGTAACAAACAGTGGAGATATGAACAAACATAGAGCAATGAAAGCAATATTGGGGATGAGCCCCCATAACAACCGGTTGCTAATACCCCTTGTGGGCAGAGCCAATCCAAACACCATCCGGGTATGACTGGATAACATCTCTTTCAACTAGAATACAAGCGTCAGAAAGGCGATTGAGCTCTAAAGTCGGATTATCTACCCGAAGGGGTTTACCAAATCCCTTTGCAAGGAGAAAATAATTTCATAATTAAACAAGTGTGATTTTAAACAAGGGATTTTAATCCAAACACGGATTAAAGGGGACTCGGCTTTGGGATCAAAGTTTACAGTCCATTTGAGAAGCTTCATGAACCTGTTATCGATCTTCATAATCTTTCGAGAGAAAACACTGGTGTAATCTATATCATTTGATAATTGTATAAGGATATGTCTGCCATCCAAGAGCCCAATTTTCCAGTGGCCAGAGAGTTTCGAAGAATCAAACTCCTTGCGTATGAGGTCTAGCTTCGGGTGTCCATAGAAAAATTTACCCACCAGAAATCAACGGCAGGAAGATGCAAGAATATTAGTTTCTTCATCGGAGAGATACAGTGCAGGTTTGCCATTCTTTCTACCGAGCTTTTTTATGAAAGTGTAATAACCACCACCTGTTTCGAGCGCATCATCGAAAGCTTGTGTAAAATAACAGGATCGGTTAATAGGCGCAAAAGCACCAGTAACCGCCTCAGTATAGTTTTGAGACATAAGAAGGAAGAAAGTAGGAAAGAAATGAAGGGAAAAGGAGAAGGAGAGTGAAAGATCTCACCCGTGCAAGAGAAACCCTAAATCGCCTCAGAATCACCATGAAAGGCTGAGACAAAGAGAACCTAGCTACTAACATATCGTCCATATATATATATATATATATATATATATATATATATATATATATATATATATATATATATATATATATATATATATATGGGCCTTCCCCCTTTCCGTTGGAGAAGCTTCAGGTAAAACCTTGAGGGCACAAGACGCGGGGAGCACCAAAACCTAGAATCTCCACTCTTCTGCTGCCGATCAAATCTCTGATAAGCCACCCAAAGCCGCCGCCAAATCTAAGGAAGCCACGGCCGAGCGGCCTATCCTGGGCCGGTTCTCCTCTCACCTCAAGATTGGAATAGTCTGATTACCAAATGTTGGAAAGTCAACTCTTTCTAACACTCTTACTAAATTGTCGATTCCTGAAGATAACTTTCCTTTCTGCACCATAGATCCCAATGAAGCACGTATTAATGTGCCCGATGAATGATTTGATTGGCTCTGCAAGTTGTACAAGCCAAAGAGTGAGGTGGCTGTATTTTTGGAAATACATGACATTGCTGGGCTAGTACGAGGTGCTCATCAAGGACAAGGTTTGGGGAATAATTTTCTTTCCCATATTCGTGCAGTAGATGGAATTTTCCATGTCATTAGAGCATTTGAAGACCCTGATATCATTCATGTGGATGACTCTGTAGACCCTGTAAGGGATTTGGAAGTTATAACAGAAGAGCTCCGTCTAAAGGATATAGAATTTATAGAGAGGAGAATAGATGATCTTGAAAAAAGCATGAAAAGAAGCAATGACAAACAATTGAAGATAGAGCTTGAATGCTGTGAAAAGGTTAAAGCATGGTTACATGATGGGAAAGATGTGAAACTTGGAGACTGGAAAGCTGTTGATATAGAGATTTTGAACACTTTCCAGTTGCCTACAGCAAAACCTGTTGTCTATCTGGTGAATATGAATGAAAAAGATTATCAGCGAAAGAAGAATAAGTTTTTACCCAAGATACATGCTTGGGTGCAGGAGCATGGTGGCGAACCTATCATTCCTTTCAGCTACGTTCTTGAAAAAAATCTCACAGATATGCCACCAGATGAAGCTGCTAAGTATTGTGAGGAAAACAAATTGCAGAGCGCCATTCTAAAAATCATAAAGACTGGTTTTTCTGCCATCAATCTTACTTACTTTTTCACGGCTGGCTCGGATGAGGTTAAATGCTGGCAAATCAGACGCCAAACGAAGGCTCCTCAAGCTGCTGGTATCATACATACTGATCTTGAACGTGGTTTCATATGTGCTGAGGTAATGAAGTTTGAAGATTTGAAAGAAGTTGGCAGTGATGCGGGAGTCATGGCTTCAGGACGGGGACATCATCTTTTTCAAATTTAATCCTTCGGGCGAAGGAAAGAAATGAGTCTATAAATCAATTTTGTGTGCTATGATAGTTAAACTGGATGTGTTTAATGAGGTAATTTATTAAATTGATCTTTAAAACTTTATACAGGATCTATGCTTTTTTGGGCCTCTCCTTTTTTGTAATAAAAATTTCTGCAGGAAAATATATATATATATATATATATATATATATATATATATATATATATATATATATTTATCACAACTCTCCAAGGTTTATGAAACTTAAAGCAAAAGGCTGGGAATGCTAACTTATTGGGTTTATATATATCTTTAATGATGTATTTTTTTTTCCATTTTCACTAACAAGTATTTGCAGTTGCATAATGTTGTACTCATTTCAGTTACTTATTATAAAATTTTTACTTTTAAGAAATTATATATTTGGAATTTTCAAAGAATGGGTAAAAAGGTACTCTTAACAAATCCTGTAGTCAGCATAGCACAGACACTCACCTGTGAATCCTTTGACAAGCTCACCAAAAGAGAAGCCTTGTGTCAGCATGAAATTAGAAAAGGGTAAGTTTACTAAATGTATAATATAAGACTGAATTTATCCAAAAAACTACAGCTAGAGTTTCTCTTTTTTTTTTTTTTTTTCACATTTGACAACAAAAATGATCGGTGCGAGTCTTCATCATAATTAAAGTAGTTAAAGATACTTGGATTCAGCATGTTTCACAATTAAAAAAATCAAATTCAATTTTCATTTTTAAATAACATTGATTAACTACCCATTTCAACGTCATGTTTCTCATGTATTCTTCTAACCACAAAATTATGACATATTCTTCAATAATAATCAACAATAAAAAACCAAGCAAACTGTTCTTGTACTATTGTTGTGTTATGAAAAAAAAGGGCTGGGTTAATCACCCTTACCTCTAGTAACTATGGCAGATATCTCACAAGTTTTTCAAAACTTTTGTTGTCACTCGTGTTGTTACATATGACATTACATGTTAACCACAATCAATTAATTGAGAGCTAAAAAATGAAATATAAGTAACTTAACAAAAAAAAAAAAAAAAAAACAGGGGTTCATGTAATATTGATTCTTGATTAGAGAGATGAGTAAAATGATTTAGAGATAAAATTAGCATGCCCTACATTAGCACACTCTAGACATTCATTATGTCAATGGCTTGTTGATGCACATGCTTAAGGGGCCGGAACGGCATTTTTGCTGCGGTGCGGTGGGGAAATGCTGAATGTTTTGTTTGATTGTTGCGGTGAGACCGCGTTTTGGGATAATCCCGTTGCCCTAAATTAGCACACTCTAGAAATTTATTATGTCAATGGCTTCTTGATGCACATGCTTAAGGGGCCGTTGGCGAGGTGTTTTTGCCGCGATGCGGTGGGGAAATGTCGAATGCTTTGTTTGGTTGTTGCGGTGATGTAGAGTTTAGTGATAAGCCCGCTGCCCACATTCTCCCCCCTCGCTCGCCTTCATTCTCCTGGCCCACTCTCCCCTCTGTGGCTCTGTTGGCTAGAGTTCTGGTTTGTTCCTTTAGTTCCAATAGTTATTGCGATGAGCTTGCCTTTTTCTCCCTCTCCCCTTTGTTCTTCGGCTTTCCCCTCTATGGCTCTGATGGCTAGGGTTGGTTCCGTTTAGTTCCTTTGATTCTGGTGTTAGTTGCAGTGAGCTCACCATTCCCTCTCCCCTTTGTTCTTCGGCTATGTTTGGATCCATTGCTCTCCGTCGCCCCGAAGAATTCTCTATCATTACATATTCGAGCATTTGGATTTTGCGAATATTTTCAGTTCTTTGTGATTGGTGATGGTTTGGGTTCTCTGTGCTCTATTTTCGATTGATGTTTAAGTGTGGATGTGTTGTGATGTTGGTTTTGTAATTTTCATGGGTTCCTTGTGTCTTAGTTGGTTGATGGATTTCGGTTATCCGTGCTCTATTCGTTTGATGGTTGTACTGTGATGTTGGATTTTGCGATTTTATTGGGTTCTATGTGCTCTATTCAGTTTAATGAAACTTGGCTTCTCTGTGCTCTATTCGGTTGATGGATTTGGGTGGTTCTGTAGCAATGTTGGTTGTTGCCCAAAATATGATGGTGGTGGAAATTGCATGTAAGAATTATTTGAAGTACTTCGGGCCTTGTAGTTGTGCAATAATGCTCTGGTTGGTGGTCATGGTGATTTTGTGGTGGTTTTTGGGGATTATATTAGTGTGTTATTGTCACACCCCAACTAGCACTCCTGGTAGAGTCACTTGTGATACGACGAAGCTGGCAATTTGGTTAGACTAACTCTCACTAGCACTCATACTAACTTTTATAATCAGTACTCGGTGGGTGATAAATTAGACTAACTCGTCGTAACATACATGATACATTTCATTTCATATACATATTTGGAAGCATGGAATCATTTCTTTCAAAACATGAAAATTATACTGAGCTGCTACATCTAATATAATATAAAAAAAATACGTACCCAAAACATATGTACAAAGCTCTCAAAATTCTTGTGCAAAAGTTATAAATAGACAGACCTAGCTACTAGCGTCAGTGCTCGCTGCCAAAATACGAATCCAAAACATATGTACAAAGCTCCCAAAATTCTTGTGCAAAAGCTATACGAAGCTACAACTGACTACTTGCCCCGGTGTTCGTTGCTCTTACTTGGAAGACAACAATGACGAATGAGAAACAACGAGCTCAGAGAAAAAATCAGAGCTAACATAAAATTTTATACATGAAAAAGAAACAATGTTCATGTTTGTATAAAACTATATATGTCTACACACAAGTCATAACATGCTAGCATAATAATGAACATGAAAAGAGAGCATGTACAAATAGTATAAAAATCAATTGTAGTGTGACGTGTAGGTTGTAAGCATGAAATCATAAATAAAAGCATGTTTATAGTATATTATCTTAGCAATATAATTTCATAGAGGTCACATCATAATAGTGTCACTTGTTTAATATTTAGGGTTCAACTATTTTCATATTCTATTATCATGGGTCGTCACTCTGCCCCAAAGATCATATAAACTATCGATAAAGGTTCGACTTCCCCTAACATAGCAGTTATCGATAGCCCTCCTGATACCCACGGTCCCCTAACATTCTGTCACCGCCTAATTCCAACGGTTCCGAGAGTTTCATCCCTGTATAAATATCAGAGTTTGGAATATTATATTCCTACGTAATGTACTTGCAAGCACTCATGTAATAGTCTATCTCATAATATTCCTTGGGACGTGTAAATCATCACTTCTGCATTAAGTATTTATCAGGCATTACATGTATCATAGGCATAGGCATGAAACATAACAAATGAATATTTGCAAGAAATTCATATCATATGTATAGTCATATGTAGTATAGTCTGATCATAACATTACATAGATTGTAAGAAAAATAAACATGCATTCTTACTTTGATTGCATGTATCCATTTATAGTATGAAAGAAATTCTAACTGCCCCAGTTTCAAAATAGAATTCAAATGAAAACCTATAAAATATTATTTTTCCTAAATTTGCATAAGATTATTTCACCTCACTTGACAGAGAAGCCCTACGACGAGTGCCTACACGCTCGTCTCGAGCTCACCACCTCGTATAGATAACCTAAAGCTTGTAGATAACATAGGTCTTCATAAAATTTCGCTCAATGATTAACCAAAAAACATGCAAATGCCAAAATATACCTTAAAAGGGCTTCTTGCCATAAATTTATTTTTCCGAAAACACCAAATTTCTCTCCAACACTTGTAAACACCTTAATCTTCACTTTTCCCTCGCTGATTTCATGTTAAAACCCATACAAAAGTTTTCAAATCACTTTCGACACTTCCGACAGGAGTAGGACGCCTCAAACGACTACCGGAAACGAAAAAAACAAAAAAATAAAGGCAAATGTCAAAACAGATAAGTGAAGACGGAAATGAAAGTCTAAAATGACAAAAGAGAGGGATTCATACCATTTAATTTCATTCCAGAAGCTCCCAACAGCAAGTTTTGGCCTCCTCGTGTGTCGACCCGCTGCTCACCCTTTCATTGTAGCAAGGGTCCCAGCTCCTCTACAAAGCCGTTGTCGAGTAACTGCAATGAGGGAGAGGAGAAATCGAGAGAGAAGAAAAGGGAAAGGAAATTTTGAGGCTTTGGAGCCCTAAAATGTAGCTTGCGACCTCCTTAATGCTGCTCTACTCCCTATTCATATCCTGTTACATTGCCCCGTGCGAATTCCTCGCGGGAGCACCTCCAAACGAGTGAAACAAAGATAGGGAGAAGGAAGTCGCGACACTTAAGTAATTATGCCCACTTACAGCCATATGATCACATCAAACATAGCATGCGCAAATAAGTGGGTAAGGCTGGCTAGCTTCAGTAAGGGAGATGGGGTTAGGGAGATTAGGAAAATAATTAAGATTTAATTAAGATAATTATACTTATAACTTCAAAATTAAATATCTCTCAAGCATTTCATAATTCACATATGGTGCTTTAAATGGAATTGATCGATCACCTGCATAGAATTTAATAAAATTATTTTGATTGAATTCAGAGAGATGTAAAATTTAGAATATTTTCAATTATGTCAAACTTTACCTGGTATCTTGAAAATTAGGCGTTAAAACTCTCCCCTTCTTATAAAAATTTCATCCTCGTAATTTCTGACTTTACTAGAATAGGAAGGGATATTTCCATAGCATGTCTTCTTTTTTCCAATGTTGCTTCATTTTCAGGCCTGTGTTTCCACTTTATCTTCACATAAAGGATCTGTCTGTTTCGAAGCTTCTTAATGTTAGTAGCTAAATTCTTTTTAGGCTCTTCAATAAATGTTAGATTTTTATGTACTTCAATATCTTCATATGCAATTCTTTGCACTGAATTTGAAAACCAATTCCTTAACATGGAAATGTGAAACACATCATGTATATCTTAGATATTCGAAGATAATGCTAACCTGTAGACGACTAGACCGATCCTTTCTATAATTTCAAAAAAAAACAAATGTACCTGTGACTTAGCTTTCTTTCTTGACCAAATCTAGCTATACCGTTCATTGGCCTGACTTTCAAAAATATGAAATCTTTAACTTTAAATTCGATTTCCTTGTGTTTTGGGCATAATATTTAAGCTGTCAATCCTGAGCAGCTATCAATTTGTCTCTGATTAATTTGATTTTCTTTGTGGCTTTGTAACTAGCTCGAGACCTAACATTTGATGTTCACCAACTTCAACCCAACTAAGTGGAGTTATGCATTTTCTACCATATAGTGTTTCATAATGAGTCATTTTAATACTGGATTGATAGCTATTGTTATATGCAAACTTAATCATTATAATAAGGTCTTCTTAACTGCCTCCAACGTCAAAAGCAAAAAGCCTTCACAAATCTTCCAATAATTGAATTGTCTTTCTGATCGATTTGTGAATGAAATGTATTCTTTGGAATGTAATTGTGTACCCAAACTTTGTTGAATGCCTTTCTACAACCTGGATGTGAATCTTTGGTCACTGTAAAAAACAATAACTTTTGGAATACTGTGCAATCTGATAATTTGTTTGGCATATAATTTGACCAACTTTTCTACTGAATCCATCTGTCTGATAGGCAAAAATAAGCTGACTAGGTTAACCTGTCAATAATGACTAAAATATTGTCATGGCCCTTGTCTGGATCAAGAAAATCTCATAACAAAATCCATAGCAATTTCTTCCCATTTCCATTCAGGAATCGATAATGATTGTAGCAATTTGCTAGGTCTTCGATGCTCAACCTTTAGAATCTGACATATTTGACATTGCCAACTTCAAATCCTTGTACATTGTTGTGCTGTCTGGATGAATTTTGCAGCCTTAATGATGACTTTCATGTAAAATTTCTCGTCTCAAATTAGAATCAGCAGGTAACCATATGTACATCTTATTTCGGATAACGACATCTTCATCAACCATCCATTAGTCCTCTTCTTTGATTGACATTGTTTTAAGAGTTTCAGATATTCGCTGCTAACTTTCTTAGCTACCTTAATTCTATTCATTAAAGTTAGTTGCACTGTTAGTTGATGTAAATAACGCATATCATCTGATGTTCTAACATCTAACTGTAAATAATCAATTTCTTTAGTCAACTCTAGCTTTGAATCAGAGTCCACCTTGCACTACTTGTGGGGGCTTAATGCATTGGCAACTATATTTGCTCGGCCCCGACAGTACTGTATATCCAGATCATAATATTTAATTATCTCTAAACACCTTCGTTGCCTCAAATTCAACTCTTTTTATGTGAAGATATACTTTAAACTTTGATGATTAGTAAAGACTTCAAAATTGACACCATACAAATAATGTCATCAAATCTTGAGAGCAAATACCACAGCAGCTAACTCCAAATCATGCATCGGATATTCCCTTTGATGTGGCTTTAACTATTCGGATGCATAAACTATCATATTTTTATTCTACATTAAAACACAACTCAAGCCTCTCAATGATGCATCACTATAAATCTGGAATCATTTTGTGCCTAACGGAAGAGCAAACATTGGTACAATAGTCAATTGTTTTTTCAACTATTGAAAACTGTGCCACATTCTGCAGTTCACTCAAACTTGACATCTTTTATTCCATCAGCTTAGATAAAGACAACTATTTGTAAAACATCTTAACGAAGCTCCTATAATATCCAGCCAAATAAAGAAAACTGCGTACCTCCATAACATTCTTTGGAGGAGATCATTCCACAATTACCTTTACCTTCTGAGGATCTATTGGAATTCCCTGACCACTGATAATGTGTCCCAAAAATACAATGCTTCACAACCATAATTCATATCTCGAAAATTTTGCATATAATTGATTCTGTCTTAGCAGCTCCAATACCAACCTCAAATACTTTGCAGGATCATCATCAGTTCTTGAATAAATCAGAATATCATCACTAAATATAATAAAGAACTGATCTGCATATGGCTTAAAAATTCGATTCATCGGGTCCATGAAAATTACATGAGCATTAATTAAGCCAAAATGCATAACTAGGAATTTATAATGACCATACCTGGTCCCAAAAGCTATCTTAGTTATATCTGCCTCCTTGAATCTGAGTTGATGATATCCCGATCTCAGATCAATTCCGAAAAATACAGTTGCTCCCTTTAACTGATCAAATATAACATCGATCTTGAGCAAAAGATATTTGTTTTTTATTTTCATCTTATTCAGCTCTCTGTAATCAATACATAACCGCATGGATCTATCATTCTTCTTAACGAACAATACTGGTGCCTCCACGGTGAATTACTTGGCATGATAAAACTCTTATCGATCAATTCTTGCAACTCACATTTCAATTATTACAATTCTTTCGGAGCCATCCTCTACAGAGATTTGAATATTGCAGGTGGTCCTAGTTGCACATCAATACCAAATTCAACTTCTCGTTCTAGCAGCAGCCCTAGAAATTCTTCATGAGAAACATTAAAAATTTCTGAAATAACTGGGATGTTTTACAATTCCTGCACATCTTTATTCATCACTTCTAAATTGGCCAAAAATATCAGTTCACCACTTCTAAATTGGCCAAAAATATTAGTTCACCACTTCGCAAATGCTTCCCAAATTTCACTACAATAATCAAGGAAGATTGTACATTTCGATCACATGGGATATAAAATAGTTTTTCATCAAGAGATTTCAGCTTCACACACAATTTCCAACATTCAATTATACCAAAATGATTTACCAACCAATTCATCCCTAAAATATCAAAGGTCTGAATTGATATGATAATCAATCATGTTGTCAACTTTTATCATGAATATGAACATGTACTACAAAATTTATTAGCATAAAACCCACTTCCCGAAGGCATCATAATACAAAGCAGGAGTAAAATGCAAAATATCAACATGTAAACTTACACCAAACTCATCAGAAATAAGAGAATGCAATGCACCTGAATCGAATAAAACAGTGTCAGAATGATCTTGAATTAAAAACGAACCTATAAACACATCTTTAGATTCTTTGACTTCTGAGGGTATTGCAAAAACGAGCTTTTACTTATTGTTTAGTTCTGCATTATGAAGTTTCACCCTTTGTTTGCACTCACGGCTTTCCCAAAATTGAGTTCTGCTAGGCTGAATGCCTTCTAAAAATTTTCTAGGTTGTTGGTCTCTGAATTGCATGTGATCTAATAATGTCTTTCTTCTTTTCCTGCAAACAATTCATGTGAATGTGTCTGGATTGTTCACATTTGTAACATTTTTCAAAACCAATCAAACACTACCTAAAACGTTTTTTTCCGCACTTTTCATAAATTAGCTTTTCTATCTGAGATTACTGTTGCTTACCTTCTGATTTAATTTTCTTGTTTGGAAGTGTACTCTTTTGTCGAAATCCTTGCCCTTGCTTGCCTAAAGTTGCCACTGCTAATTGGAAATGTTTAGCTTATTTTCAATTCTTCTTGATCTTTCAACAAGCACAGAGAAATTGCTGATTTCAAATGGAGCTAATGCTAGCCTCATCTGATCTCTGAGAGTGCACAAAAATCTGTGACACTTCTTTCTTGGTACTGACATAATGGGGCCCATATCTAGAAAGAGAAGTGATATCTAACTCATATTGAATATTTGTCTTGGACCCTTGAGTCAAGTTGAAGAACTTATCTAACAGTACTAATCTGGCTGAAGGAGGAATAAATCAATCTTTAAAGACTAACAAATTTTTACCACTGAATCTGTGGAAGAGGTGTCAGCTCAAATTTTTCTCTATGTTGTGCCCATAATCATCTCTCTCCTTCACCTTCTAACATCAATGTAGCTAGTACCACTTTTCTGTTTTCAGGACAAATCATACCATCTAGAATTTTTCAGATCTTCAGGAGCTAATCTTCAACAACTGTGGTATCACTGACACCCTTGAATCTAGATGGCTTGAAAGACTGAAATATTTTTAAGTGTCGATCTACTTCTGCCCAGTCTCAGATCTAAGCCTTATATTGGTAGAGGATCTTTTAATAAAAGTATTTTATCAACTAATTATGATATTAACTGAAATATGCCCTGTAACTCAGTTGTTCTGATGTCTGCATTTGTCTTGTTCTTACTTTCATTTCTGCGCAAAACAGTTTCAACTCTAACTTCATACTCTGCACTTGATCTAGAAGACTGGCCCTCGGTACTTTCTAATTCTTCTTCAGACAAGTTTATTTGTATTGATACAATTTATTTTTCATATGCAATTATAATATGATAATTTTATCGTCCACACGTGACACCTTAAGTTGTAAAGGTTATCCACCACAAATTCATCAACTTATAGCTTTGTATAAATCAATTCATATTTGCTCTCATTCTTACTTCTAACTTCAACACGCTTTCATTATACTTTTCA